>JAYESA010000014.1:25066101-25666101 GCA_036927795.1 Iris macrosiphon | reverse complement strand
GATCATATGTTCATGTATCCATGGATGCCCAGCAAGATGTTATAGGATACCTCTACTTCGATAATATAGCAAGCAACCTCTGTTCGTAGATCACCTATCTGACATTTCAGGCAAATCTTGCCTAAAGGGTAGCTCATTCCGGTGTTGAAACCGCTGATGGTTGTGTTTATGGCAGATAACCGCTGCATCAGAATCCCCAGGGTCTAGAGCAGACTTTGTGGGATAATGCTGAGAGATGAACTCGAGTCAATGTGCATCCGGTCCACCTTGATGGCTCCCATATACTTGTATAGTATAGGGATCTATCATACCTATTATTCTTTAATAATATTTTATGTTGTGAGAATGTGATGTTTGGGATTATCTCCATCACGTTGTGGCAATGGGGGCATATTATTAGATCATTGACCGATTTCTTGATCTGGGATATGGAGGAACCAGCATATTGTAGTGCCTCGCTCGGAGCATCGCGAGTCTCTTTGGAGAGAAAATGAGCTCGAAGAGTGACTACCTCGCCGGTGTGTTGGCAAGTTATGATCCAATATATCGATGTTGTAGGGCTTGTCCAATCCCTGTGTTGCATATTTTCTCAGAGGTTTGTCGAAGCGAACCTCTTTCTATTTTTGTTTTTCAGTCGCAAGTGGCTGGGTCGAACCTGCTTCAGATGCTATTGGAGTAGTAAGTACGACGGTTGGTGGTGTACTGTCCTCTAGAACCGGATCGTAGTCGCACAAGTAGGTTTGACCTGACCTAGTCATCCCTGCCATGGCTTCATCTGTTGAGGGAGAGATCATATGGCAGGACTTAGGTTTTTTCCACTTTGACTTGGTGTTTGGAGGTGTTGTTGTCTGTGTTATGTCTTGAGCCAGATCTGGGTGAACCCACATAACCTTATATTGCGGTATTGTAAGAGGTATCAACCCTACTGCTTGGTCGTAAGTTGGTAGGATGTTAACGACCTCCATTGTCGCCTTAGGGATAGGGACAACTCCATATTCGACTTCCATCACTGGAAAGTTATCGAACTGGAGGGATATCATATTCGCAGTAACTGTCTTGTCCTCGAAATCAAGGATGAAGGCTTTGGCGTCGATCAGCTGCTGAATACGTATTTTCAACGCATAGCAGTCTCGTGTTGGATGGTATATGTATCTGTGATAGTGACAGTAGTTCAGATTATTGACCTTGTTCGTCTCCTCAGGGTGTCTGATGTCGAGCAGCCGAAGCTTGTTGCCCTTCATTAGTACATTAAAGATCTCCAAGACAATATCGTCATTGAAGGAGTAAGTTTCCTTCGGCCTTGATCCCTCTGTCTGCTTCTGGGTGGTGCCTCTGTCGGCTTCAGGGCCTGCTTTCCTTTACCGTCATGATCGTTGTTATTATTGTTAAAGGGACGCTTCCCCTATCATCAATGCTAGGGATATGTATCCCCAAAATACGAGACTTCTTCGCATTCTTCTCCGTGGTGTCAGCGTTTATGATGAATGTTGTTCAATCCTCGAACTAGCCGGAGCCTGTCCAGAGTTTTACTGCCAAAAGTAGGTTCTTTCTACAGCTATACATCAACACAGTTTTAGGAGTACCAGGAGGTAGCCTCAATGTTGCTTGTCGAAAGCGCATGATATAGACCCTTACAGACTCCTTTTTCCTTTGAGTGATGTCCATAAGCAAGGACATAGTCATGTACATTCCTCCGTCATAGAACCGAGAGAGGAAGAGGCACCGCAGGTCATTGAAGGATGAGATGTAGTTTTCTGGGATATTACAGAACCATTCATACACAACCCCGGATAATGCCCCAACCAACAAATTGGTAAGCAAGGCGTCATCCCGCGGTAAGTGTCCAGTCATAGAGTCGAAGTAATTTATTTACTAACGAGGGGATGTCTTTCCATTGAACGGTACCAGAGACCGTGGCTTGTAATTGGGTGGATATACCATATTGTCTCACTCGGAAGGATAGGGTTGTCGTATCCTGAGTTTCTGGAGCTGTGTCATCCAGTCGAAGCGAGCTCATAATTCTCGGACTTTACGAATTGCCTCATGAGCATCTTTCAAAGACGGAGCGACAGATGATCATGGAAAGAGGGGGGTGCTTGTTGGAGGATCAGGATCAGGTGCATTAGACTCTCCATTGGCCCCTGGATCCTGATTGTCTTGTATCAGAGTCCTGGATGGTTGTTAGACCAAGTTCGCCTTGATTTTCAGTATCGTCTGGGTCAAGGTCAGCATTGAGGCACTCATGGTTGGCATTATTGCCTCGAGTGTCTTGAGGCATTGGCGATCACTGTATCCTGCTCTATTATCATCCCCCTCCATGTATACATGCATTACATAGGAAGAGATGGATGGGACTATGGATGCATCGCTTTCTTCCTCTGATCCCTGAGTCTTGCTGTCCTCGGGGAAGGCAGGCATTGTTATATCATCTTTATAATATGGGGGATGGCTACCCCCAGCCCTGGTCGCTACAGTAGCCTGGCAGGCATGGCTACCCCCAGATACTTTATCGGCAGTTCCCTAAGATTTACTGTTTCCTTGGAACGACAGGTTTGTGTGGATCACTGGAGGGTTGCTACCCCCAGTTCTTGCTCTCAAGCGGGTCCCTTGGAACCCCCCCTTAGTAGGTAGTCCTATTCTACTCCTTCACTGTCTGTTCTTTAATTCTGTGATTTGTGTAGTACCTCGCTTCGCGTTGGCACTATGTACAAGATTTATCGGTTTGCTGACTCAAAAATAAAATATTCCTGAAGAGCTCCTTGTTGAACCAGAAGACAACTGGTCTAGGTGAGTGGGCATAAATTCATTCTCTGATTCTTGCACTCCTTAATAATGAATCTGAGTTTTATAATACCTGTTGCTAAGAAGATTATTATTTCCTTTGTAACAATGATATGTCTCTGCATGCTTAACTAGAACTTTTTTTCTATTCATTAGAAGAACCTTGCCATGCTAATAAGAAGAGAAAGAGATTGATTGCATGTTACCTTATCATTTCTGCATAGATAGAACTATATAAAATACTTGAACGGTATCAGAGAGATAGCGGTCAGTCTGCATAGAGATAGAGATGGCAGCCTGTCCACACAGAGAAGAGATAGATAGTCTGCTTGTTCATGATCATCTTGCATCATAGATTTTTCTAATAGAGTAACGTGCATTGCGTCGGTCGGATAAGGGCTATTATTAAAGAGCTGAACCTTAGTCCCGGCTACTAATTTGAGCGTATTTTAGTGTAGAGCAACCATGAGTCATAGCTGCTATTAGCCAGATAGAGTTAGGACACCTTGAGGCAAGAATTCATCGTTATCAGGTGGGTGTTCTGTCATTTGTTAGCTGGATTACATCTACTAATCCTGAGTTTCTTGGGGACCATCATATAGATAGGTCATTTTCATTTGCATGATAAGAATGATAGTCCACTAGATGTTGCTTTGTCCCTAGAGTCTTTGAGTATAGCTCATAAGACACGCTACACACACTATAATAGTATAAGGATTGACACATCGTACTTGAACTGCTTGTAGCGCCTCGTTATCCTGGTGCGGAGATCACGGCTAAGAAACACAAGACGGTATCTTTCGATCGGGATAGATTGAATTAAGAACTCGTCCTCGTTATGGATTTGTTTCTTCGGAATCGATTCCCATATTCAGTGGACCGTGCCCCAAGGATTGGCTTAGCAGCAGAGTCAGGAGGGACCTCTCCGCTGCTATCTTTTATTGCCTCGGTTTTCGATGTCGCTTGTTGCTTTTGTGATTTGAGTTGATTTTAGGATTTGCTTGTTTTCCTTGAACAGTTTTGATGGTTTTCATTATTTTCGTTCATTGACTTGCACTTCTATTCCGAGATTGGAAAGAGAGGAAGAAGTATTAATCGAGCTGTTCGTGCGCAGGTGAACGAGCAGTAGGCGGCTTGCGAGCGGAGTCGTGAAGTGCCTCTTTCCTTCTCCTTCCATCAATCTAAGTGAGTGGCTACCAACCCGATTAGCTAGCCCTGCTTCCAAGCTTCACATCTAATAAATCTGCACTCTTCTATGCTCCGATCAAACGATACCAAGTAATAATAAAAAAAACCAAGATAAAAGAGAATATACTTGGTTCTTATGCTTGTAAATCAAATATGTGAACTGTTATCATACTGTATGCTAGTTCGTTTATAACTGTTCTATGAATCGTGCTAAGTATGGAACACCTTATATGCGCTAAACTGTTCAATGAGGCTATGTTAAATGAATCATGCAATACCGACTGTCCCGTACTACTGTTTGCCTCAACTGCATGAACTGTTAACTTAGCAACGTACTGTTCGATCACGGACAACTTGTGCACAAGGTAACTGGTTCCTGCGGACGGTCGCTGGGGCACTGGCACCGATCCGGTCCGGACGGAACCCTACTGTATAGTCAACTGTACTGGACAGAATGGCTTGGAGCAACCACTGTAATTTCGCTGCAAACCATTCTCGTCTACAACTAGTGTCCTTATTGGCATACGCCAGTGATCCATTGTATATTTAAACCTGTTGCAAACTAACTTGTGTCTTCGTGGCAGGGAAGGCAGGGTAAGTATTGTACAGGTAATTCAGACGGGCAGGAAAAATCCACCGAACGGTGGCACGTTCATTTTAGTAAATTCTATATGCTGCTTACTTATAAATGAACTAAGGCAAGATAGAAACCCACAAATATGCATGCTTCATTAAAACAACGTATTGATTGGTATAGTCAGGCTAGCTCGCCTTCACCAGCATGTTTCGATATGCTGACCCTCGTTGAAACAGGTTCTCCGCACTAAGGCGAACCGAGCGAGGAGCCGAAGTCATCTTCCCGATCCAGTCCAGCTGTTGGCGCATCTTTACCGCGCCCCTTGAAGCCTTTTGAAGTCCGAACCTGCAACTCTTCATACACAAATGCAGCTCCGTGGCAAAGCTATCCTCCAGCCTGGAGGTCTTTATCATTTTGAGTTTATAAAGGGATGTAATGTACAGGACTGCTATCTTATTTTGAGTCAACTCTTTTGTAAGCATGTTCGGCATATTAGCTGACTCGTTCAGGAGTTTGTAATAGATGTTCATTATCAATAAAGAGAACTTTTTTATGTTTCAAATCTGTGTTCCAATTTATCTGCGTACTCTGAATATGTGCTTGCTATGCAAAAATACTTTAGCCTTGTGCGGGCGCAACCCCAGGCCCGCACGGCATCACGATTCGGGGGACGCCCCAACGATTCTACGGAATCGGGTCGTGACATAGTGGTATCAGAGCACAGATTCAAAGTTCCTTAGACTTCGTGCTGGAAAAGTTCTTTTAACGATCAAATTCCTGTGCGAACACTTGAACTCGCTAGGCCAAAATGAGATACGTTCATGCAATAAGTCCATAATACATTATGATTCTAATGTAATTTACCTTCTTTTGAAGGAATGGCTCCAGCGCAATCTGCAGCGCAAACACCGGACGAAATGCAAGGCCAAGAAAGTAGTTCGGGCACTTCGGGAAGTTCAAGGAGCCAGCGAGCCACGCCAAGCATCGATCCCATCCAGTAAATGTTGCGGATGTTGGAGGAAAACCAACAAAGGGACAAGGCTCGCTACGAACGGGCCGAGAAGCGAGCAGAAGAGAGTCAGCTCAAGTTTCAAGACAATATAGAAGCACGATTCTCAGTCCAACAGAAGCAGGTAGATACCCTGCAGCAGATCGTTCAGACTTTGGCATCCAACCAGTCTATGGCAACGCCAGCGACTCCGGTGGAACAGCCCGTGCTTGAAGTAGAGACGCCGCAAATTCCAAGGGCGAGGCACGTGACTACCTTCGACTTTGGCCACTTCAAGAAAGTCTGCAACACCCTATTCAACGGGACTGAGGACCCAGTCGTAGATCTAGATTGGTTGGCCGAACTTGAAGATCACTTCGCTCTGCTAGAGGTCCCCGAAGAGAAGTGCGTCGCCTGCGCGCAACTACAGCTCCGCCTCAACGCACACGATTGGTGGGACGTGCATCGATGATCTCTCCAATTTGATCACGGAGAGGAGGCGATCTCATGGACAACTTTTCTGCCGCGTTCGAAGAGGAGTTTGTACCCCCTCCAGTACAACGTCAAATGGAAAACGAGTTCGTGCAGCTGCGGCAAGGCAGCATGACAGTTAAGGAGTACTCCGCCGAATTCAAC
This sequence comes from Iris macrosiphon, assembly GCA_036927795.1. Classification (NCBI taxonomy): domain Eukaryota; kingdom Viridiplantae; phylum Streptophyta; class Magnoliopsida; order Asparagales; family Iridaceae; genus Iris; species Iris macrosiphon. The sequence continues at coordinate 25,659,931 of JAYESA010000014.1, read as the reverse complement.
CGACTCTCCAAATTCGCTAGAGCCTATTTACCTGATGCAGCGAGTCGAGCTAGAAGGTTTGAAGGTGGACTACGCCCTGCCATCCATTCGCACGTAGTCGTTCCTCAGTATCGTACGATTCGTGAAGTCATGAATCACGCCCTGTCGCTTGAACCACTCTATCCTCACGTTCCTGCCGGCGCTGTGCATACCTACAATCACAAACGCCAAAGCAACGACAGAGGAAACAATGCTGTAAAGCATCCGAACAACGGTGGCAAGCATGGAGAAAAGTTAGACAAAGTATGCCATTTCTGTAGGCGGCCGGGGCACGCAATAGATAAGTGCCGCCTGAAACTTGGGTTATGTTTAGTTTGCGGTGAAGCAAACCATACCGTTCGTGAGTGTCCACTGAGCCGCCTTAACCGTCGCCCGCAACGAAATGCTCCCTAACGGTAGGTCCTATTCTTAAGTTTCGGGACGAAACTTCCAATTAGTTGGGTAGGATGTAGCACCCCGTTCTCCCGGTGCGGAGATCGCGGCTAAGAAACACAAGACGGTATCGTTCGATCGGGATAGATTGAATTAAGAACTCGTCCTCGTTATGGATTTGTTTCTTCGGAATCGATTCCCATATTCAGTGGACCGCGCCCTAAGGATCGGCTTAGCGGCAGAGTCAGGAGGGACCTCTCCGCTGCTATCTTTTATTGCCTCGGTTTTCGATGTCGCTTGTTGCTTTTGTCCTTTGAGTTAGTTTTGGGATTTGCTTGTTTTCCTTGACCGGTTTCGATGGTTTTTATTGTTTTCGTTCATTGACTTGCACTTCTATTCCGAGATTGGAAAGAGAGGAAGAAGTATTAATCGAGCTGTTCGTGCGCAGGTGAACGAGCAGTAGGCGGCTTACGAGCGGAGTCGTGAAGTGCCTCTTTTCTTCTCCTTCCATCAATCTAAGTGAGTGGCTACCAACCCGATTAGCTAGCCCTGCTTTCAAGCTTCACATCTAATAAATCTGCACTCTTCTATGCCCCGATCAAACGATACCAAGTAATAATAAAAGAAACCAAGATAAAAGAGAATAGACTTGGTTGTTATGCTTGTCAATCAAATATGTGAACTGTTATCATACTGTATGCTAGTTCGTTTATAACTGTTCTATGAATCGTGCTAAGTATGGAACACCTTGTATGCGCTAAACTGTTCAATGAGGCTATGTTAAATGAATCATGCAATACCGTCTGTCCCGTACTACTGTTTGCCTCAACTGCATGAACTGTTAACTTAGCAATGTACTGTTCGATCACGGACAACTTGTGCACAAGGTAACTGGTTCCTGCGGACGGTCGCTGGAGCACTGGCACCGATCCGGTCCGGACGGAACCCTACTGTATAGTCAACTGTACTAGACGGAATGGCTTGGAGCAACCACTGTACTTTCGCTGCAAACCATTCTCTCTATGACTAGTGTCCTTATTGGCATACGCCAGTGATCCATTGTATATTTAAACCTATTGCAAACTAACTTGTGTCTTCGTGGCAGGGAAGGCAGGGTAAGTATTGTACAGGTAATTCAGACGGGCAGGAAAAATCCACCAAACGGTGGCACGTTCATTTCAATAAATTTTATATGCTGCTTACTTGTAAATGAACTAAGGCAAGATAGAAACCCACAAATATGCATGCTTTATTAAAACAACGTGTTGATTGGTATAGTCAGGCTAGCTCGCCTTCACCAGCATGTTTTGATATGCTGACCCTCGTTGAAACAGGTTCTCCGCACTAAGGCGAACCGAGCGAGGAGCCGAAGTCATCTTCCCGATCCAGTCCAGCTGTTGGCGCATCTTTACCGCGCCCCTTGAAGCCTTTTGAAGTCCGAAGCTGCAACTCTTCATACACAAATGCAGCTCCGTGGCAAAGCTATCCTCCAGCCTGGAGGTCTTTATCATTTTGAGTTTATAAAGGGATGTAATGTACAGGACTGCTATCTCATTTTGAGTCAACTCTTTTGTAAGCCTGTTCGGCATATTAGTTGACTCGTTCAGGAGTTTGTAATAGATGTTCATTATCAATAAAGAGAACTTTTTCATATTTCAAATCTGTGTTCCAATTTATCTGCGTACTCTGAATATGTGCTTGCTATGCAAAAATACTTTAGCCTTGTGCGGGCGCAACCCCAGGCCCGTACGGCATCACGATTCGGGGGATGCCCCAACGATTCTACGGAATCGGGTCGTGACATAGTGGTATCAGAGCACAGATTCAAAGTTCCTTAGACTTCGTGCTGGAAAAGTTCCTTTAACGATCAAATTCCTGTGTGAACACTTGAACTCGCTAGGCCAAAATGAGATACGTTCATGCAATAAGTCCATAATACATTATGATTCTAATGTAATTTACCTTCTTTTGAAGGAATGGCTCCAGCGCAATCTGCAGCGCAAACACCGGACGAAACGCAAGGCCAAGAAAGTAGTTCGGGCACTTCGGGAAGTTCAAGGAGCCAGCGAGGCACGCCAAGCATCGATCCCATCCAGTAAATATTGCGGATGTTGGAGGAAAACCAACAAAGGGACAAGGCTCGCTACGAACGGGCCGAGAAGCGAGCAGAAGAGAGTCAGCTCAAGTTTCAAGACAATATAGAAGCACGATTCTTAGTCCAACAGAAGCAGGTAGATACCCTGCAGCAGATCGTTCAGACTTTGGCATCCAACCAGTCCGCGGCAACGCCAGCGACTCCGGTGGAACAGCCCGTGCTTGAAGTAGAGACGTCGCAAATTCCAAGGGCGAGGGACGTGACTACCTTCGACTTTGGCCACTTCAAGAAAGTCTGCAACACCCTATTCAACGGGACTGAGGACCCAGTCGTAGATCTAGATTGGTTGGCCGAACTTGAAGATCACTTCGCTCTGCTAGAGGTCCCCGAAGAGAAGTGCGTCACCTGCGCGCAACTACAGCTCCGCCTCAACGCACACGATTGGTGGGACGTGCATCGACGATCTCTCCAATTTGATCACGGAGAGGAGACGATCTCGTGGACGAATTTTCGTGCCGCGTTCGAAGAGGAGTTTGTACCCCCTCCAGTACAACGTCAAATGGAAAACGAGTTCGTGCAGCTGCGGCAAGGCAGCATGACAGTTAAGGAGTACTCCGCAGAATTCAACCGACTCTCCAAATTCGCTAGGGCATATTTACCTGATGCAGCAAGTCGAGCTAGAAGGTTTGAAGGTGGACTACGTCCTGCCATCCATTCGTACGTAGCCGTTTCTCAGTATCGTACGATGCGTGAAGTCATGAATCACGCCCTGTCGCTTGAACCACTCTATCCTCACGTTCCTGCCGGCGCTGTGCATACCTATAATCACAAACGCCAAAGCAACGACAGAGGAAATAACGCTGTAAAGCGTCCGAACAACGGTGGCAAGCATGGAGAAAAGTTAGACAAAGTATGCCATTTCTGTAGGCGGCCGGGGCACGCAATAGATAAGTGCCGCCTGAAACTTGGGTTATGTTTAGTTTGCGGTGAAGCAAACCATACCGTTCGTGAGTGTCCACTGAGCCGCCTTAACCTTCGCCCGCAACGAAATGCTCCCTAACGGTAGGTCCTATTCTTAAGTTTCGGGACGAAACTTCCAATTAGTTGGGTAGGATGTAGCACCCCGTTCTTCCGGTGCGGAGATCGCGGCTAAGAAACACAAGACGGTATCGTTCGATCGGGATAGATTGAATTAAGAACTCGTCCTCGTTATGGATTTATTTCTTCGGAATCGATTCCCATATTCAGTGGACCGCGCCCTAAGGATCGGCTTAGCGGCAGAGTCAGGAGGGACCTCTCCGCTGCTATCTTTTATTGCCTCGGTTTTCGATGTCGCTTGTTGCTTTTGTGCTTTGAGTTGGTTTTGGGATTTGCTTATTTTCCTTGACCGATTTCGATGGTTTTTATTGTTTTCGTTTATTGACTTGCACTTCTATTCCGAGATTGGAAAAAGAAGAAGAAGTATTAATCGAGCTGTTCGTGCGCAGGTGAACGAGCAGTAGGCGGCTTACGAGCGGAGTCGTGAAGCGCCTCTTTCCTTCTCCTTCCATCAATCTAAGTGAGTGGCTACCAACCCGATTAGCTAGCCCTGCTTCCAAGCTTCACATCTAATAAATCTGCACTCTTCTATGCTCCGATCAAATGATACCAAGTAATAATAAAAGAAACCAAGATAAAAGAGAATATACTTGGTTCTTATGCTTGTCAATCAAATATGTGAACTGTTATCATACTGTATGCTAGTTCGTTTATAACTGTTCTATGAATCGTGCTAAGTATGGAACACCTTGTATGCGCTAAACTGTTCAATGAGGCTATGTTAAATGAATCATGCAATACCGTCTGTCCCGTACTACTATTTGCCTCAACTGCATGAACTGTTAACTTAGCAACGTACTGTTCGATCACGGACAACTTGTGCACAAGCTAACTGGTTCCTGCGGACGGTCGCTGGGGCACTGGCACCGATCCGGTCCGGACGGAACCCTACTGTATAGTCAACTGTACTGGACGGAATGGCTTGGAGCAACCACTGTACTTTCGCTGCAAACCATTCTCGTCTACAACTAGTGTCCTTATTGGCATACGCCAGTGATCCATTGTATATTTAAACCTGTTGCAAACTAACTTGTGTCTTCGTGGCAGGGAAGGCAGGGTAAGTATTGTACTGGTAATTCAGACGGGCAGGAAAAATCCACCGAACGGTGGCACGTTCATTTCAGTAAATTCTATATGCTGCTTACTTATAAATGAACTAAGGCAAGATAGAAACCCACAAATATGCATGCTTCATTAAAACAACGTGTTGATTGGTATAGTCAGGCTAGCTCGCCTTCACCAGCATGTTTCGATATGCTGACCCTCGTTGAAACAGGTTCTCCGCACTAAGGCGAACCGAGCGAGGAGCCGAAGTCGTCTTCCCGATCCAGTCCAGCTGTTGGCGCATCTTTACCGCGCCCCTTGAAGCCTTTTGAAGTCCGAAGCTGCAACTCTTCATACACAAATGCAGCTCCGTGGCAAAGCTATCCTCCAGCCTGGAGGTCTTTATCATTTTGAGTTTATAAAGGGATGTAATGTACAGGACTGCTATCTCATTTTGAGTCAACTCTTTTATAAGCCCGTTTGGCATATTAGCTGACTCGTTCAGGAGTTTATAATAGATGTTCATTATCAATAAAGAGAACTTTTTCATGTTTCAAATCTGTGTTCCAATTTATCTGCGTACTCTGAATATGTGCTTGCTATGCAAAAATACTTTAGCCTTGTGCGGGTGCAACCCCAGGCTCGCACGGCATCACGATTCGGGGGACGCCCCAACGATTCTACGAAATCGGATCGTGACACTGCTTACCTTGTATGCTTAGTTGTATTGAACTGAACTCTGATTTCAAAGATATTTTCAAAAGAAGTAGTATGACTCTGCTCCTGTACTGCATGTAACGAACCTAGATAAAACTAGAAAGATCAATAGTAATGTAATATTTTTATCACATGCTTAATTAGTATTGGTTTTAGTGGATGTTGCTTCTGTTAGTTAATTATATACTCACCAGTACTTTTCCCAAAGTGCTGAACCCCAACCAGTTTGCATGTTCGTAGGTATTGGATCGTCCGAAGAAGTGATAACCAAACCTCATCCCCAGGACCCAAAAATCTGGAGTCGATGCCTTGAATTGTATCAAGATGTTTTGAGATACTTTTGTATAGAGGAACATATTGTATGGAACAATGCTATTATATTCAGAGTACCTCGTACCTTGAGCTTTGCCTCGTATACTCAGATGGATTATTATTTGTAATACTATTCCTCCGCCACAAACTCAACCGGTTCAATAATAACAAGATGACTATCGTTGTTGCCTTATGCGAGCGCAACTCCAGGCTCGCACTGCATCACGTTTTGAGGAGAATGACCATCCCGCGGGAGCGCTGGCATGGAGATCTCAGGCCCAATAGGGGCGATCGGGACCACGGAAGATCGAGACGTGATAATTGGAGGGTTGGAGGAGCTTGCCTTTGAGTTCTTATTCATAGAAGGAGACCTCCATGTTGAGCAGCACGGGGCAAATGACAGTTTCTCTTCCTCTTCAGGCATCTATTTCCTAATACGGTGTCGGACTGGTGCAGCTGATTACAGTCGCTGGAACAATGACTGCCTAGCTGGTGGAGTTGTTACTTTGGCACAGCAACCATTGATAACAATGTTGGCACAAGTGTGTCCAAGGGAGGATACTTCATATGCAGTAGCTATTTCTCTCGTCTTTCATTTATGACTTATCACGCTACACAAATCAGACGAGGGGGATCTTACCTTTACACCCACTTCGTGTGTATGACCAAGCCGTGCGCATGGGTATGAAAGTGAAAGGTTTGCTCCCTGACCTGGTTCTCGTGCAAAAACTGTACCTAGATCATTTAGCAAAGACTTAATGTGAGATAGACCAACTTCGTGCATGCAGCTAAGCTGGGCGCATGGATTTGTCATCATAGTTTGTGCTCCATGACTTAGTTCCTGCGCATCTTCTGCACCCAAGTGGTTTCAGGAAGACTTTGGGAGCTGAAACACTTTTTGTGCACAAGCGCATGGGTCAGTCCGATATAGTTTACCATCGGCAGCACGTGTAACTATCAATGACACATGCTTTTGGTTGGCTGATTGAGTAGTCACTCGAGCGCGCATGGCTCGTGCTGCTTTGGGCTTCTTTGAACTAGTGCGAGTCGGCGCATAGTACAAGGAGCCCAGGTCTTCCCTACTTCCATGCAGTTGGGTAGTGTGGTCAATGTCGTATAAAATCATGTCAAAGACAGACCCTTTCCTTCTATTTTGTCACATGTAGAAGCTGGCATGTGTTTGCCATCTATGAAATCCTGTCAAAGACTTGATTTGTCCCCTAAGAGCATATCTTCAAATGCCTGTAGGTCAAAGTGGACGACCAGCATCTTCTGCATTGAACCCAGCTTTGTCGTATCGGATTGCGTCACAACCTTCTCAACGGAGGAGAAGGATGTCCCCAGCAGAGTCACCATTCTTGTTTCCATTACAAAAATAAGTGTCACTGACTTTTGATTGCAAATACAATAAAGAGAAAAGTACAAAGAATTCCTAAGCAATAACTCTAAATATAGTTTGATTCTGGAGAAGTGTGATGGTGGAGATCGAGTACTGCAGCTGACTCCTTTACTCCGTTGACGATCCGACGATGAAAGGGGATTACAAAGTCTCTGCTCATTGGCAACAAGGACAGCAATTGAATGCTCTCAGTTTTTTATGTATACATCTCACTGTATGTGCTTGCTCACTGGCAACAAGGACAGCTCATGCGCCCAAATTTGAGCTGCCGCATGGTTTCTTCAACAGAATACAGTTGCGGCTTGTTTGTGTATGCCGTGCTGCGACTGTCACGTGGCAATATTTATTACTGAGATCTTGGGTTGTTGGCTCCCGTTGTCATGACCCACACCCGGTATAAGGGCACGAGTACGTGGATACGTCCAGCCTATGTCGCAGCATCGGCGGTAGAACGATATCTAGGTCAATAATACTATCTAAAAGCTCACACAATATATATAATGTACCTATCATACTAACTCAACTCCAAAAGAAGGACAATATGATAATATGATAGCGGTAAACAATACTTAATCACGATAACAAACTAGAGGAAGATATGACACGATACGAGATAGAAAGAAAGAAATAAAGTCACAATACATCACAAGTCCATGTCTAATCCCAACACAAGATATCAAATAATAATACAATGTCAAAGTGTCTAACTGAATATACAATATCATGAATAAACTAATTATGCCTCATCAACTGTTGGTACTTACTCAACAGGCTCTACGGGGTGATAACTCAACTGGCTCGCCATTCTGTGTCCCATAGTGCATAGGACACCAGTCCTTTAATGAATTATCTGAAAAATATATCCAGTGAGGATTGGAGTGAAGTACAACCCAAATAGCAGTTCCAATAATTGACATAAACTATGAAACAATAATAGCAATGAAAATAAATGATGAAAGTAACTGAACTAGCATATATCACGAAAAAGAGCATCATGGTAAATAATGGTAAGAACTGAGAACAATGTGGTGATGAACAATTATATAATAAACTGGAATAAAGGAAGCAATATATATAATGTGCGTTAAAATATTAGTAAGATATTTAGATTGGCTTGGGCCTAACACGGGCTATATATAAAATGTGAGCTAGCGTGATCACGCGTGAGTTGCATGATCTGTTAACTATCACGGGCTATACTAAATTATGGGCTATAAAGTATGATCACATATCCACTAATACTTTCCAAACCCCCGACTAGTACACGGATCCAAATCACGACATGTTATAACACATATATCATACTACACGCTCTATAATATAATGTACTATGATCACGGTCTATATAATAACTAAGATATCACGGTAATCACTGAGTAATCACGAAGCACGACACGACGATCACTGAGTAACCACGATAATAATATCTCATGACCAAGATCTACGTATACCAATCCGTGAAACCATCATATCAAGAATCAAATATCTCACTACTAACTACATGAAACATAGAGGCTATCAAGTAAGAAACTATCAGAGAATGTACTAACCTGTGGTCTTGAGCAATGATATATCTCGGTATCCGAGCTGGTGTCACACACACCTAAATATGAATATCATGTCAATAGGTGTAAAGAATGATAAAAGAACTATAATAGCACTAAATATGAATTTCTAGGTCCATACTAGGTCACACTTAGCCCAACTAGGTCAAACTAGTCAATATAAGTCAACTAGGTCACTAACTAGCTAACTCTAGCTTATATTAGCTATACTAGGTTATTACCTAAGTTTCTAAGTTAATACTAGTTATATCTATTTTAAAAATAACTTAATAGCTAAACTTGCATTACCTTAGCTATAACACTATTACCTAACCTAATACCCATTATCTCAACTTGCCTTGGTTCCAATACCTTGGCAAAGCTTAGTAAATTACCATAACTGATACTCTTCCCATAATCCCACACTCCCATGTACTATACTAAGACACCACTTAATACCCAAATAATACTCTAGTTATATATATCCATAATCTATGTCTAATTTACTCTAGGACTAAACTAAACTATCTCACTAACACTACACCACTAGTATCTTAAAACTTAGGCACTCACTAATTTATCCATTTGGTATACCCATACCACATGTGCACAGCAAATTGGCTCCAGCGCACTGATGTAGTGCACACACTTGAGCTCACTGTCCTATGGTAAAACTCCCAACAGATACAACTGCTAATGTGCAACTGAACACATCCCAAAACCCTTACTGCTTGTTTCCTCCCAACTGTGTGCACCTTGAAGCAGTCTTGATTTGGCAGGAACCCGATCTCCTTAGCAGTACTTAACACAGTTGCTGCTACTGTTAGGGTTCTTCAGTACACAGTCCCGGGTACACCCCTCAAGGACTGCAAATGAGTGAAGAAATCCTTACACCCTGCCTTACCTGATTGTACTAACTGCACACACTGGTACCCACCTAATACACTCGAGCACATCATAAGCATACTATCTCCTTCAAGTGAAATACAAGCACATATATACACTCATACATCTTAGCAGTCCTCCCTGCAGTATATCTCATCTACTACCTATAGATAGTATTAGACTTAGCATGATACACCCTGATACTTTACTGAATTGTATCAGTGTATCACCATTAACACTCTAAATTGACAGTTATATGTAATTCACTTGTTGCACAAACACTCACCCATCAGTGGATACACTAACACCCCTCTAAGCATACACACACAACACAATATCCTAATGCACACCCTCACACCTGTAACTAAATCCAACATCATACTAAAACCTCAAACACTAACACAGACAACACCACTACTCACTAGCAATAAGCAAATCATCAAACACCTATAGCTCGACACTTACAAAATCATGATACACACCTCAACCAAAGACTCAAACCCCCAAATTCTCTATAATAATCATATAGGCATATCAAATACACAATAATATAACTAATACAAGTTGTTATAATATAATTTGAAGAGTAATTACACAAATCACCCGTATCACACCATATCACAAGATACTATGATACGCTCTACTTGTGTCCAATTATGGATACTTATCTAGTCCCACAACCCCGATCTAAGCCTAATTAGATCTAATTGGTCTCATGACACACACTTGATGTATCAATCTCGTAATTTTCCCTAATTAGACATAAATTACCATATAGATTCTACAATACAAGTCATATGAACATAGTTCTTGATTTTATGGGTAGCCCTAAGCCAATGGATGATTCCTAATAGTTAAATGCATGAATTAGAGTCTAAATTAAGAGGTAGATTCAGAATTTACCTATTGGGAGATGGATTCCCAATGAAATGCTCAATGGACACAATTAGGTCACAAACTCTTTGCCAATTTTTCTCCTTCAAGTGCTCCTTGCAATCCAAACTCCAATGCTTCTTAGATAATAAAATTGAGAGGGAATGAGAGTGAATTGGGTTAAATTTGGTGGAGGGATGAAGTGAATTGGGGTTGAACTAAATTGAGGATCTCTAATAAAATAAACTAATGAGAGGAGAAAGAATGAAGACCCTCTATAGTTGTCGGCCCCCTCTTTCCCCCTTTCCAAGTAATGTACAATGTCTATGGTACCCCTACTAGCTAGTTATAAGGTTTAACTAGGGAGGGCTATATTAGGAAGCTTCTAATTCTTCATGAACTAATCTAATCTCCTTAATTAATTAAGAGAAATGGTCTAATGGACTTAGTCTAATGTTGGGCTCAATGTGTCATGACAATCCAATAGGTCCACTAATGATAAGTCTAAATAAACATAGGCTAGCCCACTAACAAATAATTAAATAGCACAACTCAATATAATTAGTTAGTAACACATAATATAATATTTAATCACTAAATACTAAATATTCTAAATGACAAGAATGCCCTCATATAGAAATGTGGTAGTGACACTCATCACCGTCATGGGCATGACCTAGTCCGCGTGCCATGTGGCCTGCATCGGCCACTTGAGGATCTTGATTTGTTATGGCAGAAAGATTTTGATTCATAGAGCTTTTTAGAGAATATTGCCGCATGGGAATTCATGGGAACACTGCCGTATGACAATACTGCCACATGGGTGTGCATGGGAAAACTGCTGCATGACACAACCGCCGCATAGGGGTGATTGGGAACACTGTTGCATGAGGGTGCATAGGAACACTGCCGCATGACAAAACCACCACACAGGGTGCATGGGATCACTACTGCATGACAAAACCGTTGCATATGGACCTTCATTGTACTGACATAAGTGCTGACATTTGCACGTACTACGAAGCATCCTGTTTGTGGTCAGAGTAATTATGACTACTGACAATTGCCCGTGGCTAGACTTTTGGTGGCACATCGTTGAGCTCTTGTCAGTGGGGGGTTGTGGTTGAGGTGTCAGCCGCATTGGAACTCTTCCTGCTTTTGTCGCATCAGATTTTTTTTAGCTATTTTTACCATATCTGGATTTTTGCTGCCTTCGTCGCATGACTTTTGGCACGCATGGTTTGAACATTTTCTATATTTCTACAACAATAATCAATATATATAACAACTCATAGTTGGCCTATACTACGTTTTCTGCGGCTTAAACCTACTTATGGGTATTCTAGGTTATCTTTTCAACTTTGGAAAATTCTTAAAAACTATAAAATATTCTCAAAACTTTTGATAAAATAGGATTATGTTCCCACATAACCCCATGGAATATCTAATTTTTTCCAATACCTAATTCCCATAAAATATAGGTCATTATAATTTCCTAGAATTAATTCCTTAAAACAGGACAAAATGTAGTTAAAGAAAAAAAATTGGTCATAGTTAAACTGAACATCCATTAGAAATCTAAAAAATTTCTTGCAAATTTAATGTGCCTATTTTGATTTATGATCATTGAAAGTTGGGTAATTTCTGAATAGATCAAAACAATAAAGACTACTTTGAAAAATTTATAAGTAATTTTACAAAAATTATTTTAGGATGTCACTTTCTTATTTCATCAACCCTAGATGTTAGGTTTACTACAAAATTTATTTTTTTTGAAAATTAATAAATGAGCTAGTTATGGCTAAAAAGCTAAAGGTATATACTACAAAAAACACATTTGATTAGATGAATTTTGGCACGGGTCAAACGAGGTCTATTTTTGGAAATCTAAGAGAGAGGAGGACATATTTCTAAAAGTTTAGGTTTAGATTCGTCCGTTTGCTTTTTGAAAATCGCCTCCAAAGTCAAAATGTCTCTTATGTACTACAGGAAACCTCCTCTCAAACTAAAACCCTAAATACTACGTACTTTTATATATAGAAAGGGAAGAGTCCAATCCGAGTCAAAATAAGCTTTGACTCATGGGCGGAGTACAGACATGCTCCCCATATGGGTGGATAAATGGGCTTTTTTGGGTTTTTTGTTTGCATTTTTTCTTTTTTAATTTCTAAAACTACTTTATTAATTAGTTTTTAGCTTATTTAAATGCAAATAAATACCAAATAAAATATAAAATTATGAAAAAGTAGGGAAAGATCTAGAATGATGTTCTAAAATCATTATAAAATTTTGGAGTACAAATTTCTATCCAATATTTTTCTAAAAACTTTAAAGCCTATAATTAAATAATATTAAATAGTTTTCGGACCTTAAATATTTAAAATAAATTCTAGAAAATTCTAAAAATTATCAGATCTTTTTTAAAAATTTATAATATATATTTACAATATTTAATCCTACTTTAACCCATGATATCTACTGCACTTCTGATGTCCTAACGGCTAATTTGAAAATTTTCGATAGTGAATGCTACAAGTGTCAAAATTTATTGGACCATTTATCGATTTCAGCAGTTTTAAGACGGAAAAGCGATAAAGGGGGTGCATCAACTCAAGATATGTACATCCCGACTTTCATAGTTAGGGAGAGTTTTGGGTATTCGATAACGTGCATTGCACATGGAGTTATTGTGCTTGATGATGCAGATGTAGGGGGGAGCTCTCATATCAGACACAAAGGTGGGAAGGTTTGTGAGTTTGAACTACTATGGAACTCCACCGTCCACTTGGTCAATACAATCAAGGATGGAAAAGCTATTCAAAATAGAAGCATGTTCCGGCAGAAGACGGATGTCGGAGATATGCAGTCTATACTCATTGTAGGGATGATGGTCTGGAACTTTGGTATTGGCCAAGTCCTTGATCTCGTAGAGATACCACAAATCTAGAATATAATTAGCAAGATAGTAAGCATCGACATGAAGGTAGAGCATCTCGAGAACAACATTAGATATAGAGCAACTCGAGACAACATCAGATGTAGCAACCTAGAGGATTAAGGTCGTTGTTAGCAAATAATCAAGTAAATAAAATGTTAGATTTTATTTGAATTTTCATTTACCATTTAAAACTTATTCATCAATGTTCATTTAAAACCTTTTGCCTTCCTTATAGTGATGATAATTGAATTGCAAATAAAATATAACATTTTATTTAGGTTTTTATTTACCATTTAAAATTGACTTGTTAATAATTATCATTTACATATTCTTCACATTCTATATGTCTAAAAATTCATACCAAATATAAGTCACAATTTTATTCAAATTTGTAGTTACCATTTAAAATTGCTCTATAGTGTATTGCATGTAAAAAAGAAAATGGTTGAGAGAAAATTGGGAACACCAGATTCCAACCCGATTTTATGATCATCATAATAAATAGATGCAGTAGAAGAGGACCGAACAATAGGCTCCATTGGTACTCCTTCCACCAGCCCAAGTTTGAATCTCGAGCCATTGGGCCTGTCAATTGCGGCCCAAATAATGACGTCTACTTTTATTGAAATGTTGGTAATCATCAATCATATGTATTTTTTAATATTTAGAGGCAAACTACGTGTTCAATCTTCTCCAGTCTCTTCTGCTCTGTGCTTTTGAGCCTTTTGACTATTTCCGTGATTTGTAGTTGAGGGAGGGATCAAGAAAGAAAGTTCTGTTTCATGAACTTCAATATGTTGCTCTTATGTCTCATTTGATTCGCAAAAAGAAAAAAGAAAAAGAATATCAATTTCTTGGTAATTTTTTTCTTTGAAAAAGTTTTTTTTTTTTTTTCTGGTGTTTGAAAAGGTCAAAAAAATTGAGACTAAAAATGAATTCTTATTTGGGAAAAGTAAATCCTTGATTGGGTGGTAAGAACCATTTTTTCTTCTATTTTTTTTTTTTTTTTGGGAATCATTTTATTTTTCTCATTCTTTTTTCCCTGCATCCAAACATATAAAATAAGGAATGAGTTTTCTTTTTCAATATCATGATTCTGTGGATCAAATATAATTCTTTTGGGTATTGAGAAATCATAAATAAATTCCAACTAAAAAAAAAAAAAAAATCCAACTCTTTCACTTAATAAGAAACAACTTTAATTCTTTATTCCCTGATCTCCAAATTCCTCTGTTTGTATCGGTCAAGCCCTAGGGAAGTGTTTAGTTAGAGTTCTTGTAAGAAACTTTCGGCCCAAAAGCCTGGCTAATTAATATCTTTTAATTTAAAATATGCCAACATATTGGTCTATTGTTTAGAAGTGTATGGTGTTTAAGAACAATACAATACCTACATAAGCTACGTATCCCTAGGTAGAACCAGCATGGGAATATATCTGTACTCTTGTAGTTAGGCTTGAAAACGGCTGCTTGAAAACCGTTCAAATTTAAGCTGTCTAAGTCGTATGTAAATACTATACTAACTATTTTTTTCTTCTTTCAAGAATGACTAATTATTTAACTACTTAATATACTTATTTACAACTAAACAATTCTAACTCAACTAGTTAAGGTGAGAGGCATTTTTCTTAGTTGCTTGAGTTTGAGTCCTATAAACGACATTATTTATAACAATTTTTTATTAATTTTTTTTAACAATTTTTTTACGCACGTACACATTACCAGTTTGGGTAACTATCAACCATACCAACATCTTTGTTGGCCTAATATTACCCACAATCATTATAAGAATTATTTTTATGGTACGTTTGGTATGTTTGGTAGATGAATTACAATAAAGTCGAAAAATCCTTTTTTCCTAAGAATAAAATTATCGGACATCAAATTTATAGAAAAATTATATTATCATATTTGGTAAATACATACTATTATCAGAAATATATAAAATTGATTGCTAAAAAATAAAGAAATTTATTTGTAATTTGGGATAATTAGCATTTAGACCCTAGATTTTATACCAGCATAGAGTTAAGCCTTGACATTTCCAATTGAAAATTTTGGACGTTGAATTTTAACTTTTTTTGTTTATTTTTTCTTTTATAGCTTTAACATGAGTATAAGAACAACAACCAACATATGTTGAAAATGAAGATATAATAGAAAGAAAGAAAAAATCAAGATCCAAACTTTCCATTTGAACGGACTAGAACTCAAAGCTGGTATAAACTCTAGTGTCTAAACGCTAATTAGTCCTTGTAATTTTGTGTATTTAGAGCTGATGTCTTTATAAAGATGTGAAAATATATTTGGTTAGGATATTAGCATCATGCTTAAAAGATTGGAGATCGTCTTACTTTCAAGTCTTACTTTTATTACCGAACTCGAGTGATCCTTATGGTTACCGGAAAGAGGTATAAGATCCTAGGTGGGTGGCGAAAGATAAGTGGATCGAGCCACGATGATGTATTATTCCTTCTATTTATTTTGTGAAAGTTGGAAACAGCGGACCCAAAAGACATACAACATAGCGTGCACAAAGTCCCAAGCGTTACGTCGGACATCTCAAAAAAAAAAAACTTACTTTCATCATTTTTGAATAAAACGAATTAACTTTAGTTATTCGGATCCGATTAACCACATCCTGATCAAAACGACTAACCGACTCTGACCTGTACCAGATCTGACAGATCTAGACAGAACCTGACCGAAATCTTACCCTACCAAAACATAATATAGCCAAACTTGAACCCTACTCAATCAGACCTACTCCGAATATGATCGAACCTGACCTAATCTGACTAATTTTGTTGGAACTAATTTTTTAGAGAGAAATTTTGAGTTACCCCCTACTTTATTTAGCATATTTAAGGGTGCGTCCCATAATTTTTACATAATGTATAACCCCTCCCATATTGACAGAATTCGTCCAAAATTGACGGTCGACCAATTTGACCTAAAATTTTGGACGAAAATACCCTCCCCCATGTACTGTTTTCTTCTCTCCCCCACCCTCCACCGCTCGCCCCCGCCGCACGCCTCCGCCACCGTACCCTCCCTCCCCGCGCTCGCCCCCCTCCCTCCACCGCCGTTGAACCCCCCCCCCCCCCGCCACCGCCCCCCTCTCCGCGCTCACCCCGAGCTCGGCCCCACTTCCCCGAGCTTGCCCCCCTCCCTCCCCCGCAGTCGACCCCCCACCCTCTCCGCCACCACCCCCCTCCTCGCGCTCGCCCCCCTACCTCCCACGTCGTCGACCCCCCTTGCAACCGACCCCCCCTCCCCCGCGGATAGCAGCAGCTCTAGTAATAGCAACGGTGGCGGGGGCGTGTACAAGATCTGCGTGGAAAAGGAATAGGAGGGAGGGGGGCGAGCACGGGGAGGGTGGGCAGTGGCGGGAAAGGGGGGTCGACGACGGGGGAGGGGGGTGAGCGTGGGGAGGTGGGGACGAGCTCGGGGTGAGCGCGGGGAGGGGTTACGGTGGCGGGGAGGGGGGGTCCGAAGGAGGGGGAGGGAGGGAGGTGCGGTGGCGAGGAGGGGGGGGGGTCGGGCGAGGTGAGGTAGCGACGGGGAGGTGGGTTCGAGCGCGGGAAGGTTGGGGCGGTGGCGGGTGGGGTGTCTAGCACGGGGAGGTGGCAGTGGTGGAAGGGGGAGCGGCTGCACCCTGTCCTCGGGAGGGGGGAGGGGGAGGGGGGAGTGGTGAGAGCAAGAAGACAATAGGAAAGGACAGTTTGGTTAGATTTGTTGGGTCAAAGTAGTTGACCGTTAGTCCTAGACAGTTTCCGTCAAAAGCGAAAAATCTTGTACATTATGTAAAAAATGTGGGATGCACCCTTTAATATGGTAAATAAAGTGAGAGGTAAGTCAAAATTTCTCTTTTTTATATTTGTAGAAAAATAAAATTAACAAAAGTTCAATATTTACTGAAAAAACTATAACACAAAACAAATGTAGTTATCAGTTTCTCATCCTTGTATTCCAAAAAATTTATAAAAAAGTTCTTTTACGAAAGGGACTCTTATTACCATTCAAAAACTTTTCTGTAGAGCAGTATAATTTGAGTCTGTAAAGAAAATAATTGGTAAAAATTGTCAAAAGAGAATCTGAACGTTCTTATTAGGGACGTTTGGTTTATTTTTAAATATTTTGGACTCCAGACGTCCTTACTAAGGACGTTCGATTTTTATTTAAATTTTTATCTTTGAATAACTTTAAAATATATATATATATATATATATATATATATATATATATATATATATATATATATATATATATATATATATATATGTCACTACCACATTTTCTAGGAAAGGGTATTTTGGTAATTTCCTATTTAAATAAATATTGTGCATGGTAAATAATTATTTGTTGTATTATTTAATTGTTGTTAGTTATTATTTAATTATTTTGGACTTATTTTAGTGGACCCAACTAGTTTAGTTTGGACCCATGGACCAACATGAATTAACTAGTTAGACTTGGCCCATTTAGAAAGCCCATAGTTAAGGAGATGGATTAAATTAATTAAATGATTAGACTAGAAGCTTCCTTCCTTAATTATTTCTTCATGAGAGACCCCAAGGGGTACATTGGATATTTTACAATTGCTTGGGGGAGGGGCTATGGCCGGCCTATATATGAGGGGGGGAAATTTCTCTCTCCTCTCATTTCATTTCCAAATCTAGATCTAGAATTTCCCACTACCAAATTTCCTCCATTTTCAATCCAATTCCCTACCAAATTCATTCCAAATTCTTCCCAATTCACCATTAGAGAAGAAGAAAGCAAGGATCTAGAAGAAGGAAGCAAGGATCTACAAAGAGGAGCAAGGATCTACAATTTGGAAGCAAGTTCATCTCAATTGGAGGTTTCATTGGGAATCCATCTCCCAATAGGTATAATTCAGATTTTTTCCATTTAAATAGCTTCTAAATCTGGGATTTAATCATGTAAAATTAACCTATATGTATGTACTACCCATAGGACTTTGTTTTGTGTTCATAGGAGACCCATGGAGAAAGTTATGGTGCTTTTTGTATCAATTTTGGTGGAATTCCGAATTTATATTTTGTTGTGTGTGTCAATTGATCCTATAGATCAATTGGACATGAGATTTGTGTTTGAGGCTAGTGTCGTGTCCATATTGGGATACTTGTGGTTCGTATCCCAACTATTTGGTGATACGTGTCATTTGGGGGTTTTCCTCCGACACGGGGCTTTGAACATGTCGTATTTTGACACGGACACATAAATCTACTTTTGACACTTTGATTTGTTCATAAATATTATTTGTGATTTGTTTGTGTCCTTCGGGGTACATTTGGTTGTGTGTTGGACTCGTGTCGCATGCGTATCCTAGATCTAGTGGGATACGGTGAGATACTCTCCAATTGTGTGTATTTTGCATAGATCTAATTAATTGTGGTTCAATTCTTCATTTATAATTAGTAAATATATATGGATATTATATATTTATTTTGTGTATTTATTATAGTAATTATTGTAGCATAGATCTATATTTTGTGTGTGCTAATATAATGTACAATATAATATGTAGCTTTCTTGCATGCAAATATATATGTTACTACTTGTTAAATAATATAATTTATACATAAAATATTTTATAAAATATATTTATGTGTTTGATTGTGTAATTGTATTATTTATAATTATTATGAACTTATTGTATATTAATGTATATATTTTATGTGTGCTTCTAGCCATATAAAATATGTACATTAATATGTACATGAGTTTGTAACAATTGGTATTTAATTATAAGTGTAGATGTGTATATATATAAGTATATAATTATTAGTTATTTAATTATATTGTATTGTGATTTTATTGTATATATATATATTGTTATATATATATATATATATATATATATATATATATATATTTTGATTGTTTTAGTAACAGTGAATTAATGACAGTAAAACTGTCATTAATTAGCCGATACAGCAGCCGCTGTAACTCTGTGCATTTAAATGCATTTAATGACAAATCTGTCATTAATTAGCAGTGGGCGGGTCTGAGCGGATTTTTCGCGACAGTCTTCCTGCGACGGTTTTAAACTGTCAGCGATCCAGTCGGCAGTAGGAATTGTATTCAGTTTTTTCTGCGACAGTTTTTCGGTGACAGACGAAACTGTCACTATTAGCCGTTTTAATTAAATTGTATTCTTAGCTCACTGTTTTCAGTGACGCTTTGACAGATTTAATGTATATTGTATTTGTATATATTTATATGTATATATATATGTGTTTTGTGAGGTATAATAATTGTTATAATATAGTATTTTAATTATATGAATATTGGGTTGTATATATATATTTTTAAGGTATATATTAATTGTATTATTAGTATACTTTGTGTGAGTTTCTTTTGGAATCTAATTTGATTCCTAAATTGTTGTATTTTATTTTTATATTATTTTATGGATGTTTTGTGAGGTTGACTTTGGGTTTGACCATGTTTGACTTTAGTGGACTTTAGAGTTGACCATAGTTGACTTTTGCCTTAGAATTGAGTTATTAACCTAGAAGTTGTCTAGTTTGACTTATTCTCTTTCCGGGACCTTGTTTTAATGTTGTATTCCATATCTAGGTCTTCGAGGCACCGAGTCAGACATTTGTGAGACTGTTCATTGGACTTCAGGCGAGTACATTCTCTGATAGTTTCTCATTTATGATATCCTCTATGTTCGTTGTATCTAGTGTAGATTTACATGTTCTCTTGACACTATTGTTACACGGATTGGTATATCCGGATCTCGTCATGAGATGTTATTCCTTGGTATATGGTGTATATGGTGCAAGTATTGTTTCATTGGTCATCTTGTACATGTACAGACACCGATTTTCGGGAGGAGTCGCTCTCTTCTTGGGGAATCTCGTGCCATAACGTACCGTGGTTGGATCTATTATACCAGTCGGGGGTGGGGAGTATTTTAGTGTAGATATGTGATCATACCCTCCTTGTGCATGTCTTATTCCTTGTGAGTGTTGATCATACACCGCACGTATAATCAGCCAGGCCATTATACTCTTGTGCAAGTTCCCAAGCCGATCACATGTTAAAGCTAGTACTCACACACTTAGTCATTAGTATTCTTGTTCCATCAGCATATTGTTCATTATTGTATTTCTTTCCAGCACTTCCTTATTGTCTATACATTTCTTGTATCTATTTATGCATCTTGTTTATCCACAGCTATTTACTGTTACATAGTTTTTATCATTATTGAGAACTACTGTTAGGGTTGTACTCTGCTCCTTCCTGACTGGAAATATTTTTCCAGATGACACTGAGGAGTACCCTACCTACTATGGACCCCAGGATGTTGTGGGTTTAGATTCTGAGACCCTGGCTCAAGAGGGACTTATCCCAACTGAGACAGTTGACCCTGGATTTGTAGCTTTATAGTTTTGTAGTATTCTTTTATACTGGATTTGTCTCCAGCTTATTTATGTTTTTCTTCAGACTCATTGATGTATTATTTTAGACTCATGAGTTGTATTGTGACTATTCTATTCTTTATCTGATTCGTGCTCATTCTATCTTAGTTCTGTGATTGAGTATTTTATCATTATTGGTGGTTCATTATATTAGATAGATTATCTAGACAGCGTTCTACCACCGATTCTGCGGCGTAGGCTGGGCGTTGTTTCCGACTAGTACTCTTACACCGGGTGCGGGTCGTGACACGTTTTTGGTGGTGGCCCATACAGGTCTAGCTTCACAAGTATGTGATGTCGTGGTAGTGCGACAACTTAGTTGTACTACTGCGAGCCTGCAATAGGATATAGGATATAGGATATAGGCTGAGATACTCAATCATATCTAGGAAATTTTTTTTGATTCAACTATTCTCCTTTGATATTGATACTTGATCCCTTAAACTGTCCTTTCCTTGATGTCTTACATCTTGTGCCATATTGATTCTTTCTTTCGCTTTGTCTCAGGATGCCGCCTAAGACTAGATCACAGCAAGGGAGAGCAGTTTCTGAGAGGTCTGCGACATCCCGAGGGCCTGCACCAGTCACTTCTCCGGTGATTGGAGTGTCAGCTGCTTTCGGAGGTCCACCACCTACTCAGAGGACTGTGCCAGCTGTATCTGAGGGGCTTCCACCTCCACCTCCTGTGCCAGCAGAGGCATCACAGATGTTTACACTGTTTCGTGAGATGCTCGAGGCACAGAGGGCTCAGTCGGAGGCACATCAGAGGCAGACCGACGTTCTACGGCAGGGCATCGAGAGTGCTGATCAGCTTGCTCGTGCTGTAGTCGAGAGAGGAGTTCCGATCCAGCAATAGGTTGTTCCTCAAGTTGCTCAGCTTCGGCCAGGCAACATTCAGGACTTCAAGAAACTGGAGCCTAGGGTTTTCAAAGGGACGGAGGGCATCGTCTATGCTGATGATTGGCTCGAGGACATTGAGCGTCTTATGAGGGTGTCCCGTCTTTCTGAAGATCTGAAGGTTGAGGCGGTAGGACTTCAACTGTTCGACGTCGCTCGTACTTGGTTCAGGAATGAGCCGGTTCTGGTTGACGCAGGACAATCTTGAGAGGTATTCAAGGACCTTTTCAAGAAGAAGTTTTTCGCTCGGATTGACAGGCTTGACTTGGGGAGACAATTTGAGAGTCTCATTCAGGGGAGCATGTCTGTGGAGGAATACAATGCGGAGTTCGGTAGGCTGAACCGATTTGCAGAGTATCTGGTGAGGGAGCCGGAGGTTCGAGCTATTCGTTTCCGAGAGGGTCTAAACTGGGAAGTGAAGATTCTCATTCCGTCTTTTTATGAGACATACTCGGAGATACTTGCGGAGACACGCAAGGTTGAGCGGGATCTGGGTTTGAAGACCAAGAGAGACCGTGATTCTTTTCTGGGGGCCAACGGCAGTGCAGTATCTGCCAAACGTCCTCATTTCCAGTCCAGACCTTTCCAGCAGCCACAGCAGAACCAGACTCCAGCTAGAGCGCCTTTTCACCAGGCACCTCAGCAGCAGAGACAGTTACAGCAAGCTCTATGCAACTTCTGCAAGAAGCCCGGCCACATCTGGGAAGTTTGCAGAAAGAGGCTAGGAGTTTGTTTGTATTGTGGTACTGAAGGGCATCAATTGAGGGAGTGTCCTCGTCGTGCAGTTCAGGGAGCAGCTCCAGCTCCGAGGGCACAGACGAGACCACCTGCAGCACAACCGAGGGGACCGCTTCCGATACAGCAGCAGCGTTTTGTCCAGCATCAGCAGGGAGGTGCTCGGCAGGGACGAGCGTTTGCTATGACCGTCGAAGAGGAGGAACCCACCGGAGATGTCATCGCAGGTTCTATTCTTCTTGATTCCATTCCAGCTTTAGCTTTGTTTGATAGTGGTGCTTCCCATAGTTTTGTATCTGTTTCTTTTGCTCTAAAGCATGGTTTGGTAGCTGAGTCTTTGCTTAGGACTTGCAAGATCATGACCGGGGGAGGCATTATCCTGGTTAATGATATTTGCAAGGATCGGAGAGTTACTCTGGGAGGCCGGGAGTTGAGTGCGTGTCTACTTGTAATGCCACTTCCGAGCTACGACATTGTACTCGGGATGGATTGGTTGAGTAGGCACCGTGCTAGCATAGATTGTAGAGGAGGTAGAGTTTTGTTTGGTTCGCCAGGAGAGCCAGAGTTCGAGTTTGCTAGAGGAGCTGCAGAGCAGGGAGAAGGCATTATTTGTGGAGCTATGGTGGAAGACAAGGAGTTGCCGCATCCGTTGATAGCAGAATTCTTGGATGTGTTTCCTGAGGAATTGCCAGGATTGCCGCCAGATCGAGATGTTGAATTTTCTATAGACTTGGTGCCAGGTGCAGAACCAATTTCGCAGCATGTCTATAGAGTAAACAACAGCGAGCTGGTCAAGTTGAAGAAGCAGGTGGACGAATTGCAGGATAAGGGGTTTATCAGATCGAGTTCTTCACCATGGGGAGCCCCGGTATTGTTTGTACCGAAGAAGGATGGATCGGTGCGTATGTGCATTGATTACAGGGCTTTGAATAATCTCACTATCAAGAATAAGTATCCTTTGCCACGGATTGATGATCTGTTTGATCAGTTGAGTGGTGCGAAGGTATTTTCTAAGATAGATTTGAGATCAGGCTACCATCAGGTGAAGGTGAAGCCGGAGGACATACCGAAGACTGCTTTTAGAACTCGGTATGGTCAGTACGAGTTTATGGTGATGCCGTTTGGTTTGACTAATGCACCGGCGGTATTTATGAACTTGATGAACAAGGTATTCCACCAGTACCTTGACAAATTCGTGGTGGTGTTCATCGACGACATACTCATATACTCGAAGACACTGGAGGAGCATGAGGAGCATTTGAGGATTGTGTTGGATGTGCTGAGGAAGGAGAAGTTGTATGGGAAGTTGTCCAAATGTGAGTTTTTCTTGGACAAGGTGGAATTCTTGGGGCATGTTGTGACTGGTGATGGTATTTCAGTGGATCCGAAGAAGATTTCAGCAGTGGAATCTTGGAAGACTCCGAGTTCGGTAGCAGAGATCAGGAGTTTCTTGGGATTGGCAGGCTACTACAGGAAGTTTGTGCAAGATTTTTCGAGGATTGCCGAGCCGATGACCAGACTCACAAGGAAGGATATGGAGTTTGTTTGGACGGAGGATTGCCAGGTTGCTTTTGAGGAGTTGAAGAAGAGGTTGACGTCTACTCCTATTTTGACGTTGCCATCAGGGTCCGGAGGTTTCACTATTTATAGTGATGCATCGGGGAAGGGTTTAGGTTGTGTTCTTCAGCAGCATGAAAAAGTGATTGCCTATGCATCCAGGCAATTGCGTCCTCATGAAAAGAACTATCCTACCCATGATTTGGAGTTGGCAGCCGTTATTTTCGCTCTGAAGTTGTGAAAACATTATTTGTACGGAGAGCGTGTGGAGATCTTCACAGACCACAAAAGCTTGAAGTACGTTTTCACACAGAAGGAGTTGAACATGAGGCAGCGTCGGTGGTTGGAACTGATGAAGGATTTTGATATCTCTTTGCAATATCATCCTGGGAAAGCCAATGTAGTTGCCGATGCTTTGAGCAGGTATCCGGTAGCTATGTTCTTGACACAGGATCGATATTTGTTGGAGGACTTGGAGAGCTTGGGCATTGAGGTGATTGTTCCTGGTGGTGCTATGCAGATGTGGGGATTGCAGATACATTCAGATTTGATGGATAGGATCAAGGCAGCACAGTATGATGATGTATCCTTGAGGAGTATCAGAGCTCAGGTGAGAGCAGGATTGGAGGATGATTTCACTATTGCAGAGGATGGATCTTTGAGGCATGGAGTTAGATTGTGTGTGCCTAGTGGGGAGTTGCGTGAGGAGGTGTTGCAGGAAGTGCATCGCTCTCAGTATTCCATACATCCAGGTGCTAACAAGATGTATCGGGATATGCGAGAGAGTGTGTGGTGGTATGGCATGAAGAGGGAAGTGGCACAGTTTGTATCCAGATGCTTAGTGTGCCAGCAGGAGAAAGCCGAGAGCCAGAGGCCAGGAGGTTTACTTCAGCCATTACCCATTCCAGAGTGGAAGTAGGAACACATTACTATGGATTTTGTGTCCGGACTACCACGATCTCCAGGAGGGAAAGACGCGATTTGGGTCATTGTTGATAGGTTGACCAAGTCGGCCTACTTTTTGCCTTTCAAGGTGGGTTTGTCTACAGAGAAGCTGGCAGAGATGTATGTGAGGCAGATCGTTAGGATACATGGAGTTCCCGTCAGCATAGTCTCAGATCGGGATAGTCGTTTCACTTCTCATTTCTGGAGGAGTTTGCAGGAGAGTTTGGGCACTCAGCTCAAGTTCAGTACTGCATATCATCCCCAGACAGATGGGCAGTCAGAGAGGACTATTCAGACTCTCGAGGATATGTTGCGCACTTGTGTACTAGATTTCGGGGGTTCTTGGGAGGACCATCTCCATTTGGTAGAGTTTGCTTACAACAACAGTTACCAGGCCAGTATAGAGATGTCACCTTTTGAAGCTCTATATGGTCGGAGGTGTCATACTCCTTTGTCTTGGGACGATGTTGGAGAGAGAGTTTTGCTTGGGCCAGAGATGGTTGTGGATGCAGCAGAGAAGGTTCAGTTGATCAGAGACAGACTTCGAGTGGCGCAGGACAGACAGCGACATTGGGCCGATAGCCATCGAAGACCTTTGGAGTTCGAGGTATAGTTTAGATTTTTGTTTGTTCTTGGTTGTTTGTTATAGATTAAGTTCTTAAGGTGGTGTTTTTTTCTAGGTGGGTGGTTTGGTGTTTCTGAGGATTTCTCTGACACGAGGCACGATTTGCTTCGGTGGAGGCGGAAAGCTTAGTCCGCGATTCATTGGACCTTTCACTATTCTAGAGAGGGTCGGTGCAGTTGCTTATAGACTAGACTTGCCACCTGCATTGGAGGGAGTGCATAATGTGTTTCATGTGTCGCAGTTGAGACGATACGTGGCAGATCCTAGTCATGTATTGGATCACTCAGAGATAGAGGTGGGCCCTACTCTTAGCTATCCAGAGCAGCCAGTTGGGATTCTGGATCAGAGAGAGAAGGTGCTGAGGAACCAGACTATTTCTTTAGTGCACGTCGCATGGAGGCATCACTCTCCGGGGGAGTCTACCTGGGAGAGAGAGGATGAAATGCGAGAGCGTTATCCATATTTGTTTGTACCTTGAGGTATGTTATTTTCTAGTTATGTTCTGTTCATTGTTATGTTCTGTTCATTAGTTAGTTATGATTCTTTAGTTATGTTCTGTGATTTTCTGGGGGTAATTTTCGTCTTTGAATTTCGAGGACGAAATTATTTTAAGCAGGGTAGACTTGTCACTACCACATTTTCTAGGAAAGGGTATTTTGGTAATTTCCTATTTAAATAAATATTGTGCATGGTAAATAATTATTTATTGTATTATTTAATTGTTGTTAGTTATTATTTAATTATTTTGGACTTATTTTAGTGGACCCAACTAGTTTAGTTTGGACCCATGGACCAACATGAATTAACTAGTTAGACTTGGCCCATTTAGAAAGCCCATAGTTAAGGAGATGGATTAAATTAATTAAATGATTAGACTAGAAGCTTCCTTCCTTAATTATTTCTTCATGAGAGACCCCAAGGGGTACATTGGACATTTTACAATTGCTTGGGGGAGGGGCTATGGCCGGCCTATATATGAGGGGGGGGAATTTCTCTCTCCTCTCATTTCATTTCCAAATCTAGATCTAGAATTTCCCACTACCAAATTCCCTCCATTCCCAATCCAATTCCCTACCAAATTCATTCTAAATTCTTTCCAATTCACCATTAGAGAAGAAGAAAGCAAGGATCTAGAAGAAGGAAGCAAGGATCTACAAAGAGGAGCAAGGATCTACAATTTGGAAGCAAGTTCATCTCAATTGGAGGTTTCATTGGGAATCCATCTCCCAATAGGTATAATTCAGATTTTTTCCATTTAAATAGCTTCTAAATCTGGGATTTAATCATGTAAAATCAACCTATATGTATGTACTACCCATAGGACTTTGTTTTGTGTTCATAGGAGACCCATGGAGAAAGTTATGGTGCTTTTTGTATCAATTTTGTTGGAATTCCGAATTTACATTTTGTTGTGTGTGTCAATTGATCCTATAGATCAATTGGACATGAGATTTGTGTTTGAGGCTAGTGTCGTGTCCATATTGGGATACTTGTGGTTCGTATCCCAACTATTTGGTGATACGTGTCATTTGGGGGTTTTCCTCCGACACGGGGCTTTGAACATGTCGTATTTTGACACGGACACATAGATCTACTTTTGACACTTTGATTTGTTCATAAATATTATTTGTGATTTGTTTGTGTCCTTCGGGGTGCATTTGGTTGTGTGTTGGACTCGTGTCGCATGCGTATCCTAGATCTAGTGGGATACGGTGAGATACTCTCCAATTGTGTGTATTTTGCATAGATCTAATTAATTGTGGTTCAATTCTTCATTTATAATTAGTAAATATATATGGATATTATATATTTATTTTGTGTATTTATTATAGTAATTATTGTAGCATAGATCTATATTTTGTGTGTGCTAATATAATGTACAATATAATATGTAGCTTTCTTGCATGCAAATATATATGTTACTACTTGTTAAATAATATAATTTATACATAAAATATTTTATAAAATATATTTATGTGTTTGATTGTGTAATTGTATTATTTATAATTATTATGAACTTATTGTATATTAATGTATATATTTTAGGTGTGCTTCTAGCCATATAAAATATGTACATTAATATGTACATGAGTTTGTAACAATTGGTATTTAATTATAAGTGTAGATGTGTATATATATAAGTATATAATTATTAGTTAATTAATTATATTGTATTGTGATTTTATTGTATATATATATATTTATATATATATATATATATATATATATATATATATATATATATATATATATTTTGATTGTTTTAGTAACAGTGAATTAATGACAGTAAAACTGTCATTAATTAGCCGATACAGCAGCCGCTGTAACTCTGTGCATTTAAATGCATTTAATGACAAATCTGTCATTAATTAGCAGTGGGCGGGTCTGAACGGATTTTCCGCGACAGTCTTTCTGCGACGGTTTTAAACTGTCAGCGATCCAGTCGGCAGTAGGAATTGTATTCAGTTTTTTCTGCGACAGTTTTTCGGTGACAGACGAAACTGTCACTATTAGCCGTTTTAATTAAATTGTATTCTTAGCTCACTGTTTTCAGTGACGCTTTGACAGATTTAATGTATATTGTATTTGTATATATTTATATGTATATATATATGTGTTTTGTGAGGTATAATAATTGTTATAATATAGTATTTTAATTATATGAATATTGGGTTGTATATATATATTTTTAAGGTATATATTAATTGTATTATTATTATACTTTGTGTGAGTTTCTTTTGGAATCTAATTTGATTCCTAAATTGTTGTATTTTATTTTTATATTATTTTATGGATGTTTTGTGAGGTTGACTTTGGGTTTGACCATGTTTGACTTTAGTGGACTTTAGAGTTGACCATAGTTGACTTTTGCCTTAGAATTGAGTTATTAACCTAGAAGTTGTCTAGTTTGACTTGTTCTCTTTCCGGGACCTTGTTTTAATGTTGTATTCCATATCTAGGTCTTCGAGGCACCGAGTCAGACATTTGTGAGACTGTTCATTGGACTTCAGGCGAGTACATTCTCTGATAGTTTCTCATTTATGATATCCTCTATGTTCGTTGTATCTAGTGTAGATTTACATGTTCTCTTGACACTATTGTTACATGGATTGGTATATCCGGATCTCGTCATGAGATGTTATTCCTTGGTATATGGTGTATATGGTGCAAGTATTGTTTCATTGGTTATCTTGTACATGTACAGACACCGATTTTCGGGAGGAGTCGCTCTCTTCTTGGGGAATCTCGTGCCATAACGTACCGTGGTTGGATCTATTATACCAGTCGGGGGTGGGGAGTATTTTAGTGTAGATATGTGATCATACCCTCCTTGTGCATGTCTTATTCCTTGTGAGTGTTGATCATACACCGCACGTATAATCAGCCAGGCCATTATACTCTTGTGCAAGTTCCCAAGCCGATCACATGTTAAAGCTAGTACTCACACACTTAGTCATTAGTATTCTTGTTCCATCAGCATATTGTTCATTATTGTATTTCTTTCCAGTACTTCCTTATTGTCTATACATTTCTTGTATCTATTTATGCATCTTGTTTATCCACAGCTATTTACTGTTACATAGTTTTTATCATTATTGAGAACTGCTGTTAGGGTTGTACTCTGCTCCTTCCTGACTGGAAATATTTTTCCAGATGACACTGAGGAGTACCCTACCTACTATGGACCCCAGGATGTTGTGGGTTTAGATTCTGAGACCCTGGCTCAAGAGGGACTTATCCCAACTGAGACAGTTGACCCTGGAGTTGTAGCTTTATAGTTTTGTAGTATTCTTTTGTACTGGATTTGTCTCCAGCTTATTTCTGTTTTTCTTCAGACTCATTGATGTATTATTTTAGACTCATGAGTTGTATTGTGACTATTCTATTCTTTATCTGATTCGTGCTCATTCTATCTTAGTTCTGTGATTGAGTATTTTATCATTATTGGTGGTTCATTATATTAGATAGATTATCTAGACAGCGTTCTACCGCCGATTCTGCGGCGTAGGCTGGACGTTGTTTCCGACTAGTACCCTTACACCGGGTGCGGGTCGTGACAATATATATATATAACAAACGTCCTTAGTACTAAGGACGTTTGATTTTTTTTCTTAGATGGAAATAAAGTAAAAAAGAAGAAGAGGAAAGCCCTTAGTAAGGACTTTTGCCATTTTTATTACTATTTTTTCAAAACCCCAAACGTCATTATTATTATTATTATTATTATTATTATTATTATTATTATTATTATTATTTTTGGCTGAAAATAAAGTAATAAAAATGAGGGAAGATCTTAGTAAGGACTTTTGCCATTTTTTTTTTCCAAAGTCCCAAACGCACTTATCAAAGACGTTTTTCATTATTATTACTATTATTATTATTATTATTATTATTATTATTATTATTATTATTTTCTACTTTTTTCTAAGAAAAGGAAAAAAAATTAAAGACACTTAGTAAGGACGTCTAGAAGTGGTATATTTAAAAAAAGGCTAAACGTCCTTAGTAAAGACGTTTGGGTTCTCCTTTGAAGATTTCTAGAAACTATTTTATTTGTAGGCAATATATTCAAACTATAATACTATACAAAATTTTTTTTGATTACAATTCTATCCGTGAGAATAATTAAAGGATAATGGAACAAAAAAATTGGTCAATCCATCAAATCATACAAGAAAGTAGGAAAGCACAAGAGTTGGAAAAAGTGAGCCTACTATACACAAGATGTAAATATCATCATTAGATCCTATACTAACCAAACTTATAACACATGTCAAGAAAAAAAAGAACAAAGATTTGGACAGGTTTTCAAAAATTTTAATTTTAAAATAATTTTTTACAAAGTAGTTATAAAATTGTTTTGTACTTTATAAATTTTGAATTTGCGTTTGGATACTTTCATATGAAAAATGGTTTTATGAAACAAAAAGTTTAAAGATTTCGTTTGGTATAATATTTTTTAGAAAATAATATTTGAAATCAAAATTTGTATATGGACTTTGTAGTTATGACGGAGAAAGAATTAGAAAATGGTTTTAAGAAACATTTGTAGTTGTGTGGATTTTATTTTTCCAATTTTACAAAATATTTGTCAAAAATGATGTTGAGAAAAGATTATTATTATTTTTTACTTCCCAAAAGCTAAGTTTAAACATCAGCTTTCCAAAGAAAAATTTAAAAGTACATTTTGAATGTTAATCATCCAAATACTATTTATGTGAAATTTTACGTTTAAACTAAAAAAGTTGAGTTTAAACTCCTATTCAATCCGACCCATCCATATCTTCATCACTCCTAGATAGATTTTGAGGCTTGTCTCGCCGTATCAATATTCTTATACGGACATGAGTATTTATTGTGTATATTATTTTCTCGATTTTTACAATTTTGGTATCATAATCAAGGATGATGGATTTTTACGAAACGAGTTATTGACTATTGATTTCATGTCATGATGGCATTATTGGATTTCGGTAGTGATGGTTTTACTAATTTTGAAGATTTTCTTGTTTCGTCGTGCAAGTAGTATCGTGCGATACTCCTTTTTCAAACAAAATTATATAATGACTTATGCAACTTAATATTTTCTGTGTTTATTGAGAGCCGTGTTTACCCAGGGCTTCTTGAGACTTTTAAGATACCTATTGGCATGTCATCGACCCGTATGTAGAATAAAGAACATTGAATTTTTATAAATAAGAATTTGCTAGTCATACCGTTATACCGTTGGTACACCATTTTTGGTACACCACCGGTATACCGCCAGGAGGGTGACTCAATGAATGGAGAAATTGAGCCATCATATTATCAAATGGATGCTTGGTTTTCTTTGAAAGGTTGAGATTGATTAATGGGGGCATGGATCAGTGACTTGTCCTGATCCTAGGGCCTTGGATCCTTCTTCCTCACTATACAATCGCTAGTTTTCTCCAACTTCATTTTCTGCTCTTCATTCTCTCTCTTTATTTACATCTCTATTTTTTTGCTTTGGGTTGAGCTTGAAGCTAGGTCTTGAGATCAAAGTGTGTGATTTCTAAATCCACCCTTGGTGATGGAGTAGAAGATTGGGCTTTGATCTTGACATATGCAAGTACATCTTGCCACTACATGAACAAATGGATATTTTCTCTTGTATTTCATTTTCCTATAATTATTGTTGCTTAGTTTTATCAATGTCATGGTTCTTGGATTGTTCTTCATCATGCAAATGTATTGTCATAGATTTTGGTTACGTTTTAACCTAGTTTTGGTTTTGTAGGTCGTATCATGTGATACAACATTGTAATCTCAGTAACGGTTGCAATACCTAGGTTTTCTTGATGGATCTTGGCCAAAATACCATAGGAGACTCACCCCTAGCATTAGAACTTGCAGGATTGGGAATAGGTGACCTGGGTCTTGGTTTTTGCTCCAAAATCCCATTTTTGATACTGAATTTCTGCATTTTCAATGTCGATAGTGTATCGTCGGTATATGGCTGGTACACCGGCTATGCTGTTTGTGTGGTTTTCAAAATTATTATTTCAGAATTAAATTTTACACGCATGTACATCGATATCGGTACACTATTAGTTACTGCTCTGATACTCAGTATTGATTTTCCTATTTTTGTCGATTCCTTTTCTCTTCGTACCTGAATGCTTATTGCTCAAGCATGATTTCTTATAATTGATGATTGTATTGATTGACCGTGGTGGTACCCATGCCTGGTGCATGAAGGTATTCTTATTATATATTTTATATCTGTGTCACGACCCGCACCCGGAGTAAGGGTACTAGTCGGAAACAACGCCCAGCCTACGCCACAGAATCGGCGGTAGAACGCTGTCTAGAAAGTCTATCTAATATAATGAACCACCAATAATGATAGAATACTCAATCACAGAACTAAGATAGAATGAACACGAATCAGATAAGAATAGAGTAGTCACAATACAACTCATGAGTCTAAAATAATACATCAATGAGTCTGAAGAAAAACAGAAATAAGCTGGAGACAAATCCAGTACAAAAGAATACTACAAAACTATAAAGCTACAACTCCAGGGTCAACTGTCTCAGTTGGGATAAGTCCCTCTTGAGCCAGGGTCTCAGAATATAAACCCACAACATCCTGGGGTCCATAGTAGGTAGGGTACTCCTCAGTGTCATCTGAAAAAATATTTTCAGTCAGGAAGGAGCAGAGTACAACCCTAACAGCAGTTCTCAAATAATGATAAAAACTATGTAACAGTAAATAGCTGTGGATAAACAAGATGCATAAATAGATACAAGAAATGTATAGACAATAAGGAAGTACTGGAAAGAAATACAATAATGAACAATATGCTGATGGAACAAGAATACTAATGACTAAGTGTGTGAGTACTAGCTTTAACATGTGATCGGCTTGGGAACTTGCACAAGAGTATAATGGCCTGGCTGATTATACGTGCGGTGTATGATCAACACTCACAAGGAATAAGATATGCACAAGGAGGGTATGATCACATATCTACACTAAAATACTCCCCACCCCCGACTGGTATAATAGATCCAACCACGGTACGTTATGGCACGAGATTCCCCAAGAAGAGAGCGACTCCTCCCGAAAATCGGTGTCTGTACATGTACAAGATAACCAATGAAACAATACTTGCACCATATACACCATATACCAAGGAATAACATCTCATGACGAGATCCGGATATACCAATCCGTGTAACAATAGTGTCAAGAGAACATGTAAATCTACACTAGATACAACGAACATAGAGGATATCATAAATGAGAAACTATCAGAGAATGTACTCGTCTGAAGTCCAATGAACAGTCTCACAAATGTCTGACTCGGTGCCTCGAAGACCTAGATATGGAATACAACATTAAAACAAGGTCCCGGAAAGAGAACAAGTCAAACTAGACAACTTCTAGGTTAATAACTCAATTTTAAGGCAAAAGTCAACTATGGTCAACTCTAAAGTCCACTAAAGTCAAATATGGTCAAACCCAAAGTCAACCTCACAAAACATCCATAAAATAATATAAAAATAAAATACAACAATTTAGGAATCAAATTAGATTCCAAAAGAAACTCACACAAAGTATACTAATAATACAATTAATATATACCTTAAAAATATATATATACAACCCAATATTCATATAATTAAAATACTATATTATAACAATTATTATACCTCACAAAACACATATATATATACATATAAATATATACAAATACAATATATAATATATACATTAAATCTGTCAAAGCGTCACTGAAAACAGTGAGCTAAGAATACAATTTAATTAAAACGGCTAATAGTGATAGTTTCGTCTGTCACCGAAAAACTATCGCAGAAAAAACTGAATACAATTCATACTGCCGACTGGATCGCTGACAGTTTAAAACCGTCGCAGAAAGACTGTCGCAAAAAATCCGCTCAGACCCGCCCACTGCTAATTAATGACAGATTTGTCATTAAATGTATTTAAATGCACAGAGTTACACGGGCTGCTGTATCGGCTAATTAATGACAGTTTTACTGTCATTAATTCACTGTTACTAAAACAATCAAAATATATATATATATATATATATATATATATATATATATATATATATATATATATATAACAATATATATATATACAATAAAATCACAATACAATATAATTAAATAACTAATAATTATATACTTATATATATACACATCTACACTTATAATTAAATACCAATTGTTACAAACTCATGTACATATTAATGTACATATTTTATATGGCTAGAAGCACACATAAAATATATACATTAATATACAATAAGTTCATAATAATTATAAATAATACAATTACACAATCAAACACATAAATATATTTTATAAAATATTTTATGTATAAATTATATTATTTAACAAGTAGTAACATATATATTTGCATGCAAGAAAGCTACATATTATATTGTACATTATATTAGCACACACAAAATATAGATCTATGCTACAATAATTACTATAATAAATACACAAAATAAATATATAATATCCATATATATTTACTAATTATAAATGAAGAATTGAACCACAATTAATTAGATCTATGCAAAATACACACAATTGGAGAGTATCTCACCGTATCCCACTAGATTTAGGATACGCATGCGACACGAGTCCAACACACAACCAAATGCACCCCGAAGGACACAAACAAATCACAAATAATATTTATGAACAAATCAAAGTGTCAAAAGTAGATCTATGTGTCCGTGTCAAAATACGACATGTTCAAAGTCCCGTGTCGGAGGAAAACCCCCAAATGACACGTATCACCAAATAGTTGGGATACGAACCACAAGTATCCCAATATGGACACGACACTAGCCTCAAACACAAATCTCATGTCCAATTGATCTATAGGATCAATTGACACACACAACAAAATATAAATTCGGAATTCCAACAAAATTGATACAAAAAGCATCATAACTTTCTCCATGGGTCTCCTATGAACACAAAACAAAGTCCTATGGGTAGTACATACATATAGGTTGATTTTACATGATTAAATCCCAGATTTAGAAGCTATTTAAATGGGAAAAATCTGAATTATACCTATTGGGAGATGGATTCCCAATGAAACCTCCAATTGAGATGAACTTGCTTCCAAATTGTAGATCCTTGCTCCTCTTTGTAGATCCTTGCTTCCTTCTTCTAGATCCTTGCTTTCTTCTTCTCTAATGGTGAATTGGGAAGAATTTGGAATGAAATTGGTAGGGAATTGGATTGGGAATGGAGGGAATTTGGTAGTGGGAAAATTCTAGATCTATATTTGGAATGAAATAAGAGGAGAGAGAAATCCCCCCCCTCATTAATAGGCCGGCCATAGCCCCTCCCCCATGCAATTGTAAAATATCCAATGTACCCCTTGGGGCCTCTCATGAAGAAATAATTAAGGAAGGAAGCTTCTAGTCTAATTATTTAATTAATTTAATCCATCTCCTTAACTATGGGCTTTCTAAATGGGCCAAGTCTAACTAGTTAATTCATGTTGGTCCATGGGTCCAAACTAAACTAGTTGGGTCCACTAAAATAAGTCCAAAATAATTAAATAATATCTAACAATAATTAAATAATATAACAAATAATTATTTACCATGCACAATATTTATTTAAATAGGAAATTACCAAAATATCCTTTCCTAGAAAATGTGGTAGTGACAAGTCTACCCTCCTTAAAATAATTTCGTCCTCGAAATTCAAAGACGAAAACTACCCCCAGAAAATCACAGAACATAACTAAAGAATCACAACTAACTAATGAACAGAACATAACAATGAACAGAACATAACTAGAAAATAACATACCTCAAGGTACAAACAAATATGGATAACGCTCTCGCATTTCATCCTCTCTCTCCCAGGTAGACTCCCCCCGGAGAGTGATGCCTCCATGCGACGCGCACCAAAGGAATAGTCTGGTTCCTCAGCACCTTCTCTCTCTGATCCAGAATCCCAACTGGCTGCTCTGGATAGCTAAGAGTAGGGACCACCTCTATCTCTGAGTGATCCAATACATGACTAGGATCTGCCACGTATCGTCTCAACTACGACACATGAAACACATTATGCACTCCCTCTAATGCAGGTGGCAAGTCTAGTCTATACGCAACTGTACCGACCCTTTCTAGAATAGTGAAAGGTCCAATGAATCGCGGACTAAGCTTTCCGCCTCCACCGAAGCGAATCGTGCCTCGTGTTGGAGAAATCCTCAGAAACACCAAACCACCCACCTAGAACAAAATACCACCTTAAGAACTTAATCTATAACAAACAACCAAGAACAAACAAAAATCTAAACTATACCTCGAACTCCAAAGGTCTCCGATGGCTATCGGCCCAATGCCGCTGTCTGTCCTGCGCCACTCGAAGTCTGTCTCTGATCAACTGAACCTTCTCTGCTGCATCCACAACCATCTCTGGCCCAAGCAAAACTCTCTCTCCAACATCGTCCCAAGATAAAGGAGTACGACACCTCCGACCATATAGAGCTTCAAAAGGTGACATCTCTATACTGGCCTGGTAACTGTTGTTGTAAGCAAACTCTACCAAATGGAGATGGTCCTCCCAAGAACTCCCGAAATCTAGTACACAAGTGCGCAACATATCCTCGAGAGTCTGAATAGTCCTCTCTGACTGCCCATCTGTCTGGGGATGATATGCAGTACTGAACTTGAGCTGAGTGCCCAAACTCTCCTGCAAACTCCTCCAGAAATGAGAAGTGAAACGACTATCCCGATCTGAGACTATGCTGACGGGAACTCCATGTATCCTAACGATCTGCCTCACATACATCTCTGCCAGCTTCTCCGTAGACAAACCCACCTTGAAAGGCAAAAAGTGGGCCGACTTGGTCAACCTATCAACAATGACCCAAATCGCGTCTTTCCCTCCTGGAGATCGTGGTAGTCCGGACACAAAATCCATAGTAATGTGTTCCCACTTCCACTCTGGAATGGGTAATGACTGAAGTAAACCTCCTGGCCTCTGCCTCTCGGCTTTCACCTGCTGGCACACTAAGCATCTGGATATAAACTGTGCCACTTCCCTCTTCATGCCATACCACCACACACTCTCTCGCATATCCCGATACATCTTGTTAGCACCTGGATGCATGGAATACTGAGAGCGATGCGCTTCCTGCAATACCTCCTCTCGCAACTCCCCACTAGGCACACACAATCTAACTCCATGCCTCAAAGATCCATCCTCTGCAATAGTGAAATTATCCTCCAATCCTGCTCTCACCTGAGCTCTGATACTCCTCAAGGATACATCATCATACTGTGCTGCCTTGATCCTATCCATCAAATCTGAATGTATCTGCAATCCCCATATCTGTATAGCACCACCAGGAACAATCACCTCAATGCCCAAGCTCTCCAAGTCCTCCAACAAATATCGATCCTGCGTCAAGAACATAGCTACCGGATACCTGCTCAAAGCATCGGCAACTACATTGGCTTTCCCAGGATGATATTGCAAAGAGATATCAAAATCCTTCATCAGTTCCAACCACCGACGCTGCCTCATGTTCAACTCCTTCTGTGTGAAAACGTACTTCAAGCTTTTGTGGTCTGTGAAGATCTCCACACGCTCTCTGTACAAATAATGTTTCCACAACTTCAGAGCGAAAATGACGGCTGCCAACTCCAAATCATGGGTAGGATAGTTCTTTTCATGAGGACGCAATTGCCTGGATGCATAGGCAATCACTTTCCCATGCTGCTGAAGAACACAACCTAAACCCTTCCCCGATGCATCACTATAAATAGTGAAACCTCCGAACCCTGATGGCAACGTCAAAATAGGAGCAGACGTCAACCTCTTCTTCAACTCCTCAAAAGCAACCTGGCAATTCTCCGTCCAAACAAACTCCACATCCTTCCTTGTGAGTCTGGTCATCGGCTCGGCAATCCTCGAAAAATCTTGCACAAACTTCCTGTAGTAGCCTGCCAATCCCAAGAAACTCCTGATCTCTGCTACCGAACTCGGAGTCTTCTAAGATTCTACTGCTGAAATCTTCTTCGGATCCACTGAAATACCATCACCAGTCACAACATGCCCCAAGAATTCCACCTTGTCCAAGAAAAACTCACATTTGGACAACTTCCCATGCAACTTCTCCTTCCTCAGCACATCCAACACAATCCTCAAATGCTCCTCATGCTCCTCCGGTGTCTTCGAGTATATGAGTATGTCGTCGATGAACACCACCACGAACTTGTCAAGGTACTGGTGGAACACCTTGTTCATCAAGTTCATAAATACCGCCGGTGCATTAGTCAAACCAAACGGCATCACCATAAACTCGTACTGACCATACCGAGTTCTAAAAGCAGTCTTCGGTATGTCCTCCGGCTTCACCTTCACCTGATGGTAGCCTGATCTCAAATCTATCTTAGAAAATACCTTCGCACCACTCAACTGATCAAACAGATCATCAATCCGTGGCAAAGGATACTTATTCTTGATAGTGAGATTATTCAAAGCCCTGTAATCAATGCACATACGCACCGATCCATCCTTCTTCGGTACAAACAATACCGGGGCTCCCCATGGTGAAGAACTCGATCTGATAAACCCCTTATCCTGCAATTCGTCCACCTGCTTCTTCAACTCGACCAGCTCGCTGTTGTTTACTCTATAGACATGCTGCAAAATTGGTTCTGCACCTGGCACCAAGTCTATAGAAAATTCAATATCTCGATCTGGCGACAATCCTGGCAATTCCTCAGGAAACACATCCAAGAATTCTGCTATCAACGGATGCGGCAACTCCTTGTCTTCCACCATAGCTCCACAAATAATGCCTTCTTCCTGCTCTGCAGCTCCTCTAGCAAACTCGAACTCTGGCTCTCCTGGCGAACCAAACAAAACTCTACCTCCTCTACAATCTATGCTAGCACGGTGCCTACTCAACCAATCCATCCCAAGTACAATGTCGTAGCTCGGAAGTGGCATTACAAGTAGACACGCACTCAACTCCCGGCCTCCCAGAGTAACTCTCCGATCCTTGCAAATATCATTAACCAGGATAATGCCTCCCCCGGTCATGATCTTGCAAGTCCTAAGCAAAGACTCAGCTACCAAACCATGCTTTAGAGCAAAAGAAACAGATACAAAACTATGGGAAGCACCACTATCAAACAAAGCTAAAGCTGGAATAGAATCAAGAAGAATAGAACCTGCGATGACATCTCCGGTGGGTTCCTCCTCTTCGACGGTCATAGCAAACGCTCGTCCCTGCCGAGCACCTCCCTGCTGATGCTGGACAAAACGCTGCTGCTGTGTCGGAAGCGGTCCCCTCGGTTGTGCTGCAGGTGGTCTCGTCTGTGCCCTCGGAGCTGGAGCTGCTCCCTGAACTGCACGACGAGGACACTCCCTCAATTGATGCCCTTCAGTACCACAATACAAACAAACTCCTAGCCTCTTTCTGCAAACTTCCCAGATGTGGCCGGGCTTCTTGCAGAAGTTGCATAGAGCTTGCTGTAACTGTCTCTGCTGCTGAGGTGCCTGGTGAAAAGGCGCTCTAGCTGGAGTCTGGTTCTGCTGTGGCTGCTGGAAAGGTCTGGACTGGAAATGAGGATGTTTGGCAGATACTGTACTGCCGTTGGCCCCCAGAAAAGAATCACGGTCTCTCTTGGTCTTCAAACCCAGATCCCGCTCAACCTTGCGTGCCTCCGCAAGTATCTCCGAGTATGTCTCATAAAAAGATGGAATAAGAATCTTCACTTCCCAGTTTAGACCCTCTCGGAAACGAATAGCTCGAACCTCCGGCTCCCTCACCAGATACTCTGCAAATCGGCTCAGCCTACCGAACTCCGCATTGTATTCCTCCACAGACATGCTCCCCTGAATGAGACTCTCAAATTGTCTCCCCAAGTCAAGCCTGTCTATCCGAGCGAAAAAATTCTTCTTGAAAAGGTCCTTGAATACCTCCCAAGATTGTCCTGCGTCAACCAGAACCGGCTCATTCCTGAACCAAGTACGAGCGACGTCGAACAGTTGAAGTCCTACCGCCTCAACCTTCAGATCTTCAGAAAGACGGGACACCCTCATAAGACGCTCAATGTCCTCGAGCCAATCATCAGCATAGACGATGCCCTCCGTCCCTTTGAAAACCCTAGGCTCCAGTTTCTTGAAGTCCTGAATGTTGCCTGGCCGAAGCTGAGCAACTTGAGGAACAACCTATTGCTGGATCGGAACTCCTCTCTCGACTACAGCACGAGCAAGCTGATGAGCACTCTCGATGCCCTGCCGTAGAACGTTGGTCTGCCTCTGATGTGCCTCCGACTGAGCCCTCTGTGCCTCGAGCATCTCACGAAACAGTGTAAACATCTGTGACGCCTCTACTGGCACAGGAGGTGGAGGTGGAAGCCCCTCAGATACAGCTGGCACAGTCCTCTGAGTAGGTGGTGGACCTCCGAAAGCAGCTGACACTCCAATCATCGGAGAAGTGACTGGTGCAGGCCCTCGGGATGTCGCAGACCTCTCAGAAACTGCTCTCCCTTGCTGTAATCTAGTCTTAGACGGCATCCTGAGACAAAGCGAAAGAAAGAATCAATATGGCACAAGATGTAAGACATCAAGGAAAGGACAGTTTAAGGGATCAAGTATCAATATCAAAGGAGAATAGTTGAATCAAAAGAATTTTCCTAGATGTGATTAAGTATCTCAGCCTATATCCTATATCCTATATCCTATTGCAGGCTCGCAGTAGTACAACTAAGTTGTCGCACTACCACGACATCACATACTTGTGAAGCTAGACCTGCATGGGCCACCACCAAAAATGTGTCACGACCCGCACCCGGAGTAAGGGTACTAGTCGGAAACAACGCCCAGCCTACGCCGCAGAATCGGCGGTAGAACGCTGTCTAGAAAGTCTATCTAATATAATGAACCACCAATAATGATAGAATACTCAATCACAGAACTAAGATAGAATGAACACGAATCAGATAAGAATAGAGTAGTCACAATACAACTCATGAGTCTAAAATAATACATCAATGAGTCTGAAGAAAAACAGAAATAAGCTGGAGACAAATCCAGTACAAAAGAATACTACAAAACTATAAAGCTACAACTCCAGGGTCAACTGTCTCAGTTGGGATAAGTCCCTCTTGAGCCAGGGTCTCAGAATCTAAACCCACAACATCCTGGGGTCCATAGTAGGTAGGGTACTCCTCAGTGTCATCTGGAAAAATATTTCCAGTCAGGAAGGAGCAGAGTACAACCCTAACAGCAGTTCTCAAATAATGATAAAAACTATGTAACAGTAAATAGCTGTGGATAAACAAGATGCATAAATAGATACAAGAAATGTATAGACAATAAGGAAGTACTGAAAAGAAATACAATAATGAACAATATGCTGATGGAACAAGAATACTAATGACTAAGTGTGTGAGTACAAGCTTTAACATATGATCGGCTTGGGAACTTGCACAAGAGTATAATGGCCTGGCTGATTATACGTGCGGTGTATGATCAACACTCACAAGGAATAAGACATGCACAAGGAGGGTATGATCACATATCTACACTAAAATACTCCCCACCCCCGACTGGTATAATAGATCCAACCACGGTACGTTATGGCACGAGATTCCCCAAGAAGAGAGCGACTCCTCCCAAAAATCGGTGTCTGTACATGTACAAGATAACCAATGAAACAATACTTGCACCATATACACCATATACCAAGGAATAACATCTCATGACGAGATCCGGATATACCAATCCATGTAACAATAGTGTCAAGAGAACATGTAAATCTACACTAGATACAACGAACATAGAGGATATCATAAATGAGAAACTATCAGAGAATGTACTCGCCTGAAGTCCAATGAACAGTCTCACAAATGTCTGACTCGGTGCCTCGAAGACCTAGATATGGAATACAACATTAAAACAAGGTCCCGGAAAGAGAACAAGTCAAACTAGACAACTTCTAGGTTAATAACTCAATTCTAAGGCAAAAGTCAACTATGGTCAACTCTAAAGTCCACTAAAGTCAAACATGGTCAAACCCAAAGTCAACCTCACAAAACATCCATAAAATAATATAAAAATAAAATACAACAATTTAGGAATCAAATTAGATTCCAAAAGAAACTCACACAAAGTATACTAATAATACAATTAATATATACCTTAAAAATATATATATACAACCCAATATTCATATAATTAAAATACTATATTATAACAATTATTATACCTCACAAAACACATATATATATACATATAAATATATACAAATACAATATATAATATATACATTAAATCTGTCAAAGCGTCACTGAAAACAGTGAGCTAAGAATACAATTTAATTAAAACGGCTAATAGTGACAGTTTCGTCTGTCACCGAAAAACTGTCGCAGAAAAAACTGAATACAATTCCTACTGCCGACTGGATCGCTGACAGTTTAAAACCATCGCAGAAAGACTGTCGCAAAAAATCCGCTCAGACCCGCCCACTGCTAATTAATGACAGATTTGTCATTAAATGTATTTAAATGCACAGAGTTACAGCGGCTGCTGTATCGGCTAATTAATGACAGTTTTACTGTCATTAATTCACTGTTACTAAAACAATCAAAATATATATATATATATATATATATATATATATATATATATATATATATATATATATAACAATATATATATATACAATAAAATCACAATACAATATAATTAAATAACTAATAATTATATACTTATATATATACATATCTACACTTATAATTAAATACCAATTGTTATAAACTCATGTACATATTAATGTACATATTTTATATGACTAGAAGCACACCTAAAATATATACATTAATATACAATAAGTTCATAATAATTATAAATAATATAATTACACAATCAAACACATAAATATATTTTATAAAATATTTTATGTATAAATTATATTATTTAACAAGTAGTAACATATATATTTGCATGCAAGAAAGCTACATATTATATTGTATATTATATTAGCACACACAAAATATAGATCTATGCTACAATAATTACTATAATAAATACAC
The DNA here is from genome assembly GCA_036927795.1 of Iris macrosiphon. Classification (NCBI taxonomy): domain Eukaryota; kingdom Viridiplantae; phylum Streptophyta; class Magnoliopsida; order Asparagales; family Iridaceae; genus Iris; species Iris macrosiphon. Next base: position 25,616,803 of record JAYESA010000014.1, on the reverse strand, counting down.
AAAATAAATATATAATATCCATATATATTTACTAATTATAAATGAAGAATTGAACCACAATTAATTAGATCTATGCAAAATACACACAATTGGAGAGTATCTCACCGTATCCCACTAGATCTAGGATACGCATGCGACACGAGTCCAACACACAACCAAATGCACCCCGAAGGACACAAACAAATCACAAATAATATTTATGAACAAATCAAAGTGTCAAAAGTAGATCTATGTGCCCGTGTCAAAATACGACATGTTCAAAGCCCCGTGTCGGAGGAAAACCCCCAAATGACACGTATCACCAAATAGTTGGGATACGAACCACAAGTATCCCAATATGGATACGACACTAGCCTCAAACACAAATCTCATGTCCAATTGATCTATAGGATCAATTGACACACACAACAAAATGTAAATTCGGAATTCCAACAAAATTGATACAAAAAGCACCATAACTTTCTCCATGGGTCTCCTATGAACACAAAACAAAGTCCTATGGATAGTACATACATATAGGTTGATTTTACATGATTAAATCCCAGATTTAAAAGCTATTTAAATGGAAAAAATCTGAATTATACCTATTGGGAGATGGATTCCCAATGAAACCTTCAATTGAGATGAACTTGCTTCCAAATTGTAGATCCTTGCTCCTCTTTGTAGATCCTTGCTTCCTTCTTCTAGATCCTTGCTTTCTTCTTCTCTAATGGTGAATTGGGAAGAATTTGGAATGAAATTGGTAGGGAATTGGATTGGGAATGGAGGGAATTTGGTAGTGGAAAAATTCTAGATCTAGATTTGGAATGAAATGAGAGGAGAGAGAAATTTCCCCCCCTCATTAATAGGCCGGCCATAGCCCCTCCCCCAAGCAATTGTAAAATGTCCAATGTACCCCTTGGGGCCTCTCATGAAGAAATAATTAAGGAAGGAAGCTTCTAGTCTAATCATTTAATTAATTTAATCCATCTCCTTAACTATGGGCTTTCTAAATGGGCCAAGTCTAACTAGTTAATTCATGTTGGTCCATGGGTCCAAACTAAACTAGTTGGGTCCACTAAAATAAGTCCAAAATAATTAAATAATATCTAACAACAATTAAATAATACAACAAATAATTATTTACCATGCACAATATTTATTTAAATAGGAAATTACCAAAATACCCTTTCCTAGAAAATGTGGTAGTGACAATCTGTCATGTGTCATAGCACCCTATCATGCTTTATTGTACCGTATTATACTATACTATACCGTACTTTATTGTATTGTCATGTTCTGTATTATCCAGTATTGATTTTCTGTTGTGGTTCATCGTAGCGCACTCTATTATATTAATTGTAGCAACATTGTTTGCTAGCTTGTCTTGTGTTATTGCTCATTAATATTAAATTAATATCAGTCTCGTATCTCCCCGATAGAATTCTCATGTATAGGATGAATCCTCGGATGCCCACTGTTGGGAATCCTAATCAAATGTTCATGAATTAATGACTATATTGATCATCTAAATTCATTGGGGGGGGGGTATTCCAGGTTTCATTTAGTCCTGTTATCCCTGCTACTCAAGGATTTGTTGCTCTCCATCGTGAGGGACACGTTTCCAACACACCGTAGAGTATTGTACTAGTGTACTGATTATGGATTACCGTATAGCCTGGATAGCATGGACAAACTACAGTACTTGTTACTATTGGATCCCCGATTGCATGTGTTAGTAATCATATTTGTGATAATCCTAGTTAGTTAATATTATCAAGCCATACTATATGATTGGCCGTAATTGATAGAATAGTAACATTATTGAATTAGATTCTGTTCCTATTTCAGTATTCAGTTGGCATTTCCATGTTTCCTCTGTCTCTTAGTTTATTTTCCTTATCGCTGTTTGTTTATTACTTTTCTTTATATACTTGCATGCTTCTTCTAGTTTACTCATGTGGCATCCATTGTGGTATTTGCTATATGGGGTTGACTCTATTGATTTTGTATGGCCAGATCTCATAGTAGAACCTGAAGATCTTTCATATCTCCTACTTGAGGTTGAGCACCATGAGGACCACCAGCCGAGTATCTAAGTAATTTTCTTCCTCATCGCCTAATGTATATTATAATTTTTATGAAATATAGCCATCGAGAAAGTGTTAGCTCATGTTTTGGGACCCAATTTCTGTCCAAGGGCAACTTGATTGTATATATTCTAGACTATAGCTAGAGCTTACCATGTATAATTGTACAGCCTTGCTAGTTCTCCATTTTATATTATAAGCTTCATGATCATTTATATATCTACAGTTTGGGATACTTTTTTATTATATGTCTGATGATCATACATATTATACTTTATTTACTTGCTAGTGATTGAGAAACGTAGGATTGCTTGACCTAGTATTGATTATTAGATTATAGAATAACCCCATGTCTGTTACAGCCTTGACTATATCTTGAGGTCCCGACATACTCTAATACACGTAGCTAGCCTAAATATGTCCCCGCTCTATAGTATTCTGGTTATGGGTGCATCAAGGTTTTGTTGGTGGACCATGCATGTTTGTTTCTAAACGTGTGGGGTTATTAGAGTTTAGTTGTCTCTATTTTCGGACAAAAAAAGAAAGCATTCTTTCTGAATAAAAACTTTGTTGAACTTGTTTACTTAAGATCGATTTACAGAGATAAGTAAATGCCATATTTTAAGACAAGTCGAGATTCTGGGAAGATGGGACGATGGAGGTCAGATCAGAGAAATTTCTTTTCTCTGTTGACGATCTGACATAGCTTTTGGGATAGGAAGTATTGGGCGAGAAGGAGCTTAGTGTCGAGGCTAAATGTCTGTTGTCGTATGACCGTCGTGAATACTTACAAAGAGCCATGTATTTATAGAAGATTGCTTGATAGTGGTTGTTCTTACTTCCCTTAGTGACAAGTTGTTGGGGGAAAGAAGCTGTTGAGCGGAGTGCATCCATAGGAGATAGTGTCTTAAAATAGAGGTAGCATATCCTACGTACGAGCAGTAACTGGACGTAGTCTTATCCTGCTTCTTGTGCACGAAGTGAAGCACATCTTCTGGAAACAAGGCAGAGACGCCAGGTGGATTTTGTATTTATGTTTGCATGTATCATGATACAATCATGGAGGAGAATAATAGAACGACGATTATAGACGTCCATCAATGTACACCTTAAGCTGAAGATTTTGGCGGAGTCATAGCAATTGTGGATAAAAGGCTTGTGCATGTTCTTTCTTATAGATAATTGGATGGGAGATCATGGAGCGAGACAAATCTTTATTATTTCGGTAGAATATGAGGGGATTATAGCTTTTCCGTTGGTAGATAACTAGCGAAAGCATGCTTCCGTCATTAAGAAGATATGATCCCTTGTCATCCGGGACCTGATTTGATTTGATTGACATTCTGGAGGCTGTCAGTTAGTTCAGGGTAGGCCATTTTGTTTTTTTATGGAGTGGCACCCATTAATGTGTTGTCATAGCTGTCAAGTTGAGGCGTTGATGATGCCTTCGACAACTCTGCCTGCTGGAGTCTCTTAGAAAGGGCATGGGACAGGATGTCCATTGGAGTAGTCGGCCATAGTATATAGAAATGTCTTCCTCTAGAGATGTTGTCCGCTTCAATTGCATTTTTACATCAAAATATTTTGAACAGTAGAAGCATGCCTAACTTATAGAGGATTTGTTTACTTAAGCCTGTCTCCTTGATTAGGTAAATAAGATTTGAATAAAGATGTTCTTCTCAGACTTTGTGTGTGGCTGTTACGAAATATACAACTTTAGAGGTTGGAGTCATTGTTGCCATTATGACTCATTGTGTACTAGACTTGGGAATTGAAACCGCTACCTTCCTTTCCTCTATAAACAAAAAAATTGAGGTGTGAAGTTAACTTTTACACCCTCAATGATTCTTCAAGAGAGTCAAACTATTTTAGGTTTTCTTTCTTTTGTTTTTCTCTACCAAAGATCTTTTAATGGCTCCAAAGGTACTTTCAGAAAGAGGACCAAAGGGTCGGACAAAATGTTTGCCTTTTCTTTGACTACCGTGGACCTTGATACGGTTAATCCTCTTAACGTCCTTCTTGTGCATCGTCCTACTCCCGGTTGTTTGTCATTGATCCAAAGTTGAAATAAACTTTGTGTGTTTAACAAACAAAAGAGTACAAAAAAAAATCCTAAATAGAAAATCTAAGTACAATTGTTTTTTTATTCTGGAAAATATGTCGATGGAGATTGAGTACTGTAGTGACTCCTTTACTCCGTTGACGGTTCGACAAGGAAATGAGAATGCTTTCTCCTTTTCTCTCTCTTGTGCTTGTTTGTATATATGTCTCCATGTGCCTCTTTAGTGGGTATGCAACCTTATTTATAGCTTGTCTTGCTTACGGGCCTATGCACGCATGTGCTATGCACGTATAGATGCTGGGGCTGACACATGTCCATCCTCAACAGGATGCAGTTGCAACCGTGGACACATGTCATGGTCGAGTTGCCATGTTGAGTCTTTGTTGGGATCTACTGTTGCTGAATATCTGGTCGGTTCTCGTACTTGGTGTGCGTGACTTGGTCATCTTGACACTTGGCCTGTAGAGAATCTCCTAGGTTGCAACCGAAAGATCTTGGCTTGAGGAGCACTACCATATTAAACGCATGGAGTCTGAGATGCTTGGGACGCATGGGGTCTGGGATAGACGGGGCCAGAGATGCATGTAACGCATGGAGTTTGGGAAGCATGGGGCCAGACACGCATAGAATGCATAGATTCTTGCGTGCATGGGGTCTGAGATGCTTAGGACGCATAGAGCTAGAGACGCATGGAGATTTGTCTCTCATACACATGGCGTTGCATAACTGCATAGTGACAAAAGTTATTTTGGCAGTGACGTACGCTTTGACACCAACTGTCAGCCTCAGAGTCGAGGTATTTTAGAGCCATTATTACTGTCAGAGCCATAAATGCCCTGACTTGACTGATGTGACATTTATGCGCCAAAGGATCATGCATCATTTTGACCTTTGACCCATGCTGAGCCTTTGATGAACGTGGACCGAGGCGCATAGGGGCTTCTTAGATTTTTTATGCTTCTACAAGACCCCCTTCAAAGTTTTCGAACTTGGACGAGTTTGGAATACTTTGAATAAAAAGCATAGAAGAGAACTTTGTAACACATAAGATGTTTGTCGCATGAAGTCCTTTCCGCTGTCAGGGTGGCTTTGTCGCATGCTTTTGCTGATACATGGATGAGTCTGTAAACACCCTGATTTTTTTAGAATATTTTAATATACTTTTTCCCAATTTTTCGGTAATTTTCTGGAATTAAAACTAAGGTATTTTGTGATTAAAAGATTTTTCAATGATGTTAATTAATATTAAAATATTATGGAAATAATATTTTATGGTGTAAAATGGACAACCGGACATAGGATAATTTTTTGTGAATTTATTGGACTCCAAAAACATTTTTAAAGCCCTAAAAACCAATGTAGAATTAAAACAAATTGAACCCTGACTGAACCCGGTTTAATTGGAATTAAACCAAACCAAACCGACTCAAACCGAACCAAACCAACCCAGACTTAATGGGTCGGGTCGGATCTGAATCGAACCCGACCCAGACCCGAAACCCTAACCGAACCCTAATCGGATCTCTACCGAATTTACTGTTCATGACCTATAAAACCCCTCAACTTCTGTGCCCCGCCGCCGCAAACCCTCTCTCAGCTACGCCGCCGCCCGCAGCTAATCATCGGTCACCTGAACCCTAGACTCCCCAGCAATCATCTCCACACCACCTCTCCATCTCCACCACTCCCCTCCGCCGCTCGACCCCGACGACCACCCCTCGCCTCGCCGTCCCTCTCCATCCACTCGAACACCTCCCGCAGCGCCGCTTCCTCCGCCTCGACCATCACCACCTCACCACTCCCCGCTCTGCCCTCGACGACCACCACTCTCCCTCGTCTGAACCCGAGCCGCCTCCTTCATCCAGAACTCCCCAACCTCATCCTCCAAGCCGTCGACCACTCTCCGCTGCCCAGCCCCGCTCGATGCCGTCGACTCGCAGCCCCCACGCCCTAGGCCGAGCCGCCCTCCGCCGACGAGTCCACCCCGCTATCTCCGGACACAGCCCCTAGCCCGGACACGGATCCTGTGTAGAGTCGACACAGCGGACACGGTGACCAGGACACGAGACAGCATCCCGGACACGAGAATCCTTGGTTCACGAAGCCCTGTTCAGGTAACCAGTTCTCTCTTCTCGTTATTCCGTTTTCCGTTCCGTCAGTTGTGTTACGTAGACTGTGTAACCCTCTCGATGCCCGTGCAACCCGCTCGGTGCGTCGCGTCCTGTGGTGATCGTAAACCGCGATCCAAAAACAGGAAAACTAACGCCCTGTTTTACCCCGGAACTGATTGCGGTCCGCCAAACGGGACGACTTGGTCGCACGCGGTCTCCACCAAAATGTGTGCGCTGTTGATACGGACGTGCGGGATTTTGCAGAAGTTGATTCGGATGTGCGTGCACACCGGAATCAACGCGTATCCGCCGACAACGCCCCGTATCCGTCTGTTCTGGAACACGTCGTAACTTTGTGTAAGCATGTCAGATCGAAACGAAACTTGTACCATCGAACTCGTAGCAATACACTGGTCCTGTGACCCAAGTTTGGTTCGATTCTGAGAATGTTGACAAAATCGCGTATCGTGGGCCCCACAGGCTCCACTTGACGGGCGATTTTGTGATCGGCTCATCGGAATCCAATTCTGGAAGTTCCGTTGGGTTCGTATCATCGTTCCTGACTTGTTGACACTAAGTTGGACGAATTTGGAGACCTTTGACCCTGACACATTTTTCGGTGCAAAGTGGCCCACATGTGGACCCCGCTTTGACCCGGAATTGTCATTTTTGCCCCTGTGTCCAAATTGGACTTAAGGACAGGCGTTTCTAGCTATTTGGTATTTTCTGAGACTGTTGGTGATATTTATTTCAGCTTTTGGAGGAGTACCTACAGGATCCACTGATACAGGGACAGCTGTTGGTATTCCAACCCCAGGCAAGTGTACCTTGCCAAACTTTGCAGTCTTGTTACATATTTTCCTTGCATTCATTTATATTAGTGTGCATGCTTAACCTAGGATCGTGTGACTTACTTAGCGTCCGATTATTAGTCAGGTGCCAACACCGTACGCGATGTTGTGTATTGTCATCTAGAGATGGACATTCGTGACCCCTTTACATTCTCGTACTTGTCTTATCAAGTACATTATACCCAGGACACTTGACACTATACATAAGACAGGATCTTTTTGAGATATTCATGGTGATTTTGTATAGGATGCAGGATTTGACATTGACATTATATTCATAGATACTATATGACTTGCTGCATTAGTTATGATCTTGCGTGCCATGTACATGAGACGTTATGGACATGAGACGTGTGGTTACATTGGATGGGAAGAGACACACAGGCTACAGGCTGATCATATATATAAACCCCCTATTATTGTGAGGCGCAAGACTCTGAAACCCAAGCTTGGCCCATTACTCATTATTACTGCTTCCGGCTCCCCGACACAGAGCTTGTAGTGGCTCAGCCTGAGTACTCGTGATGCTCTCACTTGCATTTTACATAGATGGTTACATACTTACCCTATTTATTTCATTATTTGCTGCACTGCATTTATTTTGGCTTGTATTATCTTGTACCTTGCTATGTCCCCTGAGGACCTGGATCCGGATTATGTCCCCAGGAGTTGCAGACGAGATCTATCCCGAGGTATACGGGACAGCAGTAGGAGCTGATACAGGAGCTGTACCGACACCCAAGGACGAGGTGTTAGCTGAAGACTTTTCCTGAGCATCTATGTTTCATGCTCAGTATTTACTTTATTCAGTCGTTTATATTTTGGTCTGTTGAACCATTGTATCAGATTTTTATCGGGTTGTTCCCCGAAGCACTTTGTTGAGATTGGTTGATGATTTACATTTCTTATATCTGTGGATCATATTTTATCTTGTATGGATGAGATTAGTTATGCCATATTGTCGTAGACTTTATTTTACAGCTTAAGTACACCCTGATAGATCCATTAAATTGGGTTTATCCATCAGTGTGTGCTGCTGGCCATTGCCACGTGTCTAGTCCCTCGATATTTTGGGACTGGGCATGACATAGTTTTTGTGGTGGCCCATGCAGGTCTCCGACTAAATTGTTCGATTTTAACTTAGGGACCGAGCAAGCCTGCCCTAAGGATAGGATAAGTTATAGGATCTCATCCATAGTTTGAACCATTTTTGAACTCTATATCGAACTCGAACTAATTACTTGATTTGCATCCTGTGTTGATTCCTCTGAGCGTTCTTATAGTTTATCTTTCGATTGCAAAGTAATGGATCCCAGGAACGGAGATGAGAATCCCTTGGATACACCATACGATGCTGTGGTTACCTATGTAGATGGAGTGACACCAGGGAATGGAGGACAATCATCTCAAAAAAATTAAGCCGGCCAGCCTAATCCAAGGTTTCGGCGTGATGACATCCCACCTCCGCCACAGTTCACTCCACAGATGCCAGTTTTCCCGCCAGGGCAAGCCATGAACGGGCAGCAGATGTTTCAGATGATTTATGCCATAATGCAAGCCCAGCAGTAGGTTCAGGAAGAGGCTCGGCGTCATGAGGCAGAGTATTTGAGGACCAGCCTAGTATCAGCAATGGAGCAGGCAAACCAACCAGCGAGGCGATCAGCGACGGGATCTATCATCGATTTTTGTCAGCTCAAGCCTCGTACCTTTTCTGGCAAGAAGGGGCCGACTGAAGTACACGAATGGCTCACGAACATACAGCACCAGTTGGAAGCAGCTGAACTTCCGAGAGAGAAATGGATGACTGCTGTCAGGATGTAGTTGACTGAAAATGCACATCATTGGTGGTTATTAGAAGAGAGGAGGCTCGGACAGGACCGAGTCACTTGGGAAGAGTTCTCCAGACTCTTCCAAGAGATGTATATTCCAGCAGTTGCACGGTCGGAGCTCAGAGACAAGTTCAACCGCCTTATCCAAGGCAATATGTCAGTGGAAGAATACAACGCAGAATTTATTCGTCTGAGTCGCTTCACCCCAACCTTGATTTCGACAGAGGAAGAGAAAGCTGAGAAGTTCTTTGACGGACTCAAGTTCGAGCTTCAGAGGTTGATCGGATCTGTAGCACCTACCTCGTACACCGACGTTCTTGCTGCAGCACGACGCATGGAGCGCGTCACTAGAAGGGAGTCAAATCTGAAGAGGCCAATCACATCAGCACCATCCAGGACATCACATGGGGATTATGCAAAATGGTCCCAGAGGAGTATAACAGAAAGAGCAGCATACAGGGCCATATCTCTCCCTACTTGTCACCACTGCGGCAAGGTAGGTCACATTGAGAGAGAATGCAGACGCAAGTTGGGACTATGCCTGGCTTGCGGATCCAACCAGCATCAAACCAGAGACTGCACTGAGCGCAGAGAGGGAGCACCGAGACTAGCTTTACCTGCACCAAGGCCAGCTTATCCAGTAGTAGGAGCACCGTAGACAGGAGTTGGAGGAGTCAGACCACCAGCTCCAGGAGGATATCAGTAGAGACCACCATTGGCACCACATGCAGCTCTATTTTAGCAGGCTCAGCAGCAGAGAGGTCCAGCTCAGGGACGAGGACAGGCATTTGCATTGGCTGTCGAGGAGGAAGCTACTGCAGGAGAGGTTATCGCAGGTACTATTTTAGTAGCTTCATTATCAGCTGTAGCTTTATTTGATTCTGGAGCATCGCATTCATTTATAGCAGCTAGCTTTGTAGCCACCCATAGAGTAGCTACCGTACCCCTTCCGAAGATTAAGAGAATTCTTACGGAAGGTGGAATTATCCAGTTAGCGACGTCTGTAGATCATGTTCTGTAGTAGTCTGTGGAAGAGAGATGCGAGCTCAATTTCTGATCTTTTCCATGCCGGATTACGATGTTGTACTTGGTATGGACTGGTTAAGTCAGTACCATGCGACTCTTGATTGCCGACTTGGACGGATTATATTTAGACCGCCTGGATATCCAGAATTTGAGTTTCTTCGGGGAGCTATAGAGCAAGGAGTTCAGCCTATTCTTAGGCTACTATCTGTAGAAGGGGAGACAGGTTACCCAAGAGTCATATCAAAGTTTATGGATGTATTTCCTAATGATCTTCCAGGTTTACCGCCTGATCGGGAAATAGAATTCACAATAGACTTAACTCCAGGAGCAGAGCCTATCACTTCATCAGTATATCGGCTAGCACCTAAGGAGTAGTGGAGTTGAAGGAACAAGTTGATGATCTTCTGGAGAAGGGTTTTATTCGGCCCAGTATTTCACCTTGGGGAGCACCCATACTATTTGTACCGAAGAAGGATGGAACAGTACGGTTGTGCATTGACTACAGGGCACTGAATGCTGTGACCATTAAGAACAGGTATCCCTTACCACGTATTGATGATCTATTCGATCAATTGAGTGGTGCTAGGGTATTCTCGAATATTCACCTCAGATCTGGCTATCACCAGATAAAAGTAAGGAAGGAGGATATACCGAAGACAGCCTTCAGGACCAAGTATGGACATTATGAGTTCTTGGTAATGCCGTTTGGTTTAACCAATGCGCCAGCAGTGTTTATGAGTTTGATGAACAGAGTCTTTCATCAGTACTTGGATAGATTTATGGTTGTGTTTATTGATGATATTCTAGTATATTCCAAGAGCCATGAAGAGCACGAGGAGCATCTCAGAATTGTGCTAGAGACATTGAGACAGGAGAAGTTGTATGCCAAACTCAGTAAGTGTGAGTTTTGTATAGATAAAGTGCCTTTCTTGGGACATATTATCTCAGGAGAAGGACTATCAGTTGATCCAAAGAAAGTTGCTGTAATAGAAACTTGGCCTACTCCTACATTAGTTGCAGAAGTGAGAAGTTTCCTCGGACTTGCGGGATATTACCGGAGGTTCGTAGAAAATTTCTCAAGAATTACGGAGCCTATGATGAAGTTGACACGGAAGGTTCAGGAATTTGCATGGACAGAAGGCTGCCAGAAGGCCTTTGAAGAATTGAAGAGGAGATTAACAACAACACCTGTCTTGACTCTTCCTTCAGGGTCAGGAGGTTTTGTTGTTTACAGTGATGCATCAGGTAGTGGACTAGGATGTGTTTTGATACAATATGGCAAAGTTATAGCTTACGCATCGAGATAGTTGAAGGTCCATGAGAATAACTATCCAACGCACGATCTGGAGTTAGCAGCAGTTATATTTGCACTGAAGATTTGGAGGCACTATCTTTATGGGGAGAAGGTAGAAATCTTTACTGATCACAAGAGTCTGAAGTATGTATATATTCAGAAGGAGCTCAACATGAGACAGAGACGTTGGCTTGAGTTGATGGTAGACTTTGATATAGATCTGCAGTATCACCCGGGAAAGGCGAATATTGTAGCAGACGAACTCAGCAGGAAGCCTACGGCTTATTTCTTGACGATGCAGCCTGAGTTATTAAAAGATCTACAGGAGCTTCATATAGAGGTTATTTTACCAGGACAGAGTGGCTTGCTGGCTAATCTCAAAGTTAAGTCGTCACTCGTGGAGAGGATTAAAGAGGCATTGCCCACTGATGCTAGATTTCGAAGACTTAGAGAGAGGATAGAAGCAGGCATGCAGACAGGACTTCGCATACATGAAGACGGGACATTAAGGTATGGAAATCGCCTGTATGTTCCAAATGGATAACTAAGACAGGAGTTAATGACTGAAGCACATAGCTCTATGTACTCTGTTCACCCAGGAGGAACCAAGATGTACCGAGACTTGAGGCAGTATTATTGGTGGCATGGATTGAAAAGGAAGATTGCACGATTTGTGGCTAAATGTTTAGTATGCCAGTAAGTAAAGACCGAGCATCAAAGGACTGCAGGTATGTTACAGCCGCTTTCTATACCAGAATGGAAGTAGGAACATATCACTATGGATTTTGTCACAGGATTTCCAAGAAGCCCCAGCGGAAAAGATGCAGTATGGGTTATCGTGGATCGACTCACTAAATTGGCACATTTCTTGCCATTTAGAGTTGGACAGTCCACAGAGGTACTATCAGACATGTATATACGACAAATCGTAAGATTACATGGAGTGCCGATTAGTATTGTATCGGATCGAGATTCAAGATTTGTATCTCATTTTTGGCGAAGCATGCAAGAGAGTCTTAGCACCAGACTCAAATTCAGCACAACTTACCATCCACAGACAGATGGTCAATCGGAGCGCACGATTCAGATCTTGGAGGATATGTTGCGATCGTGTATGCTAGACTTTGGAGGATCTTGGGAAGATCATTTACACTTGGTGGAGTTCTCCTACAACAACAGTTATCAGGCCAGCATTCAGATGGCACCATTCGAGGCATTGTACGGTAGAAAGTGCATATCGCCAATATGCTGGAGTGACATTGTTGAGCGTCAAATACTGGGTCCAGAATTGGTAATGCAGACCGTGGAGAAGGTAAAACAAATCCAGAATCATCTTCGAGCAGCTCAGGACAGACAGAAGCATTGGGCTGATACACACAGGCGTTCCCTAGAGTTCAAAGAAGGAGAGCACGTATTCTTGAGGATTTTGCCCACTCGAGGTACTATTAGATTTGGGAGCAGAGGCAACTTGAGCCCAAGGTACATCGGATCATTTGATATTCTAGAGCGCATTGGTGAGGTGGCTTATCGTCTTGCATTACCTCCATCCTTAGAGGGAGTGCATGACGTATTCCATGTCTCACAGCTGAGAAGGTACGTGACTGACCCAAGTCATATAGTCGATCATTTAGAGATCGCAGTGGGCCATAGTTTGAGATATGAAGAACAACCAGTTGGCATCCTCGACATCAGTGAGAAGACATTGCGAGGACAGACAATTAGACTGGTCTATATAGCTTGGAAACATCACTCTCCTGGCGAATCGACTTGGGAACGAGAGGATATTATGCGCCAGCGTTATCCTCACTTATTCGCGGATGCAGGTATAACCTAAGCATTCTTGTAATTCCCATAGTTCTTTCCTTTAGTAGTTTATTCTTCGATTGCGAGGACGCAATCCTCTTAAGGGGGGTAGATTGTAAATACCCTGATTTTTTCAGAATATTTTAATATAATTTTTCCCAATTTTTTCGTAATTTTTTGGAATAAAACTAAGGTATTTTATGATTAAAAGATTTTTCAATGATGTTAATTAATATTAAAATATTATGGAAATAATATTTTATGGTATAAAATAGAAAACTGGACATAGGGTAATTTTCTGTGAATTTATTGGACTCCGAAAATATTTTTAAAGCCCTAAAAACCAATGTAGAATTAAACCAAATTGAACCCTGACTGAACCCGATTTAGTTGGAATTAAACCAAACCAAACTGACTCAAACCGAACCAGACCAACCCAGACTTAACGGGTCGGGTCAGATCCGAATCGAACCCGACCCGGACCCGAAACCCTAACCGAACCCTAATCGGATCTCTACCGAATTTACTGTTCATGACCTATAAAACCCCTCGACTTTTGTGCCCCGCCGCCGCAAACCCTCTCTCAGCTACGCCGCTGCCCGCAGCTAATCACCGGTCGCGTGAACCCTAGACTCCCCAGCCATCATCTCCATACCACCTCTCCATCTCCACCACTCCCCTCCGCCGTTCGACCCCGACGACCACCCCTCGCCTCGCCGTCCCTTTCCATCCACTCGACCACCGCCCGCAGCGCCGCTCCCTCCGCCTAGACCATCACCACCTCACCACTCCCCGCTCAGCCCTCGACGACCACCACTCCCCCTCGTCTGAACCCGAGCCGCCTCCTTCATCCAGAACTCCCCGACCTCATCCTCCCAGCCGTCGACCACTCTCCGCTGCCCAGCCCCGCTCGACGCCGCCGACTCGCAGCCCCCACGCCCTAGGCCGAGCCGCCCTCCGCCGACGAGTCCACCCCGCTGTCTCCGGACACAGCCCCTAGCCCGAACACGGATCCTGTGTAGAGTCGACACAGCGGACTCGGTGACCAGGATACGAGACAGCATCCAGGACACGAGAATCCTCGGTTCACGGAGCCCTGTTCAGGTAACCCATTCTCTCTCCTCGTTATTTCGATTTCCGTTTTGTCAGTTATGTCGCATAGACTGTGTAACCCTCTCGATGCCCGTGCAATCCGCTTGGTGCGTCGCGTCCTGTGGTGATCGCAAACTGCGATCAAAAAACGGGAAAACCAACGCCCTGTTTCACCCCGGAACTGAGTGCGTCCCACCAAACGGGACGACTTGGTCGTACGCGGTCTTCACCAAAATGTGCGCGCTGTTGATACGGACGTACGGGATTTCGCAGAAGTTGATTCGGATGTGCGTGCACACCGGAATCAACGCGTATCCGCCGACAACGCCCCGTATCCGTCTGTTCTGGAACATATCATAACTTTGTGTACGCACGTCAGATCGAAACGAAACTTGTACCATCAGACTCGTAGCAATACACTGGTCCTGTGACCCAAGTTTGGTTCGATTCTGAGAACGTTAACAAAATCGCGTATCGTGGGCCCCACAAGCTCTACTTGACGGGCGATTTTGTGATCGGCTCATCGGAATCCAATTCTGAAAGTTCCGTTGGGTTTGTATCATCGTTCCTGACTTGTTGACACTAAGATGGACGAATTTGGAGACCTTTGACCCTGACACATTTTTCGGTACAAAGTGGCCCACATGTGGACCCCGCTTTGACCCGGAACTATCATTTTTGCCCCTGTGTCCAAATTGGACTTAAGGATAGGCGTTTCTAGCTATTTGGTATTTTCTGAGACTGTTGGTAATATTTATTTTAGCTTTTGGAGGAGTACCTACAGGATCCACTGATACAGGGACAGTTGTTGGTATTCCAACCCCAGGCAAGTATACCTTGCCAAACTTTGCAGTCTTGTTACATATTTTCCTTGCATTCATTTATATTGCTGTGCATGCTTAACCTAGGACCGTGTGACTTACTTAGCGTTCGATTATTAGTCGGGTGCCAACACCGTACGCGATATTGTGTATTGTCATCTAGAGATGGACATTCGTGACCCCTTTACATTCTCATACTTGTCTTATCAAGTACATTATACCCAGGACACTTGACACTATACATGAGACAGGATCTTTCTGAGATATTCATGGTGATTCTGTATAGGATGCAGGATTTGACATTGACATTATATTCATAGATACTATATGACTTACTGCATTAGCTATGATCTTGCGTGCCATGTACATGAGACGTTATGGACATGAGACGTGTGGTTACATTGGGTGGGGAGAGACACACAGGCTACAGGCTGAACATATATATAAACCCCCTATTATTGTGAGGCGCAAGACTCTAAAATCCGAGCTTGTCCCATTACTCATTATTACTGCTACCGGCTCCCCGACACAGAGCTTGTAGTGGCTCAGCCTGAGTACTCGTGATGCTCTCACTTGTATTTCACATAGATGGTTACATACTTACCCTATTTATTTCATTATTTGCAGCACTGTATTTATTTTGGCTTGTATTATCTTGTACCTTGCTATGTCTCCTGAGGACCTAGATCCGGATTATGTCCCCAGGAGTTGCAGATGAGATCTATCCCGAGGTATACGGGACAGCAGCATGAGCTGATACAGGAGCTGTACCGACACCCGAGGACGAGGTGTTAGCTGAAGACTTTTCCTGAGCATCTATGTTTCATGCTCAATATTTACTTTATTCAGTCGTTTATATTTTGGTCTGTTGAACCATTGTATCAGATTTTTATCGGGTTATTCCCCGAAGCACTTTGTTGAGATTGGTTGATGATTTACATTTCTTATATCTGTGGATCATATTTTATCTTGTATGGATGAGATTAGTTGTGCCATGTTATCGTAGACTTTATTTTACAGCTTAAGTACACCCTGATGGATCCATTAAATTGGGTTTGTCCATCAGTGTGTGCTGTTGGCCATTTCCACGTGTCTAGTCCCTCGATATTTTGGGACTGGAGCGTGACAGAGTCTGCCAGGCTGTCAAGTCTGCATTAAATGCCAAGATTTGACTCGATCTTCAAATATAATTTTAAGATTCTGAGCCTTCTTTTGATGCGAGATTTGAGGTATCAGTTTCCAAGGAGATTAAAGTGGATCATGCGAATCGAGGCATCAGGTTCATCTTCATAACTACTTGGTTCATCGCCTTGATCTCCCAACGTGTCCTTTTGGAGCCTATAAATTGGCTACCCAGGGAGGAGAGAGAGGGGGGATCATTCCTTCCGGTCTTTCTTTTTTCAAGAAAATGTTGAAGGTTCTCTCTTTGGCCAAAGAAGTCTGAAAAAATCAGGAAGACCCGTTGCCACCTGACGTATAAGGGTATTTCAGCCTTTGCTTCACGATGTCCAAGACATTGTGGCATGACGCTTCTTGTTGCATGGATGAAGAGATATGTGTGGACATTTCTCGAATCTTTGTCGCATGGATGAATACTCATCTAGAATTATGCGCGGGCTCCTGACATTACTCCGTCGTATAGACCAGGTGCAACCTTTTTGTAAGCTAACGATGTACGTTCCCTTTGTGCTGGTTTTGTCCTTACTTGTGCTGCCTATAATGGAGCATGGAATGATATAACGCCTGTTGTTCATGGAAAAGACCAACTTTATGTGACGGTTCGCCAAGAACGGATCCAGGAGACGAGGGTGAATGCCTGTCGTTGCAAGTAGAATCGCCCTTGTTTATGCAGCATGCTAGCTGTGTCACGACCCGCACCCGAAAATTGGGCATGAGCCGTGGGTACGTCCAGCCTACGCCGCAGCATCGACGGTAGAACGCTGTCTAGTTCTCAAACATAACTCATCCTGTCAATGGTCTCAACTCCATAGGGAGGACAATGATAATACATGAATCAACAGTTTATAATATACTCAATCACAAGACTATTGGAAAGTAAATGGCACGATGAGAAATAAGGATAAAGAGTTCTGACATAAGTCATTCACAAATATAAATACATCACAAGTCTAGAGTCTAGATGTCCACCAAAAGTCACAACAATAATACAACCCATATCTCAGTTCTAGAATAATACATAAATAGGACAGTCTAAATGCCTGTCGGTGGAATCTCCTCTAAGATGGGTAATTCCTCTGAAATTTCTGGTATAAAATCTCCCTCTGCTCTCGGGCCATAGTGGGTAGGACAGAAGTCCTCCAAGTCCTCTGAAAATATTATCCAGTCAGGATTGGAGTGAAGCACAGACACTAAACAACAGTTTTATTTTGACAAAAGCTATAAAACAGTGTAAGGAAATACAAGATAAAAGAATACTGGAATATGGAATACTAGAGAATATGAAATAAGCAATAGAACATTTAGCAATGAATAAAATATAAGTAAATGCTAGAACAAGTAATCTGAAATAAAGAAATAAATATCTGGCTATGTGTTTGAAATATCAGTTTATTATGTGATCGGCTTAGGACGAGATCAGGCTTGATATATATGATTGGCTATGATACATGTAAGGTCAGGTTAACCATCTGGTTAGCTATAATGCGAGCAATAGTCAGGCTAATCATATATATCAGGCTATGAGGCATGTAAATGGTCAGGCTATACCCGACGTGATGTGTGGGGTGAGCTATGATGCATATAAGGTGGGGTATGATCACATAATCTGCTAATATTTCCCCATCCCCAGCTAGCACGATGGATTCCAATTACGACTGCTCATGACAGGTATCTAGGGTGCTAATTTGTGTATCCACAGTGTCAGAATCAAGTATATAATACAACTAGAATTATAGAATTAATCAACAAAACGAAAACTGTCAAAGAATGTACTCGCCTGTGGTCCCGAGGAAGGTGCGAGGATCAATGTCCAAGGCGAGATCACAATGACCTAATTATGGAATATCAATGTCAAAATACTGAATTAAAGGGATAAACATGTTTAACTAATTAAATGCGAGGCCTCTAGGTCAACTCTAAAGCCTACTGGTCACTACTGGCTATTTGTGTCATCCCCAGTTATAAATACTAGGGTGATTACAAGTATAACTAGCTAATACTAAGTGATAATATAAATATATCTTATAATATAATAGTTAATCTATCATCTAGTATTTTCTTAGTTTTGATACTTTTAATACCTAAACCCAACTCTACATATTAACCCTCACCAATGCCCCATATCATCCTAACTGCTTAACTGATACACAATTATAGCACTAACAAACACACACCAGATAAACATCCTAATACTCTGATACTCTAGCATTGACACTGATACCTTCAACCATAGTGTCAACACTTACCCCCCAGTCTACTGATGCACAACACCTGCTCAAAATCACAACTACTTCAGTCCCTTATACAGCATTCAACTTCTACAAGTGTGCCACTGTGTACATCATGCTCACTAATCTGTAGAAGTCCAATTTCTAAGCTAACATCTAGCAAGGACCTGTTCTGATACACAAAACAGTTGTTGAATAACTGATAGGCCATAGGGATCAAGATACCTAAAGAGTATCAGAGCTCAAAAGTATAGCCATAGTTCAGTTCTTGGAATAGAAACTGTTACTGTGCATACATCATAGTTTCACAGTCTAAAATTGTTCAGATCTACACATACATGGCTTAAATCTGAGACAAGCCTATGACTACTGGCAGAATTTCAAGGTTTCACAGGTATACACAGTATGGTCTAATCTCTGAGCCAACATGAGGCTTACACAGGCATTTGTACAGGTAGCCAGAAGGCCCTGAACTGGAATAAGGGCAGCAATAATTAGACTTAGGAAGCAACAACAGGAAATCACAAAAATCTCCAGGATACTCAAGGTAGCCAAATCTCCGTCATCACAATCATGCTCACAATTATCTATTTGTAATGGATTTGAAGTTAGCCAAAAAGAGCAGTTAACCCAACTCTAACTGGCTATTGCTACTCAACTAACAACACAGTGCAAGACCATGTCCAGCTGAACTCTGCCCCCTTCTCATACCCACTGCACCTACTGGAAACTAACACTCACAACAAACACACTGATACACAATATCAACTCACTAATACACATACATCCCTAACTGCTGAACCCAAAACTCTTCCCCCAAATACCTGATACTCTAGAGAAATTAATTACTCAAGAACCTAGCACTCACAACAATACACTGATACAGTCACAGTTCAACCTACACCTCTCCCTCACTGATGCACAGTCCAAGAGCACAGAAAACCTATCACATTGCTAACCTATCTCATTACCTACTAATACATAGAACCCTAACACACACTTATGTACTCAACACTGAGCTTGACTGAAAACTCTGATACACAATGCTCTATTCACTGATACCAGTGCTCAACTCCCTGTGCTGAACCTGGCCCTGTATTTCCCCCAATTCACAATACACCTCAACCCTTAACACTACACACTCACTGAAATCAAACTACCAGACACTCACAGCTAAACCCGACTGTGTAGTTCATCCCTTTACCTACACGACAGTGTCCGTGGTGCACAGCTCACTCACCCAGAACTGTCACTCACCATTGCACTGATCACGACTGCACAGTAGAAAACTCCATCGATATACCTATATAATAACACATATACGTAGGTATATAACTACACATATATATATACATATATATACATATCACGGTTCATAAGAAACTAGGTTAAAATTAGGTGTTTCCCTCCAAGAAGCATTTCATCAAACATATGAAGTGCAAAAACGGATTCCACACTAAGAACTCCTGAATACCCAAATCTAAACCCTAAAATCGAGATCAAACCTATGCGTATGAGATGTAATCAGGTGTAAATGCATACCCCCATGATTAGGGTTCACAAAATTGGGGAAAACCCTCGATTGAACACCAAAACCCTAGAATTACCTAGGGCTTCATGGAAAAAATGAATGAGCCAATCCTAAATCAAAAGGTGGGCTCCTAATGGCCAAACAACAATTAAAAACAGAATTAAATGGGGTTTTAATTCGGATTCTCACCTATTAGGAGATAGTTTCCTAATGTAGCTCCTCTTTCTTCAAGCCTCCTTGGTCCAAGCTCCTAGATCTCTTTTGATGGAGGAGGAAATGGCTTTCTAGGGCTTATAAATTCTGAAATTTTTGGGGAAGGAAGGGTTTTCTAAGTGGAGGCTAGGTTTAGGATTTTCTTCATGAATGAAGAAGCTTGAGGGAGGCTCCCTCTCATTTAAATAGGACTAGGGTTAGGGTTTCTAATGCCAAGTGCCTAATTAGCCTTCCATAATGGTCATAAAGAACTTAAATTAATAAGGGTTTAGTCATTCATCTAGGGTTTAACTAAAAACTAAAATACTGATTAGGATTTGGTCTTAAGGGTTAAACCTAATGGGTTTTTAGGTCAAACCTATTGACCTATGCAATAAGAACACCTTACAATTATTTAATAAACTTATCAGACACATTGTTTACACAATAAATTAAACATGGAAATTATAATAATGCCCTAATCTAGAAATATGGTAGTGACAAGCTGTGTCTTTTTTTTTTATGCGGCCTGCTACTGGACGGGAGCCTGCGATGATGATTACTGGATTTGGATTGATTGCCATTCCTTGTCTCCAGTCTTCTCGCGTGGTCGAAGAGCGTTGGATCCTCCCCCTTTTTTTATCCATCAGTATGGATTCTTTTCCAGATACTAAGGTTTGTGCTATGGAGGGATGACCCGGAGTGCATTGAGTTCTGCCACCGGCTTCACTTATGTCAGTAGTAGAGACAACACGGAGGGACGCCTTTAATGGAAAATGTTCTTATTAGCGAGACTTAATGGAAACCCTTAAAAAGCGGGTTTCCTTCATATGTACTCACGATCTTGAATATTAATAAGAAAGTTTCTCCTTTTCCAGAATGTGTTTGTCACGACCCGCATCCGATATAGGGGCACGAATGCGTATGTACGTCCAGCCTATGCCGCAACATCGGCGGTAGAACGTTGTCTAGGTCACAATAATAACTAATCAATCTCACATGAATATCCAACTCCATAAGGAGATACAGATATCACAATATACTATGAAAATACTCAATTACAGAACTAAAGCAGGATAAGATATCGAAAAAAATAAATGAAATACAACACAAGTCTAAACAAGATAATCTAACTCAAACAATAACTTTCAAGTCTCAAAGTATGCCGAAAACAAATCCGGTACCAATAATCTGCTAAAAGAAACTAACTGAATAACTAGTGATCCCGGCTAGACCTTCCAGAATCACACCTGGCTACAAGGTCCAAGGCTGCAGCTACTCTCCCTGTGGTCCATAATATGTCGGACACCAGTCCTCTAAGTCGCAGTCTGGAAAAATATTTCCAGTCAGGATGGAGCAAAGTACAATCCAATAACAGTTCCAGTTAATTGATAAGGACTATAAAACAATAAATGGATGATGCTATATACTAAGAGAAGACAATGAATAAATACAATGGCAAAATAAAGAGAACAGGCAATATAGGCAATATGGTACAGTCAGTGCATATATAAATGAAGAAAAAGAACTACAATATCATATACGGGTGATGTAGTATATGAACTAAAATAAAGAACTGTAACTATTCTAAGTGATTAAAATAGTAGCTTCGATATGTGATCGGCTTGGGAACATGTATGAGAGCTATATGGCCTGGCTAATCATACGTGAGGTGTATGATTAACACTAACATTATTCTATACTTGTATGATAGGAATATGATCACATTTCTCACTAACTATTTCCTCGCCCCCAACTAGTACAGTGGATCCAACCATGACACGTTACGATACACGAGTAATGTCCAATATATCATGTACAAGATCTAATATCAATGTCGTGTACAATGTCAATACGATAACCAATGTAACATCTCATGACTGCAAATCCAATCTATATACTAGTCCATGTAGCACAGTGTCAAGAATCAGATGTAATATTTTTAAATACTTGAATATAGAAATTATCAAATAACAGAAATTATCAGAGAATGTACTCGCCTGTGGTCCTGAGCGGGCAATACCAATGTCCTGCTCCCGAAGTCTCGCAGGACAATCCAATGGTCCTATATTATATATAATATAATACAATAATATCAGCCATTACGCTAGCACACACAAACATAATTACACTGAACTTCTGAACTTAGGACTACGCTAGGGTGATAACTAGTCAACTAGCAGGGTCAAGTGTGCGTCTAAATGCACGGGTGTCATATCCTTAAATGCTGTGTATAACAAGTCAGTCAACTAACACTAACAGAATGTCCAATATCCAAATCCCGTGTAGCATTAACACATGGTCTAGCTAGCAGGTTAGGGTACACATAAGGCAGTGAGTCCAAAATACGTTACTATATAAATATAATGCCTATATACATTACATAATATTACCCACTACTATATTTATATTAATACACCTAGGGTTATAACTAACATATATAAATATGTGACACCCACAATTTACCATTTAATTTCCATAAGGTAATAAAAAATCTAATTGCTATTAAACCTAATTACTACTGAAGAACTTATTAAACCTAATTACTATTAATACTAATTACTATTGAAGTAATTATGAAACTTAATTATTATTAATACTAATCATGCACACACACATATACACTAGTCATTAGGTTACTAATATAGGGTCATGCAACCAACCAAACTCCCATAAAGTATGCTAACCCTAATATTATCATTCATATTTGCACATTCACACAACTTGAAGGGAGGGCAAGTTACGAACCTTGATGGGCACGCACGGGGTCGAGGGAGGCTGCTGTGAGTCATCTCCGGCGAGGTGAGATGGGTCGACCTGACGGTGATGATGATGTTAATAGTGGTGATGGTGAAGATGTTGATGATGATGGTGTCGAGGCTGCCGGAGGGGAGAGCCTCAGGCGAGGTGGCTGTTCCGACGCTCGGGAAGGAGAAGTACTATTCAGGCAGGCTGGGTCAGTCGGGGAGGAGTGGTCCACTGGGAAGGTCAGCTGTTGCTCAGTGGTGGTTGGGTGCTGTGGTCGAGGAGGAGATGTCGACGGTAGGCGGATATGTGAAGTGGAGGTGGTGATCAGGTCGGGAAGGAGTCGATGCTCGGGCTCCGACGGAGAGTCGGGGAAGAGATGGATGTGGGGGTGCTCGGTGGTTCAGTCGACGGTCGGGGGAGTCGGGGTTGGCTCGGTGGTGATGGGGACGATGGTGTTGGTCATGAGGAGGTCGTCGGGTTTATGGGCTCTGGCGGGGATGGTTGTTCCGCGGTGGAGGATGACGGTAATATCGACGATGGAGGCGATGACGTAGATGATAGTGGGGAAGTCGGTGGTTCAGTCGACGGAAAGAAGGTCGGGTTGTCGGGGTGATCGACGGGATGAAGGAAGTCGGGGAGTGGTCGGAGGAAGGTGATGTCATGGTGGTGAGGGAGTTGGCTGACAGGCGGACTGCCGGAGTTGGCCAGAAAAGGATGGGACACAAGTGTCATGGACATAGAAGACTCAGAATAGAATGTTATCATAATTTGGGTTGCATAAAATGGGTCAAGATTGTGTCTCCAATTTCGATTGGAACGCACAAAGATGCACAGTCAAATTTATTTGGAATTAAAAATAAACGTCTGCGACGAATATTGTGCGACTAAAATGAAGCACAAGAGAGCATATTTATGAGTTACACAAGGGTCAGAATGGAAGACGGACACGTCTAAGACAAGGGTGTAAAATTTGTTGGAAGGCAAAAGCTAGTGTAGCGCTCCCAATATCGAAGCAACGGTAAGGAACAATAATTAAATAAAATCACGGTAATAATTTATAATCTCAATATTTAATCCAAAAAATGACTAATTAAAATTTATAACCCTATAATTTGGTCAGGGGTTCATCTAGTGGGCTTCTAGGTCTAGTCTACTAACTCATGCATTAAAGAACACTATATATATAACATATATATATATACACATATCATGCAATCATTTAAAATAAATACACAAAATACTTATAAGTAATAAAATGACAAAAATACTCATATTTTAGGATATGGTAGTGACAGTCTTTATGTATTTGTCATGGTATATGTTGTGAACTTGGGTATGGTATTAGAGGTAATATGGACGTAGTTCAATACCGTAGTTGTCATGAACATCCCATTGGGGGATCTTTTGTGGACCTATTACTTCCTGCGCACTTGAGTTCAAGTAATAAGTTTAAAATAAAGTCCTATCAGAGGTGATATGCACGTGATAGATTTATGGACTTATCATCGCTGGTGTACTCATACTTGAGTACGGGTGAAAATCTTGGATGAAGACCGATACCAGAGGTATTGTAGACGTGACAGTCGATAGTCAAACGAAAAGTTTTTCCCAGAGGTAATGTGAACATGGAAAAACAGGAAAAAAATATTAGGACCTTAGTTCAGAGGTGATATGGACATGAGCTAATATCTCGAAGGAATTCCAATGTGAAGTAGTTTACTGGAGGCTGCTACACTGGGGAGATTTTGAGGATCCATTATCTGTTGCGTATTTAGGAATCCCAAATACAGACAATAACTTATGCACTTGACAAATAACGGAGAATGTAAACATTGTACATCTTATATATCCTGGGATGAAAGGAATATAGGTCTAGATTATATGTAGTAATTTTTGAGGGACTTGTCGTTGATAGGCATCATAAGCAAGTCCCTATTAGGTTTTGCGAGACGGTAGGCACTGTTGGAATAGACAAATTTTACGATGAAAGGGACTTCCCATTTAGCCTGGAAGTTTTCGGCTGTCTTGTGCGTCATAACCATTAGTCTTCTTTCGGCTAGAACGAGTTCGCCTACTTGGAACACCCATTCCTTGACACGTTTATTGAAGGCATCTAAAAAGAGTGCCTGATATAACTCATTACGTTGTTGGGCTAGAAGGCATTTCTCGTCGAGTGCTTCAAACTCTTGTAGTCGTCCATGGTGGTTTTCGTCAATAGTCAACTGGTTGGGGAGAGCCACTCAGAGGGAGGGAATCTGGACCTCGAGGGGGAGGACTGTTTCGCTCCCGTAGACCAAGACAAATGGCATGCTGACAGTCGGTGTCTGAACCGTTGTGCGATAGGCCTAGAGACATTCACCCAGCTTCTCATTCCAATCGCACTTATTGGATTACACAAACTTCTTGAGGAGGATGATGATTATTTTGTTGAATGCCTCCGCCAACCCATTGGCTGCTGGATTATAGGCGATCGAAGCTATATTTTGGATTCAGTTTTTGTCGCAAAATAGGTAGAAGGCATACCTCACAAACCGTGGGCCATTATTATGGATGATCCTCCATGGCAAGCCGAAGCAATATATAACATGATTCTTGACAAAGCTGATTATGTTTCACATCTTTACTTTAGCCAATGGCACAACTTTCGTCTATTTAGAGAAGTAAACGGTGATGGCCATGATAAACCGATATCCCTTGGACGAAGGTGGACTAATCGGTCCAATGATGTCCATTCTCCGTGCTTCGAATGACCAAGATGCTACTGTTGGGTGTAGAAATTTTAAGGGCTGGTGGATGAAGTCTACATGGATTTGACATATTTTGTATTTTCTTGTGTAGTCGACGGTATCCGCTACCATTTTTGGCCAATAATAACCCATCATTCGAAGATGATGATGTAGCTTCAGTCCGGGTTGATGTGTGCCATAAATACCGTCGTGAGCTTCACGAAGTTCGTGCTTCGCTTCTGCATTCGATGAGCATCTTAGCAGAAGTCCATCATAGGAACAACGATACAACATCTAAGTGGCTGTATCATAATAGAAATAGAGGGAACGTCTCTTGACGGAAGTAGATTCCCTCTGGTCCTCGAAGAAATTCTATAAACTGCGTAGTCTACGAATGGGAGTCTCCAGTCCTGGGTGCTGGTGTCTATCTCGACTGAATAACTCTGACATGTACTGAGACTATTTATCGGACAAAATAACTCTTGTCTGATCACAGTGATGAGTTGATGAGTATTGACTGGGACGTCCAAGGAGGCCGCAAGGCCGGCCAGAGTATCCGCCTCAATATTTTATAGTCGGGGCATGTGTTCTATGAAGAACCCGTCGAATATGGAGATTGTATGGAGCGCGACTTGGTGGTAAGGAATTAGATCCTCATGCCGGGCTTCATATTCGTCCCGGACCTAACTGACTATCAGCTTGGAGTCGCCATAGTCCTCTAAGTAGTCCAGTCTTACTTGTTTGGCGAGTTGGAGCCCCACAACGAGGGCGTTATACTCTGCCATATTGTTGGAGCATGACTCTGTGAGAGAGTCAGCGCGGTTGATGACCAGATCATCCGGGGAGATTAACACTATCCTGAATCCAGCAATAATATCGTCTTTAGGCCCTGTTCTTGAAGCGCACTATCCCGACTCTAGCGACAATATCATATTTGGGCCCTGTTCTTGAAGCGACGTCGAAGAACATTCGCCAAACGGCCTCTGCGCTCGTCACGTTGGAGTCTGCCACTTCGTTTGGAATATCATTGTAGAGTTTTGATATTTCTGGAACTGGATGAGCAGCAAGGAAATCGACCAAGGCTTGGCCCATGACGGTCTTCTGTGGAACAAATACCACTACCAGAAAAAGTCAAATTAGCGACGTCTAAAAACGTCGCTAAAAAGCAAAATATCGTCGCTAATTTGGTTTAGCGACGTAATTAGCGATGTTATAAAGTTGTCAAAAAAAACCAAGTCGCCAAAAAAAAAATGTCGCTAAACGTCGCTATACCGACGTTTTTAGGGACTTTAATATGTCGCAAAATTTAGCGACGTTTAGCGATGCCGAGTCACTAAATAGCAACGTTTATTAAAGTCGCTAAACATCGCTGATTAGCGACTTATATAGCGACATTACACCGATGTCTTTAATGACCTGGCTATTCTGCCATGTCAGCAATTGGCGACGTATAGCGACGTTTTCAGCGACGTCATTAGCGACGTATTTAGCAACTTGTTAAAGCATCGCTAATTAGAGATGTATTTAGCGACGTAACTTAACGTCGCTAAACGTCGCTAAAAATGTCGCTAATTTAAAAAAAAAATAAAAAAAATTAGTGTCCAGATGGAATTGAACTTGGGGCTACTTAGATTAATCTACTGGTTGAACCAATTTGGTCCGATCCAGTGTCTTATCCAGATCAATCTTCGGTTAGCTTTTTAAAACCCTGGTTTAAAGATTATATGCAATTATTTGTTTTCTCTCCACTTGCTATTTATTACATCATACCTATTATAACATGTATGAGATTAAGTTCTTCCAGACATTTTAATGCTCTCAAGGCCATGGTTTCTTTCTCTCCCAAAATGCATATAATTAATATGTATTTTCCAATGTTTCGTTATAATGTTCAACATCAGTCAGGTCGATATATTAATATTTTAGGAACTATATATATTAGACATTGTATTGTGCCTTGTGGGGACATATCAAGTAAGTATTCAATGTTGGAATTAAGTATTCAATGCTGGAATTGTAGATGTAGCCAAAGTTTAACAATATATAAGATGAACAGTACAAATACGAGATAAGTATCCAATACCAAGGACTATTGTTGAAGTATCACTAATTCATAATATAGAAATCGAACTCGAGTGACCATTGTGTTTACCGAAGAGAGGTATAAGTTCCTGACTAGGTGGCGGAAGATCAATGGATCAAGCCATGGAGACGTATTATTCCTTCCATTTATTAATGGTGGGAGTTGAGGGGGACAGTGGGCCCATAAGACGTGCAACGAAGTATGCGCAAAGTCCCGTGCGAAATGTTGGGCCACATAAAAAAAATTATTATAGTATAGGACAAATGTGGATATGCAAGATAACTATATAATCCAATTAAATTAACTAAAAAATTAAAGACCACAAGAAGCATCATACATCATGCCTATTGTTGAAGTATCAATAATTCATAATATACAATCGCATCCTAAATAATAATAAAAATAACTATACTACTGCGGATCTGTAGGAGACTGACCACCGGCGCGCTTGAAGGATAAGAACTCCTCATACTCGTCCCGTGGAATCGACACCGATGTCGATGGAGAAGGCAGTGACGTCGGTGGAGGCCGTGCCCGCTCCAAGTCTGTGAGTCGCTGGTTGTAAGAATCCAGGGTAGATAACAGCCTCGTACTGCTATGACCCATTGAATCCTGCATCCTCGTCAGCTTGTCGTCCATCGATAGCTGTGACGCCTGTAGCTCCATGATGTTGCGGTCATTGAAGGCTCTAATATCATTTGTCAATTCCCGTAGCTCCGTTATTCTACGGTCGAGCATATCCAATCGTGCGATGAGCATCGGATCGTCCGTCTGCGGCTGGGACGGGGCTGCTCCTCCATACTTCGCCGCAACTCGTCATGGAGAGACGCAATCTGACGGTCAACGGCCTCCTGGACGGCCTCCTGGACTCTGGCCGACGACTGCGAGGGCTGCGACTGCGAGGGGTGCGTAGAATGCGCAGCTGTCGGGGAGGCCCTAGATGACTGCATCGCAACCAGGGCGCCATAGGAGCCCGTACCGTAGTACGTACCCCTCTAGAGACCACCAGCTGCGGTCACCCATAGGTCGTCCGCTGACGGAGATGGAGCGGGCTGCGAAGAAGTACCAGCCTCTCCAGGTGTAGGTGCACTAGCAGTCGCCCGCTCACGCAGCCTAAGATACTCGGCCTAGAAAAGGTTTGGAAACTCGATAATTGCCTAAGTTATATTAAAATTAACACAAAGTAAAGTGATACTTACATAGGTCTGTGAGGCCCTCTCATCAATGAGATTTCCGTCCTTGCGATGGGTGGCCAAGAAGACGGTCACCATGTTTGCATCCTCACCCCTCTGTACCTGCTAAAAATATATTATTTATTACTAAACTTAAATATTTTTTCCAAGTACCATTTTATGGTACTTATATTAAAATAATATATTTTAAAAGAAAAAACATACCAAACGACAGAAATGTTCCGTCATCGGAATCGAGCCACCACACCACTTGGCAGCATTCTGCCTAGCCGCCTTGGCCTTATTAGACCTTTTCTTGTAGCTCGGATCATCGAATCTTGCCCTCATCGCAGTCCACTGCTCAGGCGTGATCCAACCTTGGATCGGTTTTCCAGCACGATCACGAGCCTTCTGGTCATCCAGAGCATCTCGGATAAGCTTGGCGGCAACGGTAGGAAAGAGCCGCTCGATCAACTCGGCCCGGTGCGGAGGATAAAAATATGTTTGCTACAATAAATAATTCATTAAGTTAGCATCACGAATAAGTTATATAATATGCATAAATTAGAGGATTTATTTAATATACTTTTACCTGGAAGTGCGTAAACCAGAACGCCTTCCTCTCCTCCGGAGCCTCAGAGTAGTTGATCCAAGGGCCACCGTAGTTGTTCCTCAGAAATTGGCCCAGGCGTCTTTGAACCGACGATGGACAATATCTATACAGAGATAATAATTTAGATTACTGAATGTTGTCAATATATGATGAATAAAGAGAAACACAAATATATACTAAACCATCTAATTGACTTACTTTGTACCGACGACCCAAATCTCTGTCCTCGTCGCCTCCGGAGGTGTGCCTGGAGGATCTTGCTGATGCTGGGACAACGTGGGCACGACCTCCTCGACATGCTCATCTGTCCCCATGGTTCCATCAGCAGGAGGAACGCTGGACGAGGGACACTTAATTTTGGTACCCTCCATGTACTGAGGGATAGCCTTGGTGAACTACAGGAACTGCTGTACACCCTCAATGAATTCATCCCGCACACTGCACATGTCATCAGGATGACGGTTGTACATCCACGAACGATGACACAGATAGTAATTCATATCCATTTCTAGATACTTCTGCAAAAATGACAGTATGTATCATATAAATCATTACATACAGTGGTTTATCACCTAACTTCATAACTTAATCGTACTATAAAAATCATAACTAATATAATACATACTTTCATTTATCAAAGTCTAAAATAAGCAATATTCAAAACAACTGAAAAGAGGCCAAGTATCTTAGTTTTTTAATATTTTATACTATTGGTAAAAGCTTGGGTTCTTTACTGTATACAATGCTTACTAGGACATATAGTTACTTAGCTAACTATTAACAAAATCAAGTATATCAGTAAGTAACTATTTAACTACACTAACTATGTACTAATTTAATACTAAACTGATACCCTTAACTTCTACCCAATAACTCATGCTAACTCATCTTAAACCAACTAACCAATACCTTGACACTAAGCTAACTAACACTAGTATATATAGCTCACTAAATGCAACTAAAAACGGATACTGATACAGTGCACACCATAGTATACATAGCTCTTAAACCAACCCGATCCCCCCTCAACCACTAGTACACTGATACACAGTGTGGTCGAGGCACACTATGCACACCATAGTGAAACCGATTCTCCCCTGATACATTGGCATACTCTGGCATACTGATGCACAGTTTTACGGCCCGAGCTTTCCCTCCCTCACACAAAAATATAAAGTCACTGAACTTACTCACTGACTCACTCACTGATACACTAAACTCACTGATACACTAAACTAAACTCACTGATACACTAAGCTCACTGATACACTAAGCTCAACGTAGCCCTACCTTCATGTAAAACAACACTACCCACATTCAACACCACCAAATATCTCATGATTGAAAACTTAGCTAAATACTTAGAAAAACCTTAACCCTCACTCCTCTTTTACTGAACTACCCATACAAAGAAACCCAAGCTCTCCACTGACTGATACACTGAGGTATCAGTGCCAACACAGTGCACATACAGTGAAGACACAGTAAAGAACCCGACTCCCTGTGTAAATCAGTCCTATGTCAGTGTCTGTGTGAGTGTGTGTGTGTGTATCTGTGTCTGTGTGTGTGTGTCGTGTGTGTCTGTCAGTGTCTGTGTGCGTGTGTCGTATCTGTCCAGTCATCAGTTATGTCAGTGTCACATGAGAGAGAGAGAGAGAGATTACCTAGAGCTCGAGGAGGAGGAGGGGGGTGCCGGAGTAGCCGCAGCCGTGGAGAGCCGGTCCTCGGAGAGGGGGGGGGGCGGGGGAAATCGAAAACTTTCAAAATTTTTGACAGATGGGGGAAAAGAATCTGAGCCCAATTAACCAAAAATTAGCGACGTTTAGCGACGTCAGATAAAACAGTCGCTAAATTAAAATTTAGCGACGTCAAAGACGTCGCTAAACACGTTGCTAAATATTTTTGACATATACGTCGCTAATTACGACGCTAAACGTCGCTAAATCAGATATATTAGCGACGTTTAGCGACCTTAATTGAACTTATAGCGACTCATCTTTTAAAATCTTAATAAAAGTCACTAAACGTCGCTAAATGTCGCCATTTAGCGACGTTTAGCGACGTTTTTAATGTTGTCGCTGATTTAGCGACGTTTATACCAGGAGTCGCTAAAATACGTCGCTAATCCTGCTTTTTCTAGTAGTGTACCATGTCGTATGGTGACAGCAATATAGCTAACGTAGCCAAGCGAGAATTGAGCGCCACTGGTTTGGTCATAAGAACCTTGAGGGGGTTCACTCGCGAGACTACATGATTCGTATGCCCCGACACATAATGCCGGGTTTTCTGAATGACAAAGACCAGAGCTAAGAAATCCTTCTTAACCGGGTTATATTTGTGCTCCGCGTCGACCATCATTCTGCTGAGATAGTAGATGGCCTGCTCATGACCCGCATCACTTTTATCGGCTAGTAGAGCACCGAGGGAGTGATCCATTGCATGCACATATAGCAAGAAGGGTCTTCCTATAACAGGGGCCACCAAGACTGGGGGACTTATAAGGTACCTCTTGATGTCGTCAAATGCTTGCTGGCATTCTTCAGTCCAGACGAAGGAGACTCCCTTCTTCACGAGCTGAGTGAACGACTGACAATGTCCAGAGAGGTTTGATATGAACCTCCTGATGTATGCCAATCTCCTTTGAAGACCGCAGAACTTTTTGAGATTCTTCGGCGGATGCATTTCAAGGATTGCTTTGGTCTTCTCAGGATCTATATGAATACCCTTTGAAGTTATGATGAAACCCAAGAACTTATCACTAGAGACTCCCAGGAAAGACTTGGTAGGGTTCATTTTTAGTTGGTGCGCCCGCATTGGATCGAATATCGTCCTTAGATCTTGGAGGTGGTCATCTCGAAAGCGACTTTTGACAATGATGTCATCGACATAACACTCAACTGTCTAACGCAGATGTTCACGGAAGATGGTGCTCATATCTCGCTGGTATGTAGCACCTGCATTCTTCAGACCAAAGGACATAACTATGTAGCAATATACCCCTATTGGTATTTGGAACGATGTATGCTTCTTGTCATCTAGGGACATCTTGATCTGATTATACCCCAAAAATTCCATCCATGAAGGATATACGCTCGAAGCCACAAGTGTTATCGATTATTATGTCGATGATCGGAAGAGGAAACTCGTCCTTCAGACATGTCGTATTTAGATTACGAAAGTCTATACAGATTCAGATGTTTTCATTCTTCTTGATGATGGGCACAATGTTCGCGACCCAATCCGGGTATTTTTTTCTCGGATGAAGCCACTAGAAATTAGTTTATTTACCTCAGCTTCGATGGCGTTTATGATATCTGGGCAGAACCGCCATTGCTACTGCTTCACTGGCTTAGCGTTTGGCAAGATGTTGAGTTTGTGGATTGCGATCTGCTGTTCAATTCTAGCATGTCTTCATAGCTCCAGGAAAAGATATCGATATATTCTATCACGCCCCAGTACCGGAATACGAAGACGGATATGGCCAGCTACCCGGTACAAGGTGTTATACGTCGTATGGTGATCACGGCTGTATAAGACAAGGGGGTGTATGCTACAATCAAGTCTCCTAGGGTCAAGAACTTTTATGTCTCAATCATTCAAACAAGAAACAATAAGCATTAATCATATATCATAAAGAAATAAGGCATCACAAACGCTTTCTCAAAATGTTCTGGAGACCAGCTGTGCAAAATAAGAAGCTGCAAGAGTAACAAAAGTACATGACAGTGATCAGCTATAATTTTATTTAATATAATCATTAAGGAGACTAATTTCCATACAAGCCGGCTAACAAGTGTGTTTATGGTGATAAACGAAAGAAGGAATGTATATAAGACGGGGTTTATACGAAACCCGTTTCTTTGGTTTACAAACAAGCTTGTACAATTAATCCTATACGAGGATGTCGAGTACAATTTTTAAATTTGGATAAATATTGCTATAGGTGTCTGATCTGCAGTCGATCACTTTAGCCCTTGGACCACACGATGGTAAAGAACTGCCGTAGAAGACGGAAAGCAGCTTCGAAGGTTGCAAAAGAGGGTGGATGCACGATGCCAAAGTCGTCGATCACTACTCTTTGCCTGAGCTCCGGATTCTTCTCTCTCAAAGACTCTTCGACTTCTCTTCAATCTCCAATTTTTCGACATGTGGTTCGATCTCTTTGGAGGTTTTTTTCCTTTTTAAAAGTTTGACCCTGTCCTCTGTTGATAGAGGTCTCTATTTATAGAGTTTTAGTGACAGTGACCACTCAGTCGGTGTAGAAACCGAGGAGTGGAAAGTACAGCACCCTTTTATACGATGGTTAAAATAACCGTTGCCCGCGTATAGATGATCTTTTGAATGAGCGTGTGATGCGTGTCCAACTAAGGGACAAAGTGCGTATAACTGCTGTGAAGATCACAACGTAGAAGCCACGTAGGTAGGTATCCCTTGTGTAGAAGAGGTTGGCGTAGAAGCCAATGTCTGTCACCATGGCGTAGAAGCCAAGTAGGCATAGAAGCCAGGTAGGCGTAGAAGCCTGATGGCATAGAAGCCGAGTAGGCACAGAAGGCCGAATGAGCATAGAAGCCGAGTGAGCGTAGAAGCTGAGGAGGCGTAGAAGCCGCTGTGCAACATGCCAGAGTGATGATGTGGATGTCTTAGCCAGAATTACGGCTCTTGGAGATATAATCAAATCTCTTGCATTAAATGCAGAGATCCGCCATCATCCTGTGCATTAATTGCAGAAGCGTGTTCTGAAGGCCTGCCACCGTTCTGAGCATTAGGTGCAGAGACGTGCCTCGAGCCCTGTACGAAGAGCAGCTTTTGACGTGGCAGTCTGTTTGTCTTCCGTGGAGCATAAACAGTTCACGTCTGCCTGTGTAAAATAAGGCAGCGTATCCCCTCGTACGCGTAAAAGCAGTTTACGCCGAGGAGACGTCAGTAAACGACGGTTCGGCGATATTAATCAAATCCCCTGTATTAAATGCAGAGATCCGCCATCATCCTGTACATTAAATTTAGGAGCGTGTCCCGAGTGGTCTGTCATTATTCCAACCGTCGTCTGGGTATGCCGTCCAGTACTCTTTGTCAGGAGTCAGACGTCAGGTTCACTGCATGATTTGGACAGGTTCATTTTGGGGAATACGAAGCGTTCCTCATACGCTTTAATGCTGCATTGAAAGCGGATGAGTTTTAGGCCATAGAGGCGATGAAGCACCCTGTCTACGCTGAAGCAGCCTGGACATACTGCATTTACGCGGATGGTCCTTGACTTCATATTTTACGCTGTGCTCAGTGGAAAAGCTCCGTTGCACGCTTGATGGCTTCGAGGTCCTCTGTTTACGCTGCCCTGCATCACCATGCTGCGTAGAGTTATCCAGCATATTTTTTATGCTTCTACAAGACCCCCTTCAAAGCTTTTAAATTCCTCGTAATTTGAAATGCTTTGAATGAAGCATGAACCGTTACTCGTAACTCGAAACGTTTCTGAATGGAGCCTGAAACGGTCAAGCCTGACATGTTCTTTCAAGGCTGACTTTATGGCAGAGTTATTGGGATATGGTGTGATCTCTTTCGCCGACTCTGTTTTAGAAAGAGTGCTAGGTCCGGTCCTGTCTTTTGCGTATATCTAGGGACGCGCAGAAAGCTGCTTTAGCGTTTAAGTCGAGTCTTCGATCCGTTCTGCTGTTAGGAATGAGGAACCGCGTAGAATTTTGAACTGTTACTTCTGATAAACAGAATTCTTGTTCAGACATCGTCTTCAAGAATGATTTCTCGAAAATCCCTTAGAACAGGGCGAGAAATGGCTGTCAAACTGAGTCGCCATCTTGAACTGTAGATGAAATATTCAGACTGGAGTCTGGATGAACTTCCAATCGACCCACGGAGAAGAGTATTTTTTGATGTTGAACTCTGCATGCTTCGGGTACTTGGGATGTCTTCTGGTCAAGAAGGAGTATCTTCTGTGTGAACTCTTACAATTGACCGCTTTGAGAACCGTTCGGATGTACGCGTACTCTGGCCTACGTATCTTTCAGATGTGCGGAGAGTTATAGCATAAGATCATAAGTTCGTAGCCTCGTGAGTATAAACTAAACGCCACCGAGCGTGAAATCATAGACTTGTAGTTCCTGAGCGTGAAGTCGTAGGTTTGTAGCTTCTCGAGCATAAAAGCTTACCGAGCACAAAGGCATCCGGGCGTAAAACCATAGACTTATAGCCTGCGAACGTAAAACCGTAGATTTGTAGCTGTCGAGCGTAGAAAGCTCCTTAGCGTAGAACTGTAGATCTGTAGCCTGTAAAAAAGGAAATCTTCCGAGCGTAAAATTGTGGATCTGTTGCTTCTGAACGTAAACTAAATGCCACCGAGCGTGAGATCATAGATTTGTGGCTGCTGAGCGTGAAGTCGTAGGTTTGTAGCCTCTCGAGCATAAAAGCTTACCGAGCACAAAGGCATTCGGGCGTAAAACCATAGACTTATAGCCTGTGAGCGTAAAACCGTAGATTTGTAGCTGTCGAGCGTAGAAAGCTCCTTAGCGTTGAAACCACGAATCTGCTTCGCGCGAAAACTTTTCGAATTCTCTGACTGTCCGCCTTATCTGAGCAATAGGCTGACGTAGTACCCAATCATAATCGAATATTAATTAGGAGATTTGGTTTGGGTTTTGAGGAGTTCATCCGAACTCTATATATACCCCAAGTTTCTGAGAGAAAAACTTTTCATCCGTCTTCTATGAAAGAAAGCCTTCGACTGTTCGAGTTTCTTCTTCGTTTCTTCTCCGAGTCTTCAAAGTTTCCAGTAATGGCCTCGAAGCAATCCTCCTCCTCTAAGGGAAAGAAGGTCGATTCTTCTTTCCGTTCTTCTGCTCAAGCGGGAGTGTCTCCGGTTGGGCAAGGCGAACTTCATTCTGAGCGAAGTGTCCCACCGACGAGCAGTGCACCCGGCCTGAAAGGTAGAGTTTTTGGGACGAAAAGAACGACTTGAAAAATCCTTCGCACACGTTGTACGTGACCGCACTAGGTCATCTTCTGTGCTGATAACCTCTTTGAGGAAGATAATGCACGGAGACGTTTCCTCTTTTTACGCCCACATTTCTAATGTGCCAGCGTAGAAGCTCCATATTTTCGCAGTCGGGCGTAAAAGCTTTGACTGCCGAAAACTTGGTGTATACTATAAAGTTTGAGCTTTACGCTTGTGGATGAAAATTCCGGCGTAACATCTGGAACTTTGGCAGCTTGGCGTAAAGCACAGACTGTATACTGCCGGCTTTGAACTTTTACGCTTGTTGGGAATGGATTCCAGCGTACTGATCAAGTTTTTACAGTCTTGGCGTAAAGCACAGACTGTTGATTTTTGGTTTCATGTTGCAATATTGTAACGTCTAGTATAAAAACTGACGTATTTTTCTTGCACCCTTGCAGTTAACTTGGGTGAGTCTCCACTAGCCGATGTGATGGGTTCTGCCGTCGGGATGCTGCACTCCAACTATCTGGAGGATCTGTCGCACGTGACGTTTCCTATATCCGGGCCCCAGTATCCCGAAGGAAGGAAAATTTTGATATCGGCTCAGGGCGAGCGAACGCTGCTGAACATGATTAATGGAGAGCCCCTGACGTACGTAGACGGGGACCAGTATATAAAGCCGGCTTTTCTCTTCGGGGACATGATTGATAAGCAGTCCCAGATGAAGTCCAAAAAAGAACTCTGGGTTTTCCCTGCCGGGAGCTTGGTCTTGCAGCTGCCCAAGATGCCGAGAGATTATCCCATCTCGGCATTCTTCCATGCTACACATCCCAGGAGGATGTCGTAGACGCTGACTCCCGATCTTCACGGCCGGCCGGGAAGATCTTCTACCAGAAAGGATCTAGCTTATTTGTCAGCCGCCCTTCCGGCCCTGTGGCGACGTTCAGGGGATTGTACCCGGGCAGTGTCCCGAGTGAAGACAGCTTGGTGCTCCAGCCGGTGCAATTGCCGACCTTTTATAATGATTTCATGGGGCGCGGAGGAGTATACCCCAAGGTGAATCCTCGGTGCAATGGGTGGATGACCCCAACAAATCTTCGATGGGCTCGCTTAGTTGATTGGGCCCTGGAGCATTTTCAGATCGAGTTGGAGAGCATCGGTCTGTTTGCAGCTGTGAGTGCCACCAGTGTTGGGTTACCTCCTAACCCCAACCTGTTTCTGGCACTGATGGAGCAATATATTCCGCTCACCGGGACTTTCGCAACTCAGCTGGGGGAGTTGGGATTGGCCCTCCATGAGATGGCAGAGATCTCGAGACTGCCGATGGGGGATACTCCGTATGAAGAGTATGTTCCCACGAACCAGGAGCTGGGGGATTCAGACCCTCGGGTAGTGGAAGTGTACCAGGAGCTGATGTGCCACTACCTCGTTTGTACCGCCTTCTATGTTGAGCCTTCAGATTTGGCTCACACCAGTAAATGGACGTCCTACCTCTTTTTTCACCGGGCCAGGATTGCTCAGCCGGAGAAAGTCTTGGAAGGCAAGGATCATCCTGTGAATTGTCTGAGCATGCTTACTGCTCAGGAAGTCGACGATCTTATGGAAGATGCTAGGGCTCCAGATCAGATCCTCGATGAAGGGATAGGAAGATATCCTGCAGGTACTAAGGCCTACAGTTATCTGAGGCATTGCCGCAGGCCTCTGTCCAAGGAAGCTCAACTGGCTGGCTTTATCTCTATATGGCTGCGCCGACTGGTGGTACCCGGTATCGCATCTGCGGATCGTATTCACCGCAACACCTTGTGGCCTGCAGTGCGCCTGGTGTTCGGGGCGAGACTGGGCTTGCTCCCTGCCATGGTGTGCTTTTCTTTTTGCTTTGCAAATATAATTTTGCTCTTTTTTGGGAATAATAAAGAGGCTTTTCATCTGACTTTGTGGACCCATCATTTCGGAATGTAAATGACAGGTTTGGGTGAGAGTGATATCATAGGTAGTATGGACGTGATATACTCTCAGTAAACTTTATCAGGACATATCTATTCAGAGGTCATACGGACATGATAGAATATGCTTTAGTAGGACATATCTATTCAGAGGTTATATGGACATGATAGAATATGCTTGGACTAAAGTTTGTACACAAAACACTATCAGAGGTAATATGGACGTGATAGGTCTTGCAGTTCCAAATTAGTCGAACATATCTATTCAGAGGTTATATGGACATGATAGAATATGCTCCAACTAGTTTCGTTTTGGAAGTAGTTTTGTCAGAATGAGATCTTCGCCATATTCCATCTGAGCAGAGAAGGTTAAGCATAGTACCTTTTCAGGAATTTGCCGTTGATAGGAGCCATTAGTAGGTCTCCATTGGGCTGGGCTAACCTGTAAGCGCCGTTTGAGAATGTTGTCTCGATCACATAAGGGCCTTCCCATTTGGGCTAGAATTTGCCCTTACTCCTGTGAGTAAGAATCATCGGCCTTCTTACGGCTAAGACTAGCTCGCCGACTTTGAACACCCTTTCCTTTACTTTTTGATTGAAAGCTCTAAAAATGCGTGCTTGATAGAACGCGATGCTCTGTTGAGCTTGAAGACGTTTCTCGTCTAATCCTTGTAGCTCTTGAAGCCTTAAGAGGTTATTCTTTTCCCGAGTCAACTCATTAGCGACTGCTATTCTGAGTGACAAAATTTGAATTTCGATGGGAAGAACTGCTTCACTCCCGTAGACCAATGAGAATGGTGTGCAACCTGTCGGTGCTCGGACCATTGTGCGGTATGCCCAGAGACATTCTTCCAGTTTCTCGTTCCAATCTCTCTTGTTCGAAGAGACGAACTTCTTCAAGAGTTTGATAATGGTTTTGTTGAAGGCTTCCGCCAAACCATTAGCAGCTGGATAATACGCCGTAGAGGCGATATTTTGTATCCGATTTTTATCGCAAAATCGATGAAACGCTTGGCTGATGAACTGAGGCCCATTGTCATAGATTATCCTTCGGGGAATCCTAAAGCGATAAATGACGTGATGCTTGATAAAGCTAATCACATTAGATGCCTTCACCTCAGCAAGAGGGATCGCCTCTGCCCATTTAGAGAAATAATCCATTATGGCCAGTATGAACCGGTAACCTCTGGAAGAAGACGGGTGAATAGGACCAATGATATCCATACCCCATGCTTCGAAAGGCCAGGATGCAATCGTAGGATGTAGATATTCAGACGGTTGATGTATGAAGTCTGCATGAACCTGGGAGGCTCTGCATTGTCTTGCATATTTGGTTGCATCTGCGATCATAGTAGGACAGTAATAGTCCATTCTCCTGATACGATCCTGTAGCTTAGGACCGGGTTGATGTGTCCCGCATACGCCATCGTGAGCTTCACGGATAATCTGCTGTGCTTCGTCATCAGAGAGACATCTCAATAGCAGTCCGTCGTAGGCCCGCCGATACAGGCATTGTAAAGATGCATCGAAGTAGAAGCGTAATGATCGTCTTTTGACGGATACTGCTTCTTTAGGGTCCTCCGGCAAGATTCCGTATGCCACAAAATCTATAAAGGGACTCTTCCAATCTCTCGTAGGAGGATCGGTGTTCACAGCGTAGCTGCGTTCTATGTGAAAGTTGTTCTTCATACAGAATAAATCTCTGTTAAGAAGGATTACCGAATTCTGCCTTCTTATAGGAGTAGCTAAATCTGCAGCTAGACTGGCTAGGGCATCAGCTTCCAGATTCTGAGATCGAGGTACATGCTCTAGGAAGAACCCTTTGAATGTCATGGCTATCTCGACCGTTGCTCGGTGATAGGGGATCAGGTCTGGATTTCGGACTTCATATATTCCTCTGACTTGATTAACGATCAGCAGAGAATCACCGAAAGCTTCCAGAGATTCGACCCCCAGCCCTTTAGCGACTTGGAGCCCGATTAGTAGAGCGTTATACTCTGCGACATTGTTGGAGCAGGGCTCGCTAAGGGAGTATGCTCGATAGATGATGAGTTTGTCAGGAGTAACCAGGAAAATTCCTACTCCTGAAACTACATTTCCCCTGGGACCAGTCCTGGAGGCGCCATCAAAGAATAGTTGCCATGCGTCACTTTCCATTGCGGAATTACATTCTGCAACTTCGTCGGGAATGTCCTCATATAATTTGGAGGCCTCCGGGATCGGATGAGCAGCTAGGAAGTCAGCCAATGCTTGGCCTTTGATGGACTTCTGAGGGACGTACACCATGTCATATGGTGTTAATAACATCACCCAAGTCGCGAGTCGGGAGTTAAGAACACTTGGCTTGTTCATCAGTACCCGAAGAGGATTGATCCTGGAGATGATATGGATAGTCTGGCCGGTGACATAGTGCCGCGTCTTCTGAATAGCGAACATCAGAGCCAAACATTCCTTCTCCACTGGATTGTACCGGTGTTCAGCTTCGATCATCATTCTACTTAGATAGTAGATAGCATGTTCATGTCCCACATCGTTTTTCTATGCGAGAAGAGCTCCCAGAGAATGGTCCATCGCTCGAACGTACAGGAAGAATGGTCTTCCTATGACGGGAGGCACCAGAACTGGCGGATGAGTGAGGTAGCGTTTGATATCGTTAAACGCTTGCTGACAGGCTTCGTCCCATATGAAGGATACACCTTTCTTCATGAGACGAGAAAAAGGCTGACATCTTCCAGAGAGGTTGGATATGAATCTCCGGATATAAGCCAGACGACCTTGAAATCCCCTGAGTTCCCTCAGATTACGGGGCGGTCGCATTTCTAAGATGGCCTTGACTTTATCAGGGTCCACTTGAATGCCTTTGGCGGTAATGACAAATCCCAGGAATTTACCACTAGATACACCCAGAAAGGACTTTGTAGGATTCATCTTGAGTTGATGTTGGCGCATCAGCTCAAATACCGTCTTCAAGTCTTGGATGTGATTGTCCTTGAGGCGGCTTTTGACAGCTACATCGTCCACGTAACATTCCATTGTCTTGCATAAATGCTCACGGAATATGTTACTCATAGCCCGTTGGTATGTAGCCCCGGCGTTCTTCAATCAGAAGGGCGTGACCGTATAGCAATATACCCCCAATGGCGTCCAGAAGGCAGTATGCTTCTCGTCTTCAGGATGCATCTTGATCTGATTGTATCCTGAGAATCCGTCCATGAAAGACATATGTTCGAAACCGCATGTATTGTCAATCATGACGTCTGTGATGGGAAGAGGAAACTCGTCCTTGGGGCAGGCTGCGTTCAGATCTCGGTAATCGATGCAGACACGTACTTTCCTATTTTTCTTCATGACTGGGACAACATTGGCGACCAAGTCGGGATGTTGTTCTTCCCTGATGAAACCGTTGGCTATCAACTTCTTGATTTCAGCTTCGATGGCGTCCATCATATCCGGGCGGAACCGGCATTGGTGCTGCTTCACAGGCTTCGAATCGGGCAATATGTTGAGTTTATGGGTAGCCACCTTTGGATCAAGTCCTGGCATATCCTCATAATTCCACGTAAAGACGTTGATGTATTCTTTTATTAGTTGAATAACTTCTTCCCTTTCTGCTGGGGAAAGATTGTTACTGATGAATATCGGCTTTGGTGAAAGTTCATCCCCAACATTGATCTGGATAACTTCATCTTCAGTGGGAGGTTCCCTCTGCTCGAAGCGGAACTCCCATTGTGTATCTATTTATTGAGCCCAAGAGTCGTTCTCAAACGGCTCAGATTCTTGTTCGTCTGCTTCGAAGGAATCTGCCACTACCATATTCACTGATAATGTTCGTTCGAGAGCCTCGGATGAGTCGGAGGGCGACGAGCCGTCTTGAAAAGAGGAAAAGATATCCTCGTTCGACTCAGAAGTTGCAAGGGAGGCGGCATACCCTAACCCGAAACGAGTTTATTGATAGTGGGGATTGCCGTACAGCGGTATTCGTCTGCCTTTTCCGTAGTTGAGACCTGGTTCCAGTTTCAAGTCGTAACCCATACTTTGCATGATCTTCAAAGCTTGCGGGCTGTACCTGTGAACTTGCATTTCACTATCATTGTCATCGAAGGAATCTTCTTGTATAGTCGGTTCGTTGAGCATGCGGCCGAAGACTATTGAACGCTGACTGCTACGGACAGGCAGAACAATGAAGATAGAATCCTCATGTGGTCCATATGTCGTGACGACATTGGACGATGACGCTACTTCCCACATGTACGGATGATAGGAATCTATAGCTGCCAAGAATTTTTGTGCTATAGGCTTTATATCGTCATGGGGAGAGGATTCCTGATTTGGAATTTGAGCGTCGATATACTGGAAAAGAGGTCCTTTATTATCATCAGAAACCGCATTCCTGGTCGCATTTAAAGATTGATGACCAAGGGTGGAGGCTTCTGGTTCAAAGTGATCACCAGAGGATGACCTCCTCTTCCTGACCTGGTTTTGTTAAGGTGGATAGCCATAGGCTCCATGTCTTTTGGACGAGTAGTTCGCCCTTTCACTCTGATTGAGAGTGGTTGTTCGGCAGAGGGTTCTTCTGGCTCCCGGTGGGATTCCTTCTCTGCTTCGGCCGACACCTCCTCCGTGTAGTATAACACGGCATCGGAATATTAGGATTCTACTCCTTTAAACGGGTTCAGGTCAGCAACCTCCGTTTGTACTGTTCCTTGAGTATCTACATATTTGAAGCATTGATGTAGAGTCGAAGGAACGATGTTGTGGTCATGGATCCATGGTCTACCCAGCAGAATGTTGTAGGATACCTCTGAATCGATGACATAGCATGTAGCCACCGATCTGAGGTCACCAATTTGGATCCTCAGACGAATTTTCCCTATAGGCTTGCTTCTCCGAGCGTTAAAACCCACGATTGTGGTGGTGGTGTAAGCCAATTCGCTGGTGGGGATCCTCAGTGGTCTGAGCAGACTATGAGGAATGATGCTGATTGATGATCCCGGATCTATGTGAATCCGGTCGACCTCCATGGAACCGACGTATCCGGTGTAATAGAGGGGTCTGTCATGCCTGTTATGTTTTAACAGCATCCCATCTTGAGTGAAAGTGATATTCGGGACCACCTCCATCACACTGTGGCATTGAGGACATGCCACGGGTTCTTCGTCAGGGGACTTGAGCTGGGTCAAGTATGCATCCGCCTGCATTAATGCTTCACTCAGGGCTTGACGAGTGTCCTGAGAGAGCCTGAGTAGCTCGAAGATGGACAACCTGGCTGGTGTATTGGCTAATTGGGCCAGGATGGCGAAGTTGTACGGCTTCTCTAAACCTTTGTTTTGAATGTTTTTCACAAGTTTGTCGAAGCGCACTTCTTTTTGCTTCCCCTTGTCCGCCGAAGTTGGTCTCGAATGACCGGTCTCTGGTACGACGGGATCTGGTTCTGAAGGTTTGGCAGCTGAAGTGTCTGCCGGTGCATCTTCCTAACTCGCTCCATACTCCTTGAGGTAAGCTTTCCCTGAACGGGTCACAGCCAATACCTCGTCTTCGTCTGATGTCGAAGAAGTCACAACCATATGGCATGGTTTGCATTTGGAGTTCTTTCTAGACTTAGCCTTAGTAGCATTAGTCTCTTTCTCGAGCTCCGACACCAAATCTGGATGAACCCACATAATCTTGCCCTGCCGGGTGGTTAGGGGTACCAGGTCATAATTTTGACCCCTAGCTGGGGGGAGATTGACGACGTTCATCGTTGCCCGGGAAATGGGTGTAACACCGTCCGGGACCTCTCGGGGAGGCAGATTGCCAAACTGCAGAGAGATCATGTTGGCCGTGACCGTCTTCTCGCTATTGTGCAGAGTGATGGCCTTAGCATCGATTAACTCCTGGATCTTCCTCTTCAGTGTATAACACGCCTTTGTCGGGTGGTATACGTATCTGTGGAAGATGCAGTACTTGAGGTTGTTAGTACTGCCGACTTCACTGGGCCGCCTCTCCTCCGGAAGGGTAATCTTGCCGCT
This sequence comes from Iris macrosiphon, assembly GCA_036927795.1. Taxonomy (NCBI): domain Eukaryota; kingdom Viridiplantae; phylum Streptophyta; class Magnoliopsida; order Asparagales; family Iridaceae; genus Iris; species Iris macrosiphon. The sequence continues at coordinate 25,572,476 of JAYESA010000014.1, read as the reverse complement.
CTTGATGAGACACTCGAATATGCTCAGAATATCGTCGTCGTCGAAAGAGTAGACTTCAATGGGCCTGGAAGTCCCGGGTCTCGTCTGTACGGTCGCCGCAGTCTTTTGCCTGGCCGTATTGATCGCTAGAGCTTCTTTGCGTTTGGAACCACGAGGATGGTCGTTATTGGGAGATGACCTCTTGCCTCTGTCGGAGGCAGAGATCATGATGCCATTGTCATGCGCCTTCCGACTGTTGTCTTCGGCGGCTACCGCTGAGATGATGAACGAGGGCCAATCATGGAACTGATATGGTCTTGTGAACACCGAGATCACGGGAAGAAGGTTCTTCCTGCAAATGTCTACTAATGCAGAGTCTGGAACTCCGGGAGGCATTTGCAAAGTGGCCTGACAAAAACGTTCGATGAAAGTGTGAACGTCCTCTTTTTCCTTCTGCCTTACTTCGATGAGAGAGGACATAGACATGTCCATCCCTCCCTCGTAGAATCGTGTGAAGAATAAAGCCTTGAAGTCTTCGAAGGATGAAATGCAGTTGTCCGCCAGGCTACGGTACCACTGATAAGCTACTACCGAGAGACAGCCTTTGAACACCCGGGTGAGCAGGGCATCATTCCCTTGTAATAGCACCATCATCATACTGAAGTAGTTCATGTACTGACTTGGTGACATTTTTCCTTCGAACAAAGCCATGGTCTGTTGCTTGTATCTCGGAGGGAAAGGGACCTCTTCCCAGATAGCTGGGTAAGGCTGGTTGATCCCCAATTTCTTGAGCTGATCTTTGTGCTTCAAGGCATCAAATTGGGCTTTCAACTCCCGTACTGCTTGCATCGAATTGTCAGCCGGCAGCGAGACCACGGAGTGGTACAGAGTTGGTTGTATCGCGACCACAATAGGAGGTAATGCATTCTCCGAGTGAGGAAGAGGAGGACCTGCTGACTCCTGATCTAGAGCAGGCTCTTGGATCGTGTTGGATGGTGGTAAGTCCACCCCCTCACGTATCTGAGTTGGAGGGACCGATGTTTGAGCCATAGCAGCTGCGTGCTGGGTTAGCATCATCTGGTGCATGTTCTCCATCATGGATTGCATTTGTTTCAGAGACGTCTCCAGTACAGTGATGCGTTATTCAGCGCTCCCTGACGGCGAAGCTTCCTCGTGTTCATCTCCAATGGCATAAACTCCCATCTCCCTGGGTGTCATTGAAGGATTAGTATAGGTCTCCGTAGAGGTTGACTCTATACTTTCAACATCTGATTCGGGAGGCTGGCGACCCCCAGCGTCGGAATCAGATGAGTACGAAGCCGGTTGTCGTGACTTCGAACGGGTATTTTGGAACACCCCAGCTTCAGTGTTTCTAAGGAGCTGGTTGAATCTCCTTCGGCTTGGAGTTCTAGAGGGATGACGTCTTGAGCTCGATCGTCCTCTAGGTATGTGTGAAGCCATGTTCACCGATGCATGTGTGGGCTCTTCTTCTTGGGAAGACGGAGAGTATCTTAACCGGTCGAAAACTGACTGTCTTGCTTCAGAACAACAACAATTAACCACAATCCTATGACTATTACAATAGTGCTCACTAGGAGACGTAATAGACATGCCGGAAGATCCCCTATCCTTGCGTTTCTGGATTAGATATGTACACAGGTCAGGAGGATTTACAGAAGAAGAGGAAGGAGATTGCTTGTTCCATCTGTTCACCGTAGTGGGCGTGCGGATGGTGGGAACTGGAGTCCTCCCTGTGCAACCCGTATACAACAGGTTGGCCATCTGGTCAGTGGATAATCCCCGAGGAGCGCGTCTTTCCGCAAATTGAGCCTTCTTTACGCTGAGGGGCTCCTCCTGGCGTAATTTGGCGCTGTGCTCCGTCTGGCGTAAAGCCGAGGAGGACCTCATTCGGCCATCAGTTCTCCGCGTAACCCGGAGGGTGGGTAGATTCTTCCCTTGCTGGCGTAGAGGCCGAGAAGTTGAGCAGTCCGCTACTCGCTTTCCCTTGCGTAGATTGCAGGGATCATCTGCTTTTCCGCGGAAGGAGCGAGTTTGGGATTCCTGATTTGGCGCTGCGGCATTATCAGAAATTTTGTCTATTCTGCCAAGGACGGGAGACTGGTTTCTACGCACAGAGCGCGGTGGATACTTCTGGGTTAGCGCTGAGGCATTGCCAGAAGTTTTGTCTGTTCCGCCAAGGATGGGAGACTGAATTTCTCGCGCATAGCCCGGATGATACTTCTGGGTTAGCGCTGAGGCATTGCCAGAATTTTTGTCTGTTCCGCCAAGGACGGGAGACTGAATTTCTCGCGCAGAGCGCGGAGGATACTTCTGGGTTAGCGCTGAGGCTTTGCCAGAAGTTTTGTCTGCCCTATCAGAGACAGGGGACTGAATTTTACGCGCAGGGCGCGGAGGGAGCAATGCTTCAACCTCATTGGTCGAAGAGATCGGAGAGTCGACAGGAATGGTAGTGGATGTCTTGGGCATCCAGACCTTGTACAGCTTCCTGTTGTCTTGTACAGAGAGAGAGTGAGAGCTACCCCCTGTCCGAAGCATGTCTTCGTAGGCAGACTGGTCGAACTGGACGACCAGTGTCTTCTTTACGGATCCCACGAATACCGTATCATGTTGAGCAATCGCCTTCTGGTCAGAGGAGAAGGATGTCCCCAGCAGAGTCTCCATCTTGTTTATGGTGATAAACGAAAGAAGGAATATATATAAGACGGGGTTTATACGAAACCCGTTTCTTTGGTTTACAAACAAGCTTGTATAATTAATCCTATACGAGGATGTCGAGTATAATTTTTAAATCTGGATAAATATTGCTATAGGTGTCTGATCTGCAGTCGATAACTTTAGCCCTTGGACCACACGATGGTGAAGAAGTGCCGTAGAAGACGGAAAGCAGCTTCGAAGGTTGCAAAAGAGGGTGGATGCACGATGCCAAAGTCGTCGATCACTACTCTTTGCCTGAGCTCCAGATTCTTCTCTCTCAAAGACTCTTCGACTTCTCTTCAATCTCCAATTTTTCGACCTGTGGTTCGATCTCTTTGGAGGTTTTTTTCCTTTTTAAAAGTTCGACCCTGTCCTCTGTTGATAGAGGTCTCTATTTATAGAGTTTTAGTGACAGTGACCACTCAGTCGGTGTAGAAACCGAGGAGTGGAAAGTACAACACCCTTTTACACGATGGTTAAAATAACCGTTTCCCGCGTATAGATGATCTTTTGAATGAGCGTGTGATGCGTGTCCAACTAAGGGACAAAGCGCGTATAATTGATGCGAAGATCACGGCGTAGAAGCCACGTAGGTAGGTATCCCTCGTGTAGAAGAGGTTGGCGAAGAAGCCAATGTCTGTCACCATGGCGTAGAAGCCAAGTAGGCATAGAAGCCAGGTAGGCGTAGAAGCCTGATGGCATAGAAGCCGATTAGGCACAGAAGGCCGAATGAGCATTGAAGCCGAGTGAGCATAGAAGCTGAGGAGGCATAGAAGCCGAGTGGGCACAGAAGCTGAATGGGCGTAGAAGCCACTGCGTAACGTGCCAGAGTGATGATGTGGATGTCTTAGCCAAAATTATGGCTCTTGGAGATATAATCAAATCACTCGCATTAAATACAGAGATCCGCCATCATCATGTGCATTAATTACAGAAGCGTGTTCTGAAGGCCTGCCACCGTTCTGAGCATTAGGTGCAGAGACGTGCCTCGAGCCCTGTACGAAGAGAAGCTTTTGACGTGGCAGTCTGTTTGTCTTCCGCGGAGCGTAAACAGTTCACGTCTGCCTGTGTAAAATAAGGCAGCATATCCCCTCGTACGCGTAAAAGCAGTTTACGCCAAGGAGACGTCAGTAAACGACGGTTCGACGATATTAATGAAATCCCCTGTATTAAATGCAGAGATCCGCCATCATCCTGTGCATTAAATGCAGGAGCGTATCCCGAGTGGTCTGTCATTATTCCAGCCGTCGTCTGGGTAGCCGTGTAGTACTCTTTGTCAGGAGTCAGACGTCAGGTTCACTGCGTGATTTGGACAGGTTCATTTTGGGGAATACGAAGCGTTCCTCGTACGCTTTAATGCTGCATTGAAAGCGGATGAGTTTTACACCATAGAGGCGATGAAACACCCTGTCTACGCTGAAGCAGCCTGGACATACTGCATTTACGCGGATGGTCCTTGAGTTCATATTTTACGCTGTGCTCAGTAGAAAAGCTCCGTTGCACGCTTGATGGCTCCGAGGTCCTCTGTTTACGCTGTCCTGCATCACCATGCTGTGTAGAGTTATCCAGCATATTTTTTATGCTTCTACAAAGTGTCGGTGGCTAAACAGCCAAACGAAGTAAATACACAAGGATGAGCAGGAAAGAAGAAAATCCACTCGGTATACCCTGCGACCTTGTTCCTGGTACGCGCCATGTGTAGGGGGAAGGTACGCTGGATCCTCAGGTACTGGCTCAAAACCTGGCCATACAAAACCAGTGGGGTTAGATCTTAAATAGCAAGTACCACAAAAGAAGCACAAAATGGAGAAGCAAAAATCCAAGAAAATAATTGCATAATAATACATAGGTTTAGTATCGTAACTTAGGTCCATGGCATATCCTAGCGCAAAGGACCAACCCTACAACCAAACAAGGACAAGGGTTGAACCATCACACTATGATAGTCCATTTCCCTAGGATACTAACCGAATAATACAATCACAACCAAGTCTATTTTGTTTATATCGGTCAATCACTTGTACGGTTTGCTAATTGTGGAGTCTGAGGTTACCTCAGAAATAATGCGTAATAAATATCCTCAGATCACGCCAGTGCCGAACATGAGCTAACCGAACCAAAATATGAATAAATAGGTATTCACGAGATGCACCAGGTCTCCGTAGGGTACTACGCTAAAACACGGTATTAACGGTTCCAGTGTTCCTATAGTAAAATAGTGGCTCGACATAATAATAGGTTAGATACTGAATCCTACTAAGGCAGATGATATACAATATCTGTAGTGGCCAGCCTACAGCACACTTAGAATAAATCTCTGTAGGAAGATTCGTTTGCATGATCTCTGGGTATCATTTCCTCCAATGTTACAACCACTTTTAGTTACTTAATTAGCCCTATGTTGTGTTTGAAATATAAAGGCGTGATCACATGAGAATTTTCTTAAAATATCGTACAATGTATGGGCACTCTAGATACGAATCCATAAAAATTAAATCTGGATTCACCCGAGCGTGTATGCAACATTCAGACATTTAATATCCTAGCCTCGCTTTGGTAGTTGACTCGCTTATTATGCCCGTGCTGGGGAAAACATATACATATTTATAATATCATACAGGCATTCTCGATGCACAACCCAAATATAATCACTTAACACGTAACACGATCTGTCGTACCTCAGCGCATATTAATATCATGGACAATATCATGCAATAGTGGTATCAGCACGGATACAATATTCGAGTCCAATTACTAATTTTATATCGGGTCACGAAAGAATAATAAATATTCAATCAAAACTAGCAAGGCCGTATGGGTCTCTAGGCCGCATGGGAAGTCCAAGCCAGATATGAATCTAGACCTCATATAAAGTCAGGGCCGCATAAAAGTCCTAGCCGCATATGAAGTCAGGGCAGCATGAACCACTTAGCCGCATATGAAGTCAGGGCCGCATGAACCACTTGGCCGTATATACAGTCTGGACCGCATGCTCAGGGTTAAAGTCTACTCCATGGGACAAGTGTTGAAGTGACGGGCAACGAATAATGTATCAGTGATATGACATAAAGTGATTGATGTGACAATACATAATGTGTGTCAGGAAGAAAAGTCAAAACCACAGAAAGATGTGCCAAGGTTTCAGGGTCATGTGTCCAAGGGAATGTGGCCACATGCTTTGCTTACCGCATATAGGTCGGCCACATGCTGCTATTTTGGACTTAGCAAAATTTTTATTCGTTCAGCGAGTGAACACACAAGGAGTTTAAGGATAAGCTCCAGAACATATGTGTGATGGCAGTCATGCGTCTAACAAGATGGACACATGCTGGTCAGTATGCGGTGAAAGCTCAGGCCGCATAGCTCTCTCAGGCCGCATAACTCTCTCAGGCCGCATAGCACTCTCGGCCACATAATTCGCTAGATGCATGAAGACTTCGTCTTCTCCAAACAACAGGTTCGGCCATGGCAAAAACTCCAAAAAAACTAAAATCTTGTTGTGTCCATAAAATCCTTATTTTAATTCCTAATTGAGTGAACTAAAAGCCAAAACGGTTTAAATAAAAAGCTCTATCATGTAGCAAAAATTGGTTTTTAAAAAATATATGGTTAATAGATCAAAACCAAGAAAAACTATGAAATCCATAAAACTCTAAGTTAAAAATATAGATATACTCAAAACCATCCATCAAAACTGAAAACTCCAAGTTCTAAAAGTGCTTAGAAACACATAATAGGAAATAATACTATGGAGGGTTTCTCCATTTCACATGCAAGGTGTACTTGCCTAAGAAAATGGAAGAGAAAACATAAGAAAGAGAAAGAGAATGAAGTAATGAAGAGAGAGAAGAAAAAGGTTTGGTTATATATGGTAGGGTTGAGGGTTGAACCAAGGGTTTTCATGACTTGAACCAACACACTAAATGAACCCTAAAACAGGTTAAATCAAAGAATGTGTCTAGTCTCCATGCACATGCAACCATGCTAAAATAAAAATATGTTCCAAATATGTATATCGAGAATGGGAAGTGACATCTCTATCCACCATAGAAAAAAATTATCCTTGGAATTCGAATCCAAGCAATAGCTGGAGAAGTCAGGACAAGCACGATACAAATCTACTAGCAACTACACATGCAAGCAATATCATTACAACATATAAGTGATCACCTGATCATAGAATCTGAGATATAAAGGCATAAGAAAGAATATACCTTCTGAATCGAATAGGTGTTGGTACCAGGATCGAATATCGTCCTCGCGCTCCTACATCGATTTCCCTAGAGAGAGAAGGCCCTAAGAAACCCGAAAAATAGAAAAATTATTTGGTTCTTGAGCACCTTCTTCCTTCGGTCCAATATGGATACAGGTTGCTCCTCGTAAGATAAGTCGATATCAACGACTAATTCAGAGTGATCGAGGATATGACTCAGATCCGAAACATACCTACGCAACTAAGACACATAAAATATATCGTGTACATCACGTAGCGAAGGCGGAAGGGCAAGACGATAAGCAACATCCCCTACCCGGTCGAGAATATCAAATGGACCTACGTATCATGGACTAAGCTTCCCATGAATCCCGAATCTATTGACTCTATGGGTCAAAAAATTGGCAAGAACATGTGGTCTCCGACACAAAACTCTAAATGCCTATGATGCTGATATGCCCAATGTCGATGCCTATCTTGTGCAACCCGAAGTCGCTCTCTAATCTGCTTGACAACCTCTACTGTCTGCATGATAATTTTAGGATGTAACATCTTTCGCTCACCAATGTCATCCCAAGCCAACGGTGATCTACACTTCCTTCCGTATAGTGCTTCGAAAGGTGTCATCTAAATACTGGCCTGATAACTATTGTTATATAAAAATTCTACCAAGTGAAGGTGATTCTCCCAAGATCCACCAAGGTCTAAGGTGCAGGTGTAGCATATCCTCCAAGGTCTGGATGGTTCTCTCTTATTGTCCGTCTGCCTGGGGGTGGTAAGCTGTGCTGAATCTTAACTTGGTGCCCAAACTCTGATGTAAATTTTTCCAAAAATATGAAGTAAACCGAGTGTCTTGATCTGACACGATACTTATTGGGATACCGTATTGTCTTGGACAGAGAGAGAGTGAGAGCTACCCCCTGTTCAAAGCATATCTTCGTAGGCAGACTGGTCGAACTGGACGACCAGGGTCTTCTTCACGGATCCTACGGATACCGCATCGTGTTGAACAATTGCTTTCTCGTCAGATGAGAAAGATGTCCCCAGCAGAGTCGCCATCTTGTTGTTGGTGATAAACGAAAGAGATATATATAAGACAAGGTTTATACGAAACCCGCTCTTTGGTTTACAAATAAACTTGTACAATTAATCCTATACGAGGATGTCGAGTACAATTTTTTAATCTGGGTAAATATTGCTATAGGAGTCTGATCTGCGGTCGATCACTTTGTCCCTTGGACCACACGATGACGAAGAAGTGCCGTAGAAGACGAAAAATAGCTTCGAAGGTTGCAAAAGAGGGTGGATGCACGATGCCAAAGTCGTCGATCACTACTCTTTGCCTGAGCTCTGGATTCTTATCTTTCAAAGATTCTTCGACTTCTCTCCAATCTCCAATTTTTTGACCCTGGACCTCTGTCAATAGAGGTCTCTATTTATAGAGTTTTAGTGACAGTGACCACTCAGTCGGCGTAGAAGCCGAGCCGTGGGAAGTATGGCACCTCTTTGCGCGATGGTTACAATAACCGTTGCCTGCGTATAAATAATCTCCTGAATGAGCGTGTGACTCGTGTCCCATTAAGAGACGATGCATATAACTGCTGTGAAGAGCACAACATAAAATCCACGTAGGTAGTTATCCCTCGCGTAGAGAAGGTTGGCGTAGAAGCCAATAACCTGTCACTATGGCGTATAAGCCAAAGAGTTATCAAACCGGCATAGAAGCCGAATTGGCGTAGAAGCCGAGCCGGCATAGAAGCCGAGTGGGCACAGAAGCCGAGGGGGCGTAACGTGCCAGAGTGATGATGTGGACGTCTTAGCCGGAATTACGACTTTTGGAGATATAATCAAATCTCTTGCATTAAATGCAGAGATCCGCCATCATCCTGGGCATTGAATGCAGAGGCGTGTTGTTTGTGGTGGAAAACGAAAGAAATGAAGTGTATTCAAGACGGGGTTTATACGAGACCCGCTTTCTTTGGTTTACAAACAAACTTGTACAATGTAATCCTATACAAGGATGTGGGAGTAAAGTTTATTTAATCTTGGTAAATATTGCTATAGGTGTCTGATCTGCAGTCGATCACTTTAGCCCTTGGACCACACGATGATGAAGAAGTGCCGTAGAAGACGGGGAGCAGCTTCGAAGGTTGCAAAAGAGGGTGGATGTACGATGCCAAAGTCGTCGATCCCTACTCTTTGCCTGAGCTCCGGATTCCTGTCTCTCAAGGACTCTTGGACTTCTCCTCAATCCCCAATGTTTCGACCCGTGGTTCGATCTCTTTGGAGGTTTTTTCGACCAATTTCCTCCCCCTCTCCTCTGTTGATAGAGGTCTCTATTTATAGAGTTTTAGTGACAGCGACCAATCAGTTGGTGTAAAAACCGAGGAGTGGACAACACAACACCCTTTTACACGACGGTTAAAATAAACAATGCCTGCGTATAGATGATCCTTTGAATGAGCGTGTGACGCGGGTCCAACTAAGGGACAAAACGCGTACTGTTGCTACGAAGATCATGGAGTAAAAGCCACGCAGGTAGGTCTCCCTCGTGTAGAAGAGGTGGGCGTAAAAGCCAATGTCTGTCACCATGGCATAGAAGCCAAGTAGGCATAGAAGCCGGATAGGCATAGAAGCCAAGTAGGCGTAGAAGCCGAACGAGCATAGAAGCTGAAGAGGCGTAGAAGCCGAGCGGGCACTGAAGCTGAATGGACGTAGAAGCCGAGCGGGTACTGAAGCTGAATGGGCGTAGAAGCCGAGCGGGCACTGAAGCTGAATGGGCGTAGAAGCCGTTGCGTAACGTGCCCGAGTGGTCATAGAGGCCGAGGCGTAGAAGCCGAGATAATGTGGATGTTTTAGCCAGAATTACGGCTCTTGGAGATATAATCAAATCTCTCGTATTAAATGTAGAGATCCGCCATCATCTTGTGCATTAATTGCAAAGGCGTGTTCTGAAGGCCTGCCACCATTCTGAGCATTAGGCGAAGAGACGTGCCTCGAGCCCTGTTCGAAGAGCAGCTTTTGACGTGGCAGTCTGCTTGTCTTCTGCGGGGCGTAAACAGCTCACGTCTGCCTGTGTAAAACAAGGAAGCGTATCCCCTTACATGCGTGAAAGCAGTACACGCGAAGAGGATGTCACTAAACGACGGTCCGGTGACATTTAATCAAATCCCCTGCATTAAATGCAGAGATCCGCCATCATCTTGCGCATTAAATGCAGAGGCATGTTTTTGAAGGTCTGCAGCTCTTCTGTGAATCAATCGCAGAGACGTGCCTCGAGAAACTGTCACCGCTCTGTGCATTAAATGTAGAGGTGTGCCTCGAGCCTTGTATAAAGTGCAGCTTTCGGCGTGGCAGGCGGTTTGTCTTCCGCGGAGCATAAACAGCTCATATCCGCTGGTGTAAACCTAGGCGGCGTAGTCCTCTGTACGCGAAAAAGCAGTTTTCTCAGTGGGAAAGGCAGTAAACGACAGCCTGGGTCGCAGTGTCGTGCCATCATTATAGCCGTCGTCTGGGTAGTCGAGCAGTATCCCTTTGTCAGAAGTCCAGACGTCAGGTTCATTTGTAGGACATGACAGGTTCACTTCGGAGAACACAAAGCGTTCCTCGTACGCTTTAATGCTGTATTGAAAGCGGATGTGTTTTATGCCATATAGGCGACGAAGCCCTCTGTTTTATGTCGAGGCAGCCTGGACATACTGCACTTACGCGGATGGTCCTTTGAGCTTTACTTTTTATGCTGTGCTCAGCCGAAAAGCTCTGTTGTATGTTGAGGGCTTCTGAGGTCATCTTTTTACGCCGTTGTGCATCAACATGCCGCGTGCAGCCATCCAGCTTATTTTTCATGCTTCTACAAGACCCCCTTCAAAGATTTCAAATTTCTCGTAATTTGAAACGCTTTGAAAGAAGCATGAACCATTCTGTTCTTTAGGAACGAGGAACCGCGTAGAACTCTGAACTGTTTCTTCTGATAAACAGAGTTCTTCGTCTCAGACATCATCTTCAAGAATGACTCCTCGAAAATCCCTTGGAACAGGGCGAGAAATGGCTGTCAAACTGAGTCGCCATCTTGAACTGTAGATAAAATATTCAGACGGGAGTCTGGATGAACCTCGAATCGTTCTACGAAGAAGAGTAATTTTCAATGTTGAACTCTGTATGCTTCGGGTACTTGAGATATTCTGAGGTCAAGGAGGAGTATCTTCTGTGTGAACTCCTATAATCGACCGCCTTGAGAACTGTTCGGATATGCGGAAAGTCAGAGATCCGTAGTGTAGATGAGCTAAAAATCCTAAGTTCGTAGTCTGCTGAGCGTAGAAAGCCACCGAGCGTGAAATCGTAAATTTGTAGCTGTCGAGCGTGAAGTCGTAGGTTTGTAGCCTCTTGAGCGTAAAACCTACCGAGCACAAAAGGCATCCGGGCATAAAACTATAGAGTTATAGCTTGCGAGCGTAAAACCGTAGATCTGTAGCTGCCGAGCGTAGAAAGCTCTTTGACGTAGAACCACGAATCTGCTTTGCACGAAAAACTTTTCGAATTTGCTGACTGTCCGCCTTCTCTGAGTAAATAGGCTGACGTAGTAAAATATCATGTTTTGTTGAGGACATCCCACTGGGGGGATCTTTGGTGGACCTATCATTCGTTGCGCACGTTGAGTGCAAATAATAAGTTCAAATCAAGCCCTTTCAGAGGTAATATGACTCTGTGGGGAAAGCAGAGAGACGTAGTTCAGAGGCAGTATGGACATGAACTGACTTTTTCCATTGTGGGGGATTATGAAAATAGTTCAGAGGTAGTATGGACATGAACTGACTTTTTCCATTGTGGACCTATCACTTGTTATGCACAAAAGTACAAGTAATAAGTTTAGGACAAGCCCTGCTAGAGGTAATATGGACGTAGCAGACTCTACTGGGGATTACAGCTCAGAGGTAATATGAACGTGGCTGATTTTGTGGACCCAACACCACTGGCGTACTTAGAGTTAAGTACGGGTGTTAAGTTGAGATGACAACCGATATCAGAGGTATCATTAACATGATAATCGATAGTCAGACCAGGATGGTTTGTTCAGAGGTAATATGAACATAACAAACTCAGCTGGGGAGTTACAGCTCAGAGGTAAGATGAACATGGCTGATTTTGTGGACCCAACACCACTGGCGCACTTAGAGTTAAGTACGGGTGTTAAGTTGAGATGACAACCGATATCAGAGGTATCATTAACATGATAATCGATAGTTAGACCAGGATGGTTTGTTCAGAGGTAATATGAACATAACAAACTCAGCTGGGGAGTTACAGCTCAGAGGTAAGATGAACATGGCTGATTTTGTGGACCCAACACCACTGGCGTACTTAGAGTTAAGTACGGGTGTTAAGTTGAGATGACAACCGATATCAGAGGTATCATTAACATGATAATCGATAGTCAGACCAGGATGGTTTGTTCAGAGGTAATATGAACATAACAAACTCAGCTGGGGAGTTACAGCTCAGAGGTAAGATGAACATGGCTGATTTTGTGGACCCAACAAAACTGGCATACTTAGAGTTAAGTACGGGTATTAAGTTGAGATGACAACCGATATCAGAGGTATCATTAACATGATAATCGATAGTCAGACCAGGATGGTTTGTTCAGAGGTAATATGAACATAACAAACTCAACTGGGGAGTTACAGCTCAGAGGTAAGATGAACATGGCTGATTTTGTGGACCCAACACCACTGGCGTACTTAGAGTTAAGTACGGGTGTTAAGTTGAGATGACAACCGATATCAGAGGTATCATTAACATGATAATCGATAGTTAGACCAGGATGGTTTTTTCAGAGGTAATATGAACATAACAAACTCAGCTGGGGAGTTACAGCTCAGAAGTAAGATGAACATGGCTGATTTTGTGGACCCAACACTACTGGCGTACCTAGAGTTAAGTACGGGTGTTAAGTTGAGATGACAACCGATATCAGAGGTATCATTAACATGATAATCGATAGTCAGACCAGGATGGTTTGTTCAGAGGTAATATGAACATAACAAACTCAGCTGGGGATTTACAACTCAGAGGTAAGATGAACATGGCTGATTTTGTGGACCCAATACCACTGGCGTACTTAGAGTTAAGTACGGGTGTTAAGTTGAGATGACAACCAATATCAGAGGTATCATTAATATGATAATCGATAGTCAGACCAGGATGGTTTGTTCAGAGGTAATATGAACATAACAAACTAAGCTGGGGAGTTACAACTCATAGGTAAGATGAACATGGCTAATTTTGTGGACCTAACACCACTGGCGTACTTAGAGTTAAGTACGGGTGTTAAGTTGAGATGACAACCGATATCAGAGGTATCATTAACATGATAATCGATAGTCAGACCAGGATGGTTTGTTCAGAGGTAATATGAACATAACAAAATCAGCTGGGGAGTTACAACTCAGAGGTAAGATGAACATGGCTGATTTTGTGGACCCAACACCACTGGCGTACTTAGAGTTAAGTACGGGTGTTAAGTTGAGATGACAACCAATATCAGAGGTATCATTAACATGATAATCGATAGTCAGACCAGGATGGTTTGTTCAGAGGTAATATGAACATAACAAACTCAGCTGGGGAGTTACAGCTCAGAGGTAAGATGAACATGGCTGATTTTATGGACCCAACACCACTGGCGTACTTAGAGTTAAGTACGGGTGTTAAGTTGAGATGACAACCGATATCAGAGGTATCATTAACATGATAATCGATAGTCAGACCAAGATGGTTTGTTCATAGGTAATATGAATATAACAAACTCAGCTGGGGAGTTACAGCTCAGAGGTAAGATGAACATGGCTGATTTTATGGACCCAACACCACTGGCGTACTTAGAGTTAAGTACGGGTGTTAAGTTGAGATGACAACCGATATCAGAGGTATCATTAACATGATAATCGATAGTCAGACCAGGATGGTTTGTTCAGAGGTAATATGAACATAACAAACTCAGCTGGGGAGTTACAGCTCAGAGGTAAGATGAACATGGCTGATTTTGTGGACCCAACACCACTGACGTACTTAGAGTTAAGTACGGGTGTTAAGTTGAGATGACAACCGATATCAGAGGTATCATTAACATGATAATCGATAGTCAGACCAGGATGGTTTGTTCAGAGATAATATGAACATAACAAACTTAGCTGGGGAGTTACAACTTAGAGGTAAGATAAACATGGCTGATTTTGTGGACCCAACACCACTGGCGTACTTAGAGTTAAGTACGGGTGTTAAGTTGAGATGACAACCGATATCAGAGGTATCATTAACATGATAATCGATAGTCAGACTAGGATGGTTTGTTCAGAGGTAATATGAACATAATAAACTCAGCTAGGGAGTTACAACTCAGAGGTAAGATGAACATAGATGATTTTGTGGACCCAACACCACTGGCGTACTTAGAGTTAAGTACGGGTGTTAAGTTGAGATGACAACCAATATCAGAGGTATCATTAACATGATAATCGATAGTCAGACCAGGATGGTTTGTTCAGAGGTAATATGAACATAACAAACTCAGCTGGAGAGTATTATGGACTCATCATCCGGTCATTGGAGTGTGGGAACAAATGGTCATGTTGGATTGTGACCAACTTGCAGCGACCCTCTTCTCGTTTATAAATGCAAGGTAATGACTTTGGCGTCGATCAACTCCTGAATTTTCCTTTTCAGTATGTGACACGCCTTGGTAGGGTGATGAATGTACCGATAAAAGAGACAATACTCTGGGTCATTGACATTGCCAGCTCTTTAAGGGTGCCTGATGTTGGGTAGCTGGAGCTTGTTTTCCTTCATCAATATATTGAAGATTTCAATGATGTCATCTTCATTGATGGAGAAAGTGCGCTTCGGCTTCCGGGTCCCCGATGCCTGAGTTTTACGATCTTCCGGGAATACGGTCATCGTTGCATCATCTTCAGACTCAGAGGGAATTCTACCCCCAGCTTTGGATGCTGCCTTATTTTGTCGAGGGAGACTACCCCCCGCTATGTCATTGTCCACAGAAGTTGATTTAGAAAGACCTGCTTCCGGGGCTTTGGAGTTTGTATGAGATGAGGCATATCCTAACCCAAAATGAGTTAGTTGACCGTAGCGGTCGCCACGCAATGGCATTCGCCTTCCTTTTCCCTTATTGAGGCCTGGCTTCAACTTCAAATCATAACCCATATTTTGCATAATCTTTAATGCTTGTGGGCTATATCGGTGGACTTGCATTCTCCCAATATCAGGCTCGTGAGCATCCTCTTGTACAATCGGTTTACTCTGCATGCGACCGAAGATAATTGGATGCTGATCGTCGCTAGAAGATGGGACTTTAAAGACAGTATCTTCATATGTCGTAACGATGTTAGCTGTTGATGCTACCCCCCACATGCTCTCCCTATTTTTAGTAGTTAAGGGCACTAGGTCATGATTTTGACCTCTGCCTCTACGCTTCTGGATCAGGAAATTGTGCAAATCAGGGATTTTAACAGAAGGAGGAGAAGATTGCTTGTTCCTTCCGTTCACCGCAGTGGGCATGCGGATGTTGGGAACCCCAGTTTTCCCTGTGCCACCCGTATACAATAGGTTGTCCATCTGGGTAGCGGATAACCCCTGAGGAGGGTGTCTTTCCGCAACCTGAGCTTGCTTTATGCCGACGGACTTCGTCTGGCGTAATTTATAGATTTGCTCAGACTGGCATAAAGCTGAAGAGGTCCTCAGTTGGCCGTCAGCATCTCGCGTAACTCGGAGGGTAGGCAGATTGTTTCCTCGCTGCCGTAAAGGCCGAGAAGTTGAGTAGTCCGCCGCCCGCTTTCCCTTGTGGAGATCACAGCGCTCATCTGGTTCCCCGTAGAGGTCAGATGTCTTACGCGCGGAGCGTGATTTGTACTTCCGACTTGGCGCTGAGGCATCATCTGAAGTTTTGTCTGTACCGCACGTAGCGGGAGACTGGTTTCTATGCGTAGAGCGCAGTGGATACTTCTGGGTTAGCGCTGAGGCTTTGCCCGAAGTTTCATCTGTACCGCGCGTAGCGGGAGACTGGTTTCTACGCGTAGAGTGCAGTGGATACTTCTGGGTTAGCGCTGAGGCTTTGCCCGAAGTTTCGTCTGTACCGCGCGTAGCGGGAGACTGAATTTTACGTGCGGGGCACGGAGGGAGCAATGCTACAACCTCATTGGTCGGAGAGATCGGAGAGTCCACAGGAAGGGTAGAGGATGTCTTGGGCATCCAGACCTTGCACAGCTTCCTGTTGTCTTGGACGGAGAGAGGGTGAGAGTTACCCCCGGTTCAAAGCATGTCTTCGTAGGCAGACTGGTCGAATTGGACGACCAGTGTCTTCTTCACGGTTCCTATAGATACCGCATCGTGTTGAGCAATTACTTCCTCATCAGAAGAGAAAGACCTCCCCAGCAGAGTCGCCATCTTGTTTGTGGTGGAAAACGAAAGAAATAAAGTGTATTCAAGACGGGGTTTATACGAGACCCGCTTTCTTTGGTTTACAAATAAACTTGTACAATGTAATCCTATACGAGGATGTGGGAGTACAATTTATTTAATCTGGGTAAATATTGCCATAGGTGTCTGATCTGCAGTCGATCACTTTAGCTCTTGGACCACACGATGATGAAGAAGTGCCGTAGAAGACGGGGAGCATCTTCGAAGGTTGCAAAAGAGGGTGGATGTACGATGCCAAAGTCGTCGATCCCTACTCTTTGCCTGAGCTCCGGATTCCTCTCTCTCAAGGACTCTTGGACTTCTCCTCAATCCCCAATGTTTCGACCCGTGGTTCGATCTCTTTGGAGGTTTTTTCGACCAATTTCCTCCCTCTCTCCTCTGTTGATAGAGGTCTCTATTTATAGAGTTTTAGTGACAGTGACCACTCAGTTGGTGTAAAAACCGAGGAGTGGACAACACATCACCCTTTTACACGACGGTTAAAATAACCAATGCCTGCGTATAGAAGATCCTTTGAATGAGCGTGTGACGTGGGTCCAACTAAGGGACAAAATGCGTACTGTTGCTACGAAGATCACGGCGTAAAAGCCACGCAGGTAGGTCTCCCTCGTGTAGAAGAGGTGGACGTAAAAGCCAATGTCTGTCACCATGGCATAGAAGCCAAGTAGGCATAGAAGCCGGATAGGCATAGAAGCTAAGTAGGCGTAGAAGCCGAACGAGCATAGAAGCTGAAAAGGCGTAGAAGCCGAGCGGGCACTGAAGCTGAATGGGCGTAGAAGCCGAGCGGGCACTGAAGCTGAATGGGCGTAGAAGCCGCTGCGTAACATGCCAGAGTGGTCATAGAGGCCGAGGCGTAGAAGCCGAGATGATGTGGACGTTTTAGCCGGAATTACGGCTCTTGGAGATATAATCAAATCTTTCGCATTAAATGTAGAGATCCGCCATCATCTCGTGCATTAATTGCAAAGGCGTGTTCTGAAGGCCTGCCACTGTTCTGAGCATTAGGCGAAGAGACGTGCCTCGAGCCCTGTTCGAAGAGCAGCTTTTGATATGGCAGTCTGCTTGTCTTCTGCGGGGCGTAAACAGCTCACGTCTGCCTGTGTAAAACAAGGCAGCGTATCCCCTTGCATGCGTGAAAGCAGTACACGCGAAGAGGATGTCAGTAAACGACGGTCCGGTGACATTTAATCAAATCCCCTGCATTAAATGCAGAGATCCGCCATCATCTTGCGCATTAAATACAGAGGCGTATTTTTGAAGGTCTGCAGCTCTTCTGTGCATCAATCGCAGAGACGTGCCTCGAGAAACTGTCATCGCTCTGTGCATTAAATGCAGAGGTGTGCCTCGAGCCTTGTATAAAGTGCAGCTTTCCGCGTGGCAGGCGGTTTGTCTTCCGCGGAGCGTAAACAGCTTATATCCTCCTGTGTAAAACTAGGCGGCGTAGTCCTCTGTACGCAAAAATGCGGTTTTCTTAGTGGGAAAGGCAGTAAACGATAGCCTGGGTCGTAGTGTCGTGCCATCATTATAGCCGTCGCCTGGGTAGTTGAGCAGTATCCCTTTGTCAGAAGTCCAAACGTCAGGTTCATTTGCAGGACATGACAGGTTCACTTCAGAGAACACGAAGCGTTCCTCGTACGCTTTAATGCAGTATTGAAAGCGGATGTGTTTTACGCCATATAGGCGACGAAGCCCTCTGTTTTATGCCGAGGCAGCCTGGACATACTGCACTTACGCGGATGGTCCTTTGAGCTTTACTTTTTACGCTGTGCTCAGCCGAAAAGCTCTGTTGTATGTTGAGGGCTTCTGAGGTCATATTTTTACGTCGCTGTGCATCAACATGCCGCGTACAGCCATCCAGCATATTTTTCATGCTTCTACACGTGTCTTGAAGGCCTGCCATTATTCTGCGCATTAAATGCAGAGACGTGTCTTGAAGGTCTGTCACCCTTCTGCGCATTAAATGCAGAGACGTGCCTCGAGCCCTGTACGAAGGGCAGCTTTTGACGTGGCAGCCTGTTTGTCTTCCGCGGAGAGTAAACAGCTCACATCTGCCAGTGTAAAACTAGGCAGCATATCCCCTTGCATGCGTAAAAGCAGTTTACGCCGAGGAGATGTCACTAAACGACAGTCTGGTGATATTTAATCAAATCCCTTACATTAAATACAGAGATCTGCCTTCATCCTGCGCATTGAATGCAGAGGAGTGTCTCGAGGGCTTGCCACATTCTGCGCATTAAATGCAGAGACGTGCCTCGAGCCCTGTACGAAGGACAGCTTTTGACGTGGCAGCCTGTTTGTCTTCTGCGCAGCGTAAACAGCTCACATCTGCCTGAGTAAAACTAGGCAGCGTATCCCCTTGCATGCGTAAAAGCAGTTTACGCCGAGGAGATGTCACTAAACGACAGTCTGGTGATATTTAATCAAATCCCTTGCATTAAATGCAGAAATTTGTCATTATCCTGCGCATTGAATGCAGAGGCGTGTCTTGAAGGTCTGTCACCCTTCTGCGCATTAAATGCAGAGACGTGCCTCGAGCCCTGTACGAAGGGCAGCTTTTGATGTGGCAGCCTGTTTGTCTTCCGCGGAGCGTAAACAGCTCACATCTGCCTGTGTAAAACTAGGCAGCGTATTCCTTCGTTTGCGTAAAAGCAGTTTACGCCGAGAAGATATCACTAAACGAAGGTCTGGTGACATTTAATCAAATCTCTTGCATTAAATGCAGAGATCTGCCATCATCCTACGCATTGAATGCAGAGGCGTATCCTGAAGGCCTGCCATATTCTGCACATTAAATACAGAGACGTGCCTCGAGCCCTGTACGAATAGCAGCTTTTGACGTGGCAGTCTATTTGTCTTCCGCGGAGCGTAAACAGCTCACATCTGCCTGTGTAAAACTAGGCAGCGTATTCCTTCGTTTGCGTAGAAGCAGTTTACGCCGAGGAGATGTCACTAAACGATAGTCTGGTAACATTTAATCAAATCTCTTGCATTAAATGCAGAGATCTGCCATCATCCTGCGCATAAAATGCAGAGGCGTACCTCGAGGGTCTGCCATCATTTCAGCCGTCGTTCGGGTAGCCGTGCAGTACTCTTTGTCAGGAGTCAGACGTCAGGTTCACTGCGTGATTTGACAGGTTTATTTCGGAGAATACGAAGCGTTCCTCGTACACTTCAATGCTACATTGAAAGCGGATGAGCTTTACGCCATAGAGGCGATATAGCACCCCTTTTACGCTGAAGCGGCCTGGACGTACTGCATTTGCGCGGATAGTCCTCGAGCTTGTAATTTGTGCTGTACTTAGCGGGAAAGCTCTGTTGTACGCCGATGGCTCCGAAGTCATATTTTACGCTGCCCAGCACCAACATGCTACATATATCTTTTCAGCGTATTTTTCATGCTTCTACAAGACCCCCTTCAAAGCTTTTAAATTCCTCGTAATTTGAAACGCTTTGAATAGAGCATGAAATGGTCAGTCTGACTCATTCTTCAAGGCTGATTTCTTGGCGGATTCTCGGGGATTCGGTGTGTTCTCTTTTTCCTATATAAATGCTGAGGAGTTAACCTGTTCTTCCCATATTTCCTTCACCACACAGAGATAATCGTCGGAGTTCGTCGGGCCGACTTGAGGAAGAAGAAGACCACGTTCTTCCAGCGTATAAGGAGCCGAAAAAGAAGGCGTCTTCGAGCAAGTGTCATCTGCAACGATGGATCATGGAAGGATATCATAGCCTCCCTTGCTCGAGATAATCAGCAACTTCATATGGCGGTTTGTCCAGGAGAGAGGAAGGGTCATTTTAGACCACACAGCTTGCAAGCTGTAAATCTTTTCCTGTCACGACCCGCACCCGGTTTAGGGGCACGAGTGCGTGGGTACGTCCAGCCTACGCCGCAGCATCGGCGGTAGAACGCTGTCTAGGTATTGATACTATCTAACTAATGTCACGCAAATATCCAATCTCCATTAGGAGGCACGGATGACACAAATAAATGAACATATACTCAATCACAGACTAACAGCACGATAAGATTTCGAATAAAAAACTAAAATTAAACACAACACAAGTCCACAAGAATAACTTAACAATATCCAAAAAATCATCAAAATGCCGGAGACAAATCCGGTACCAAAAGGTCTACTAAAAGAACTAACAAGAAATAATAACTCCGACTAGACTTTCCAGAATCACAGCTAACTACCAAGTCTGCAGCTACTCACCATAGTCCATAAAGTGTCGGACAGCGGTCCTCTAAGGCATAGTCTGGAAAAATGTTTCCAGTCAGGAAGGAGCAAAGCACAATCTCAAATAACAGTTCCATTAATTGATAATGTCTATAATACAATAAAACATGTCATGCTAGCTACTGAGAAGACAGTGAAATAAATGAAATGGCAATTTTTAAGAGAGACAGGCAATATGACATAGTCAGTGCATGTATGGAAATAAAAGAACAAGGAACAGTATCATATACGGGTGATGTAGTATATGATTAAAAATAGGGAACTGTAATCTATTCTAAGTGTTTGAAATAGTAGTTTCAAAATGTGATCGGCTTGGGAACATGTACAGTAGCTACAGGGCCTGGCTAATCATGGGTGAAGAGCATGATCAACACTTACAATTTATATATTACAATGAGAGGTTATGATCACATTTCTTACTAACTACTTCCCCGCCCCCAACTAGTACTGTGGATCCAACCATGACACGTCACGATACACGAGCAAGTCAAGTCTATCATGTACAGTGTCTAAATATACATGTCGTGTACAATGTCAATACGATAATAATGGTAACATCTCATGACTGTAAATCCAAGCTATACTAGTCCGTGTAGCACAGTGACAAAGATTCAGTTGTAACATTTCAAGATCATTGAACTTATAGCTATTATCAAGAATTGGAAATTATCAGAGAATGTACTTGCCTTGGGTCCTTAGCTGGTATTTATGGATGTCCTGTTCCAGAGTATCCCCTGGGTAAAACCAACAGTCCTATAAACACATTACAAGCAAAACCACATTTGCATCAGATGCTACACTAACACACAGTCTATAAACACTGGCCTCAGGGCCATGTCAGACAGGGCACTAGTCAACTAGGGTCATCTAGTATATTCACTAATTAAACGTAGTATTATTAATAATATAATACATAAATGTAGGGTTATACCAAATTCTATACAAAATATGTATAGGTGTATACTCCTAACAGAAGATGTATTATCTATATATATAGGAAAAATATTCATAACACATATACATTTATATGTACAACTACCAAAGTTATATATATATATATACAAAAGAATATATATATATATACTAATTATATATATACTAAATTACAATTACCAACATATACTGAAATACCGATATACATACATACCAATTTACATGTACTAGAATACGTAGATATATATATCTACCAAATTATATTAAATATATACACATATACTTATACATATGCATATGAACTAAAATACGTTTTTTTATTAAACATACCAAAATAAATATCAATTACCAAAAATACGTATTTACCCATTTATACAATTATACCAAAATACGTAATTGCATATGTATACATTTATACCAAAATATGTATTTTATTACATATATATCAATACTGTTTTATATATATACTATATATATTTACCAAAATTATATTTATACCAAAATAATATTTATACTATATTCAGGTAATTATACCAAAATAATATTTATACTATATTCAGGTAATTATACCAAAATAATATTTATAACACTTACATTAATTAAATACATATAAATACATATACATTAATACCTACATATACTAAATTAAATATATGCAAATTTTACATTAACTATATATATACATTACTAATAGATTTCAGAATATACTAACATATACACAGTATATATATAATCATATACCAATTAAATACATACATTGAAAACATGCTACGTATATATATAAAATACATATGTTAATCATTAATTTAAATTACATAAATTTCATATACATTAATTAATAAATGCTATACATATTTATGTATTTAAAACATTAATTAGATAATAATATTTATATACATATACGTATATACGTATATATATAAATATATACATACATATATATATATATATATATATATATCCATATATATATTAACTAAAGAAGAAAGAGGGAGAGAGGGAGAATACTTACAGAGGGGAGGGCTGCTTGCCGGCCGGAGAGATCGCCGGAGTACAGCAGGGAGGAGCTCGCAGAGATGCAGGGGAGGAGCAGTCGCTGTCCGGACTGGGCAGGGGCCGCCGGGGTCGCAGCGGGTCGGAGTGCGCAGAGAGAGCAGCGGCTCGGGCCGGTTCAGAGGGGCGCCGGAGTTGATGGGAAGAGGGGGAGCGCCGGCGCCGGAGTTGTAGACGATGGTGGTGGTGGGAGTTGAATGGAACAGCGGAAGGTTGCAGCCGTCGGAGCACAGGGAGCCGCGGGGAGCACACAGCGTCGCCGGGCCGGAGTTCAGAGGGGATGGTCGGCCGGGATTATGAAGATGGGAGTGGTGGTGATAGGTGGTGAATGGTTGTGGAGGTGCAGCCGCCTGGACCGGAGACAGCAGAGGCCCGCCGGAGATGGGAGAACAGCCGCGGGTTGGTGAAGGCAGTGGAGGGGCCGCCGGACAGATGGTCGGCCGCCGGACCGACTGAGCAGTGCAGGGGGGAAGAGTGAACAGTGTTCCCCCCCCTTCTTCCTCTTTTAAAATTTAAAAACTAATGAAGAGAGGAAGAAGAAGGAGAAAGAAGGAGAAGAAAAAATAGAAGAAGAAAGGAAGAAGGAGAAGAATCCTACGTTGGAGAGAGGGGGCTTGTGAGGAGGTGGGGTTTTCTATGTAGCCTAGGGATTAGGGTTTAGGACGGGACATGTCATTATATAGGAGAGAGGGTGTTTTGATGGAGGGTGAGGATGCATCCCTGGAATGTGTGGCTAGGATTGAACATGAAGAATTAATTCATGTAAGGATGAGGGTTGAGGTTTAATTAAAATATTAAGGATTTCTCATTGGTTAAAATAATTTGGTGAGGCCACAAAATGCCAACTTGCAATTTAACCCCTTAAATTTGGGAAATTGCACAAACACATGAAATGACGAAAATTGGGCGGGCGATTCGGAGTCCGGCATTTTGTAGGGTCAGGGGGTGCTGTAAGATGGGTATGGGCTGAATTTGCAGGGCACTGGAATTAAATTGGGATTTTAAAATCGGATAAATTGGCATCCTCAATTTAAATAGAAATAAATACAAGTTATGTTCAACAATTTTATTAGGAGTACTTGGGGTCAAAATCAGGTCAAGTCATCAATACCAATATTGAAGAAGACTCAGAACAAAATATTACCCTAATTTGGGTCGCACGAAAAATAGGTCAAGATGGCCTCCAATTTTCGATTGGAACGCACAACGATACAAAAATAGGAATTTAAAAATAAACGTCCGCGACGATTTTTGTGCGGCCAGAAATAATGTACAGGAAGCAAAATTATGAGTTGCAAAAATAGCAGAATTGAAGGCGGGCATGTCTAGAGCAAGATTGTGAAATTTGTTGGAAGACAAAAGTCTAGATAGTGCTCCAAATATTGAAGCAAAGGCAATGCGCAAAATATTAAATAAAATACAGTAATTAATTACACCTCCAATAAATAAATTCTAAAATAAAACAATTAACCTCAAAATTCCATAAATTCCGACAGGTGCTCATCTACTGGCTACTAGGTCTAGTCTGCTAAAAATAAATAATTAACACTGCATACAATTATATATTTAATTACACATCACACATAATAATTATTTAAATCAATATACTATTACGAAATTAATTAATTGTAACTAACATAATATTAAATATTGAAAAAATTCGAAAATATCCCTGTTTTTAGAATGTGGTAGTGACATTTCCTGATACTTTCGTTGACGAGAGCAGACAAACTGTAACTGCCGTCCTCGAGTATTGAGTTGGGTTTAATACCTCAACTCAATCTGTCTTGGCGCTGGACACAGGAAAGCAGATTTACCCTGCGTTCCAGTATTGGAGGATGGGTCTAGGCCCAGTTTTGTATCCTCCTGCCATTAATCACTTTCTTGTTCATCGACTGTGGAAGTCGATGAACTGCCATGGAAGAAGAGGAAGATCTCCACCAATACGAGAACCTGGCAGAACAAATTCTGGGGGTGGCCTTCCGATGAAGATGAGGAAATCCTTTGTAGATGGGATTTCCCTCATATGTAATCATGAAAATGAAGAAAAACCCCTTGTAGACAGGATTTCCCTCATATGTAATCATGATTTAATAAAATTGTCTTCTTCTGTGCATATGATTATCTTGCCATATCTTTTGCTGTGATGAAGTCTGAATATGTGTAGCTTCGACACGTCTGGTAGCTTTACGCCGACTCTGATAGAAAGAGTATTAGGTCCCATCCTGTCTTTTACGCATAACTAAGGATGCACAGAAAGCCGCTTTAGCATTTAAGTCGAGTATTCGAACTGTCCTGCTGTTGGGAATGGGGAGCCACGTAGAGTTCTGAACCGTTACTTCTGATAAGAAGAATTTTCGTTCAGACCATCATCTTCAAGAATATTTTTCCGAAAGTCCCTTGATATAGGGCGAGAAACGACTGTCAAATTGAGTCGCCATCTTCAACTGCAGATAAAATATTCAGACTGGATTCTGGACGAACTTCCAATCGACCCAAGAAGAAGAGTCATTTTCAAAGCTGAACTCTGTATGCTTTGGGTACTTGGGATATTTTGGGGCCAAGGAGGAGTATTCTCTGCGTGAACCCCTGCAATTGACCGTCTTGGGAGTTGTTCATATATATACGCCTACTCTGGCCTTCGTATTTCTCAGATATACGGAGAGTCATAGATCTGTGAATGGCGATGAGCGTAGAATTGTAAGTTCGTAGCCTCTGAGCGTGAAGTCATAGGTTTGTAGCCTCTCGAGCATAAAAGCCACCGAGTACAAAGGCATCCGGGCGTAAAACCTTAGACTTATAGTCTCTCAGCGTAGAACCGTAGATCTGTAGCTTCTGAAAAGGAAATCTTCTGAGCGTGAAGTTGTGGATCTGTTGCCTCTGAGCGTAAAAGCCACCGAGCATGAAATCATAGATTTGTAGCTTCTGAGCATGAAGTCATAGGTTTGTAGCCTCTCGAGCATAAAAGCTACCGAGCACAAAGGCATCCGGACATAAAACCATAGACTTATAGTCTCTCAGCGTAAAACCGTAGATCTGTAGCTGTCGAGCGTAAAAAGCTCCTTGGCGTAGAACCCGTAGATTTGTAGCCTCTGAAAAGGAAATCTTCCGAGCGTGAAGTTGTGGATCTGTTGTCTCTGAGCATAGAAGCCACCGAGCGTGAAATCATAGATTTGTAGCTTCTGAGCATGAAGTCGTAGGTTTGTAGCCTCTCGAGCATAAAAGCTACCGAGCACAAAGGCATCCGGGCGTAAAACCATAGACTTATAGTCTCTGAGCGTAAAACCGTAGATCTGTAGCTGTCGAGCGTAGAAAGCTCCTTGGCGTAGAACCCGTAGATTTGTAGCCTCTGAAAAGGAAATCTTTCGAGCGTGAAGTTGTGGATCTGTTGCCTCTGAGCGTAGAAGCCACCGAGCATGAAATCATAGATTTGTAGCTTCTGAGCGTGAAGTTGTAGGTTTGTAGCCTCTCGAGCATAAAAGCTACCGAGCACAAAGGCATCCGGTCATAAAACCATAGACTTATAGTCTCTCAGCGTAAAACCGTAGATCTGTAGCTGTCGAGCGTAGAAAGCTCCTTGGCGTAGAACCACGAAACTGCTTTACACGAAAACTTTTCGAATTCGCTGACTGTCCGCCTTCTCTGAGTAATAGGCTGACGTGGTCCCCAATCATAACCGAGTAATAATTGTCGGGTTTGGTTCGGAATTCGAGGAGTCCATCCGAACTCTATATATACCCCAAGGCCCTCAGAGAAAAACTTTTCATCTGTCTTTTGTAAAAGAAAGCCTTCGTCTCTTCGAGTTTTCTCCTTCGTTTTCTCTCCGAGCATTCAGAGTTTTCAGCAATGGCCCCGAAATCCTCTAAGGGGAAGAAGGTCGACTCTTCTTCTCGTTCTTCTGGCCAAGCGAGAGCGACTTCCGTCTGTCCAGGCGAGCTTCCTTCTGAACGAAGTATCCCGCCGACAAGCAGCGCACCCGGAGTTAGAGGTAGAGCTTTTGGGACGAAAAAGAACGATGAAAAATCCTTCGCACACGTTGAACGTGACCGCGCTAGGTCGTCTTCTGTGCTGATAGCCTCTTTGAGGAAGATGATGCACGAAGACGTTTTATCTTTTACGCCCACATTTCTAATGTGTCAGCGTAAAAACTCCATATTTTCGCAGTTGAGCGTAAAAGCTTTGATTGTCGAAAACTTGGCGTATACTATAAAATTTGAGTTTTACGTTTGTGGATGAAAATTCTAGCGTAATAACTCGAATTTTGGCAGTCTGGCGTAAAACCCAGACTGTATACTGCCAACCTTGAATTTTACGCTTTAGGAAATGGATTCCAGCGTAAAATGATCAAGTTTTTACAGTCTTGGCGTAAAGAACAGACTGTTGCCTCTTGGTAGCTGCAAGATTGTAATGTCTAGTATAGAAACTGACGTATTTTTCTTGCATTTTGTAGTTAACCTGCATATGTCTCCACTGGCCGAGGTGATGGGTTCTTCTGCCGGGATGCTGCATTCCAACTACCTGGAGGATCTGTCCCACGTGACATTTTCTATCTCCGGACCCCAGTATCCTGAAGGAAGGGGATTCCTGATATCGGCTCAAAGCGAGCTAATGCTGTTGAGCATGATCAACGGAGAGCCCCTGGCGACCGTAGACGGGGAGCAATATATAAAGCCGGCTTTTCTCTTCGGGGACATGATTGACAAGCAGTCCCAGATGAAGCCCAAGAAAGAACTCTGGGTTTTCCCTACCTGTGGCTTGGTCTTGTATCTGCCCAAGATGCTGAGAGACTATCCCATCTCGGCATTCTTCCACGCCACTCATCCCAGGAGGATGTCGTGGGTGCTGACTCCCAATCTTCACGGCCGACCGGGGATTATATTTTACCAGAAAGGATCTGGTCACGGGTCATTTGTAAGCCGTCCTTCCGGCTCTGTGGTGTCGTTCAGGGGATTGTATTCGGGCAGTGTCCCGAGTGAAGACAGTTCAGTGCTCCAGCCGGTGCAATTACCGACTTTCTGCAATAACTTCATGGGTCATGGAGGAGTATACCCCAAGATGAATCCTCAGTGCAATGGGTGGATGTCACGACCCGCACCCGGTGTAAGGGTACTAGTCGGAAACAACGCCCAGCCTACGCCGCAGAATCGGCGGTAGAACGCTGTCTAGATAATCTATCTAATATAATGAACCACCAATAATGATAAAATACTCAATCACAGAACTAAGATAGAATGAGCACGAATCAGATAAAGAATAGAATAGTCACAATATAACTCATGAGTCTAAAATAATACATCAATGAGTCTGAAGAAAAACAGAAATAAGCTGGAGACAAATCCAGTACAAAAGAATACTACAAAACTATAAAGCTACAACTCCAGGGTCAACTGTCTCAGTTGGGATAAGTCCCTCTTGAGCCAGGGTCTCAGAATCTAAACCCACAACATCCTGGGGTCCATAGTAGGTAGGGTACTCCTCAGTGTCATCTGGAAAAATATTTCCAGTCAGGAAGGAGCAGAGTACAACCCTAACAGCAGTTCTCAAATAATGATAAAAACTATGTAACAGTAAATAGCTGTGGATAAACAAGATGCATAAATAGATACAAGAAATTTATAGACAATAAGGAAGTACTGGAAAGAAATACAATAATGAACAATATGCTGATGGAACAAGAATACTAATGACTAAGTGTGTGAGTACTAGCTTTAACATGTGATCGGCTTGGGAACTTGCACAAGAGTATAATGGCCTGGCTGATTATACGTGCGGTGTATGATCAACACTCACAAGGAATAAGACATGCACAAGGAGGGTATGATCACATATCTACACTAAAATACTCCCCACCCCCGACTGGTATAATAGATCCAACCACGGTACGTTATGGCACGAGATTCCCCAAGAAGAGAGCGACTCCTCCCAAAAATCGGTGTCTGTACATGTACAAGATAACCAATGAAACAATACTTGCACCATATACACCATATACCAAGGAATAACATCTCATGACGAGATCCGGATATACCAATCCGTGTAACAATAGTGTCAAGAGAACATGTAAATCTACACTAGATACAACGAACATAGAGGATATCATAAATGAGAAACTATCAGAGAATGTACTCGCCTGAAGTCCAATGAACAGTCTCACAAATGTCTGACTCGGTGCCTCGAAGACCTAGATATGGAATACAACATTAAAACAAGGTCCCGGAAAGAAAACAAGTCAAACTAGACAACTTCTAGGTCAATAACTCAATTCTAAGGCAAAAGTCAACTATGGTCAACTCTAAAGTCCACTAAAGTCAAACATGGTCAAACCCAAAGTCAACCTCACAAAACATCCATAAAATAATATAAAAATAAAATACAACAATTTAGGAATCAAATTAGATTCCAAAAGAAACTCACACAAAGTATACTAATAATACAATTAATATATACCTTAAAAATATATATATACAACCCAATATTCATATAATTAAAATACTATATTATAACAATTATTATACCTCACAAAACACATATATATATACATATAAATATATAAAAATACAATATATAATATATACATTAAATCTGTCAAAGCGTCACTGAAAACAGTGAGCTAAGAATACAATTTAATTAAAACGGCTAATAGTGACAGTTTCGTCTGTCACCGAAAAACTGTCGTAGAAAAAAACTGAATAGAATTCCTACTGCCGACTGGATCGCTGACAGTTTAAAACCGTCGCAGAAAGACTGTCGCGGAAAATCCGCTCAGACCCGCCCACTGCTAATTAATGACAGATTTGTCATTAAATGCATTTAAATGCACAGAGTTACAGCGGCTGCTGTATCGGCTAATTAATGACAGTTTTACTGTCATTAATTCACTGTTACTAAAACAATCAAAATATATATATATATATATATATAACAATATATATATACAATAAAATCACAATACAATTTAATTAAATAACTAATAATTATATACTTATATATGTACACATCTACACTTATAATTAAATACCAATTGTTACAAACTCATGTACATATTAATGTACATATTTTATATGGCTAGAAGCACACCTAAAATATATACATTAATATACAATAAGTTCATAATAATTATAAATAATACAATTACACAATCAAACACATAAATATATTTTATAAAATATTTATGTATAATTTATTTATATTCAACATAAGTACATATATAATTGCATACAAGAAAGCTACATACATATATTGGTACATCACATTAGCACCAAAAAATATATAGATCTATGCTACAATAATTCTATAATAAATACACAAAATAAATATATAATATTCATATATATTTACTAATTATAAATGAAGAATTGAACCACAATTAATTAGATCTATGCAAAATACACACAATTGGAGAGTATCTCACCGTATCCCACTAGATCTAGGATACGCATGCGACACGAGTCCAACACACAACCAAATGCACCCCGAAGGACACAAACAAATCACAAATAATATTTATAAACAAATCAAAGTGTCAAAAGTAGATCTATGTGTCCGTGTCAAAATACGACATGTTCAAAGCCCCGTGTCGGAGGAAAACCCCCAAATGACACGTATCACCAAATAGTTGGGATACGAACCACAAGTATCCTAATATGGACACGACACTAGCCTCAAACACAAATCTCATGTCCAATTGATCTATAGGATCAATTGACACACAACAAAATGTAAATTCGGAATTCCAACAAAATTGATACAAAAAGCACCATAACTTTCTCCATGGGTCTCCTATGAACACAAAATAAAGTCCTATGGGTAGTACATATATATAGGTTGATTTTACATGATTAAATCCCAGATTTAGAAGCTATTTAAATGGGAAAAATCTGAATTATACCTATTGAGAGATGGATTCCCAATGAAACCTCCAATTGAGATGAACTTGCTTCCAAATTGTAGATCCATGCTCCTCTTTGTAGATCCTTGCTTTCTTCTTCTAGATCCTTGCTTTCTTCTTCTCTAATGGTGAATTGGGAAGAATTTAGAATGAATTTGGTAGGGAATTGGATTGGGAATGGAGGGAATTTGGTAGTGGGAAAATTCTAGATCTAGATTTGGAATGAAATGAGAGGAGAGAGAAATTTCCCCCCCTCATTAATAGGCCGGCCATAGCCCCTCCCCCAAGCAATTGTAAAATGTCCAATGTACCCCTTGGGGCCTCTCATGAAGAAATAATTAAGGAAGGAAGCTTCTAGTCTAATCATTTAATTAATTTAATCCATCTCCTTAACTATGGGCTTTCTAAATGGGCCAAGTCTAACTAGTTAATTCATGTTGGTCCATGGGTCCAAACTAAACTAGTTGGGTCCACTAAAATAAGTCCAAAATAATTAAATAATAACTAACAATAATTAAATAATACAACAAATAATTATTTACCATGCACAATATTTATTTAAATAGGAAATTACCAAAATACCCTTTCCTAGAAAATGTGGTAGTGACAGTGGATCACCCCAACAAATCTTTGATGGGCTCGCTTAGTTGACTGGGCCCTGAAGCATTTTCAGAACGAGCTGGAGAGCATTGGTCTGTATGCAGCCGTGAATGCTACCAGTGTTGGGTTACCTCTCAACCCCAACCTGTTTCTGGCCTTGATGGAGCGATATATCTCTCTCACCGGGACTTTCGCTACTCCACTGGTGGAGTTGGGATTGGCCCTCCACGAGATGGCAGAGATCTCTAGACTGCCGTTGTGGGATACTCCTTATGAAGAGTATGTTCCCACCAACCGGGAGCTGGGGGATTCAGACCCTCGGGTAGTGGCAGTATACCAGGAGCTGATGTGTCACTACCTGGTGTGCACCACCTTTTATGGTGAGCCTTCTGATTTGGCTCATACCAACAAATGGACGTCCTACCTCTTCTTTCACCGGGCTAGGACTGCTCAGCCGGAGAAAGTCTTGGAAGGCAAGGATCAGCCTCTGAGTTTTCTGAGCGTACTTACTGCTCAGGAAGTCGACGATCTTATGGAAGACGCTAAGGCTCCGGACCAGATTCTCGACGAAGGGATCGGAAAGTATCCTGCAGGCACTAAGGCCTACAGTTATCTAAGGCATTGCCACAGGCCTCTGTCCAAGGAAGCTCAACTGGCTGGCTTCCTCTCTATATGGCTGCGCCGACTGGTGGTACCCGGCATTGCATCCGCGGACCGTATTCACTGCAACACCTTATGGCCTGCAGTGCGTCTGGTGTTCGGGGCGAGACTGGGCTTGCTCCCTGCCATGGTGTGCCGCATACAAGCTGGCCTGAGGGCCATTACTGAGGGGCTGTTTGCCAATGAAACTCGGCGCGATAGCTTTCCCAGGGTTGAATTACCATACCTGTATTTGATGGGATGGTTAATTCTCCATAATCCCAGGGTGATGTCTTCCGGCTCGGGCAGTAGTTCGGGGGCTAGTTTCTTGCTGAATTACAAGAAATCCTCCTGGAATGTGACCACAGTTTTAGACTGTCGGCGGGCGCTGAATTTCGGTCACAGCTGGAAGGTCTTCTGCACTGTCCCCTCTGTTCATCACAATCAATCGGGGGTTAGGCTTGAGGATTCAGATAGAGAAAAGACCATTCTTTCTCCTGAAGCTTTTAATTGGTTGGTCTGTATTAGACCTTCCCATTTACTGTACAGAAGTGAAGACCAGTGCTTCTTTGAACCCTACCTGCCTAGTCGGTTTGCCAGGCAGTTTGGGTATGACCAATTACACGTGGGCAACATCGTCACCAGCTTCAGGTCCAGGGGTGGACTCATTGATGGAGCGAGAGGCTAGCGATACTTCATCATGGGTTGCACTGGAGGAATTTTTACTGTGCCCATCATTACACTCTCTACGGAGCTGCACATCCTCCACATGTATGCCCAGTTTTATGTGGCAACCAAAACCTTTCATCGCGATTTTAATATGGGTGGAAGTTTTAGGGTGCCTTCCTCCAATTCTGCGGGAATAGGCGATGTCCCATCAGTCTCCTCTGATGAGGGTGAGGATTCCGTCAATCCAGACGAGCCTCTGTTGGCAGTACCGAGGGGTGACATACCTCCGTCTGCAGGGGCTTTGGTCATCTCTGGTAAGCGAAGGGCTCCTGTTCCGAAGCAGACTCCCCCTCGCAAGAAGAAGAAAGTGGCTAGTTGTCCTCTCAGGATTCCCGGCCGTGAGGTTCCTAGAAATGAACCTGCTGTCTCCCCTGTTGGGGATGTTTCTTCGATTAGAGGTTTCTCGCCTTATAGAGAGGGACCCTCCACAGTCCCGGCTGGTGGTGCCGGAGAACTCCTGCTTGAGGCTGCTGCCGCTGCTATCGCTTCAGGAAGTGGTTCGAGATCGCCTACCAGGCCAAGCCAAATGAGGATATCTTTATCCAGACCGGTAATGGGAGAAACCCCTGCCGTGTCTGTGAATATACCCAGCGAGATTCCAGCTGATGAACCTCGATTGAGTCTAGGTGAAGACTCGGGAGAATACCTGCCGATGCCAGTTAGCACAACCCCTTCTCCAGGTATTTCTTAGCATCATTAAGACATGATTTAGCTGTACTGGCCGCAGACGCAACATATATACCATCGGCCATGGGTAAATGTCGTCTTTACGCCTCTTTTTTAGAAAAATTAACATCATGTCGATATTAACTTTTTTGCCTTCTTTTCAGGGGAAGACATCTTCGGGCAGAGCAGTGTTGACTCGCTTTTTGGCTCCGTTTCAGCTCCTGGCGATGACCTGGAGGTGCCCGACTTCGAAGAGGAAATATCTTTGGGTGCCGGTTCGCCCGGAGCGGTTTCGACATCTCAGGAGGAGGATGAACCTGTCATTGCGACAATGCCTCCTCCTTCGAGTACGCCGGTCACTTCGTCCGTAGTTGGCGCATCTTCTTTTATCGCGCCACCTGTTGAGGCGACGACTGTGGCAACATCGACTGCGGTCGTTTTTGGAGGGAGGTTCACTAATATCGCAGCCACTCCCAGTGTCCATTCGGACCTAGCCCTGCTGACTGAGCAGTATACCAGTATCTTCTACACCACCTTGAAAATGCTAATCTCAATGGTGTTGGAGAAGAATCTAAACTTCGATGCTCTAAAGAGGTGTTCTCAGTTTGCGATAGCGCCGGTCAGGGAATTCGGCGACACTGGGGTAGCTGACACCCTGGAGGAGATGGTTAATGGTTTGGAGTAACCCATTAACGAATATCTGCGGCTATCTCGAGACAGCGTTGAAGCTCTGGTCCAGGCTAAATATGACTCATTGATTGCGCAGTTTGCTGAAAAGATGGAAGGCCTAAATAAATTTATCCAGGCACATCAGCAGGAGATGGATGAAAGAAAAGTCGCCTTGGAGGAGACTATTGCTCTTCAAACAAAGAGCCAGGCCGAGCATGAAGGGAATGTAGCGAGGGTCCGCAAGTTGGAAGAAAAACTCGCTCAGGCTAAGGAGTGGGCTTCTCAGTCGTCGGAAGGTCTAGATGTGGTGAATGGTCGACTGGGCATAGCTCAACAGAATTTGGCGCGTGCAGGAGTTGCCAGTGCTGGTTTTCTTCGGGCTAGAGCCGAACTGTCCCTCCTGAGCAACGATGAGGCACGGCTGGAGCGGGCCCGCGCTGATGTCTTGGGTTCCAGGACAGAGAGGATGGCCACACTGGCGCAGCATATTCGCGACCTGACCGCTCCCCCCAAATGATGTACCTTTTTGCTTTTCAATGTAATTTTGCTCTTTTTTGGGAGTAATAAAGAGACTCTTATCTGACTTTGTGGACCCATCATTTTGGAATATAAATGACAGATTTGGGTGAAAGTGATATCAGAGGTAATATGGACATGATATACTCTCGGTAAGCTTTAGCAGGACATATATATTCAGAGGTCATATGGACATGATAGAATATGCTTTAGCAGGACATATCTATTCAGAGGTTATATGGACATGATAGAATATGCTTTAGCAGGACATATCTATTCAGAGATTATATGGACATGATAGAATATGCTTTGACTAAAGTTTGTACACAAAACACTATCAGAGGTAATATGGACGTGATAGGTCTTGAAGTTCCAAATTAGTCAAATATATCTATTCAGAGGTTATATGGACATGATAGAATATGCTTCGACTAAATTCGTTTTGGAAGTAGTATTGTCAGAATAAGATCTTCACTATAGTCCGTTTGAGCAAAGGAGGTTAAGCGTAGTACCTTTTTAGGAATTTACCGTTGATAGGAGCCATCAATAAGTCTCTATTAGGCTGGGCTAACCTGTAAGCGCCGTTTGAGAACGTCGTCTCGATCACATAAGGGCCTTCCAATTTGGGCTGGAATTTACCCTTACTCTTGTGAGTAATGATCATTGGCCTTCTCAAAGCTAAGACTAGCTCGCCAATTTTGAACACTCTTTCCTTTAATTTATGATTGAAAGCTCTGGAAATTCGTGCTTGATAGAACGCGATGCGCTGTTGAGCTTGAAGGCATTTCTCGTCTAATCCTTCTAGCTCTTGAAGCCTTAGCAGGTCATTCTTTTCCTGAGTTAACTCATTAGCGACTGCTATTCTGAGTGACGGAATTTGAATTTCGATGGGAAGAACTGTTTCACTCCTGTAGACCAATGAGAATGGGGTACAACCTGTCGGTGCTCGTACCGTTGTGCGGTATGCCCAGAGACATTCTCCTAGCTTCTCGTTCCAATCTCTCTTGTTTGAAGAGACGAACTTCTTCAAGAGTTTGATAATGGTTTTGTTGAAGGCTTCCGCCAAACCATTAGCAGCTGGATAATATGCCGTAGAGGCCATATTTTGTATTCGATTTTTTTCGCAAAATCAATGAAACGTTTGGCTGATGAATTGAGGTCCATTGTCATGAATTATCCTTCGAGGAATTCCAAAGCGATAAATGACGTGATGCTTGATGAAGCTGATTACGTTAGATGCCTTCACCTCAGCAAGAGGGATCGCCTTTACCCATTTGGAGAAATAATCCGTGATGGCCAATATGAACCGGTGACCTCTGGAAGAAGACGGGTGAATAGGACCAACGATATCCATACCCCATGCTTCGAAAGGCCAAGATGCAACCGTAGGATATAGATATTCAGACGGTTGATGTATGAAGTCTGCATGAACCTGACAGGCTCTGCATTGTCTTGCATACTTTATTGCATCTGCGATCATAGTAGGCCAGTAATAGCCCATTCTCCTGATACGATCCTGTAGCTTAAGACCGAGTTGATGCGCTTCGCATACGCCGTCGTGAGCTTCACGGATAATCTGCTGTGCTTCATCATCAGAGAGATATCTCAATAGCAGCCCGTCGTTGGTCCGGTGATATAAGCACTGTGAAGACGCATCAAAGTAGAAGCGTAATGATCGTCTTTTGACGGATACTGCTTCTTTAGGGTCCTCCGGCAAGATTCCGTATGCCACGAAATCTATAAAGGGACTTTTCCAGTCTCTCGTAGGAGGATCGGCGTTCAGAGCGTAGCTGCGTTCTATATGAAAGTTATTTTTCACACAGAATAAATCTCTGTTAAGAAGGATCACCGAATTCTGCCTTCTTATGGGGGTAGCTAAATATGCAGCTAGACTGGCTAGGGCATCAGCTTCCAGATTCTGAGATCGAGGTACATGCTCTAGGAAGAATCTTTTGAATGTCACGGCTATCTCGACCGTTGCTAGGTGATAGGGGATGAGGTCTGGATTCCGGACTTCATATATTCCTCTGACTTGATTGACGATCAGCAAAGAATCACCGAAAGCTTCCAGAGATTCGACGCCCAACTCTTTAGCGACTTGGAGCCCGATTAATAGAGCGTTATACTCTGCGACATCATTGGAACATGGCTCGCTAAGAGAGTACGCTCGATAGATGACGAGTTTATCAGGAGTAACCAGGACAATTCCTACTCTTGAAACTATGTTTCCCCTGGGACCAGTCTTGGAGGCGCCATCGAAGAATAGTTGCCATGCATCACTTTCCATTGCGGAATTACATTCTGCAACTTCGTCGGGAATGTCCTCGTATAGTATGGAGGCCTCTGGGATCGGATGAGCAGCTAGGAAATCGGCCAATGCTTGGCCTTTGATGGACTTCTGAGAGACGTACACCATATCATACGGTGTTAATAACATCGCCCAAGTCGCGAGTCAGGAATTAAGAACGCTTGGCTTGTTCATCAGTACCCGAAGAGGATTGATCCTGGAGATGATATGAATAGTCTGGCCTGTGACATAGTATCGCGTCTTCTGAATAGCAAACATTAGGGCCAAAAATTCCTTCTCCACTGGATTGTACCGGTGTTCGGCTCCGATCATCATCCTGCTTAGATAGTAGATAGCCTGTTCATGTCCTCATCGTTCTTCTGTGCGAGAAGGGCTCCCAGAGAGTGATCCATCGCTCAGACGTACAGCAAGAATGGTCTTCCTATGACGGGAGGCACCAGAACTGGAGGATGAGTGACATAGCGTTTGATATCATTAAACGCTTGCTGACAGGCTTCGTCCCATACGAAGGATACACCTTTCTTTATGAGACGAGAAAAAGGCTGACATCTCCCAGAGAGGTTGGATATGAATCTCCGGATAGAAGCCAGACGACCTTAAAATCCCCTGAGTTCTCTCAGATTACGGGGCGGTCGCATTTCTATGATGGCCTTGACTTTATCAGGGTCCACCTGAATGCCTTTGGCGGTAATGACAAATCCTAGGAATTTGCCACTAGATACACCCAGAAAGGACTTTGTAGGATTCATTTTGAGTTGATGTTGGTGCATCAACTCGAATACCGTCTTCAAGTCTTGGATGTGATTATCCTTGAGACGACTTTTGACAGCTACATCGTCTACGTAACATTCCACTGTCTTGCGTAAATGCTCATGGAATATGTTACTCATAGCCCGTTGGTACGTAGCCCCGTCGTTCTTCAATCCAAAGGGCATGACCGTATAGCAATATACCCCCAATGGTGTCCGAAAGGCAGTATGCTTCTCGTCTTCAGGATGCATCTTGATTTGATTGTATCCTGAAAATCCGTCCATAAAAGACACACATTCAAAACCGCATGTATTGTCAATCATGACGTCCGTAATAGGAAGAGAAAACTCGTCCTTGGGACAGGCTGCATTCAGATCTCGGTAGTCGATGCAGACGCAAACTTTCCCATTTTTCTTTATGACCGGGATAACATTGGCGACCCAGTCGGGGTGTTGTTCTTCCCGGATGAAACCACAGGCTATCAACTTCTTGATTTCAGCTTCAATGGCATCCATCATATCCGGGCAGAACCGATGTTGTTGCTGCTTCATAGGCTTTGAATCGGGCAATATGTTGAGTTTATGAGTAGCCACCTTTGGATCAAGTCCTGGCATATCCCCATAATTCCATGCAAAGACGTCGATATATTCTTTTATCAGCTGAATAACTTCTTCCCTTTCAGATAGGGAAAGATTGTTACTGATAAATATCGGCTTTGGCA
This sequence comes from Iris macrosiphon, assembly GCA_036927795.1. Taxonomy (NCBI): domain Eukaryota; kingdom Viridiplantae; phylum Streptophyta; class Magnoliopsida; order Asparagales; family Iridaceae; genus Iris; species Iris macrosiphon. Next base: position 25,534,367 of record JAYESA010000014.1, on the reverse strand, counting down.
AAAATTTACCCCCAACATCAATCTGGATAACTTTATCTTCAGTGGGAGGTTCTCTCTGCTCGAACCAGAATTTCCATTGTGTATCCATTTGTTGAGCCCAAGGGTCATTCTCAAACGGCTCAGATTCATGTTCGTCTGCTTCGAAGGAATCTGCCACAACCATATTTACTGATAATGTTCGTTCGAGAGCCTCAGATGAGTCGGAGGGCGACGAGCCGTCTTGAAAAGAGGAAGAGATATCCTCGTTCGACTCAGAAGTTGCAAGGGAGGTGGCATACCCTAACCCGAAATGAGTTAGTTGACAGTAGGGATCGCCGTGCAGCGGCATTCGTTTGCCTTTCCCGTAGTTGAGACCTAGTTTCAGCTTCAAGTCGTAACCCATACTTTATATGATCTTCAAAGCTTGCGGGCTGTACCTGTGAACTTGCATTTTACCAGCATCGTCGTCGAAGGAATCTTCTTGTATAATCGGTTCATTGCGCATGCGGCCGAAGACTATTGAATGCTGACTGCTGCAGGCAGGCAGGACAATGAAGATAGAATCCTCATGTGGTCCATATGTCATGATGACATTGGATGATGATACCACTTCCCACACATACGGAGGATAGGAATCTATAGCTTCCAAGAATTTTTGTGCTATAGGTTCTATATCGTCATGGGGAGAGGATTCCTGATTTAGAATTTGAGCATCAATATACTGGAAAAGAGGACCTTTATTATCATCCGAAACCGCGTTCCTGGTCGCATTAACATCAGTCGGCTTCCTGTTGCACCGAAGGTTGATGACCAAGGGTGGAGGCTTCTGGTTCAAAGTGATCACCAGAGGACTTCCTCCTCTTCCTGACCTGGTTTCGTTCAGGTGGATAGCCATAGGCTCCATAGTTTTTGGACGAGTAGTTCGCCCTTTTACTTTGATTGACAACGGTTGTTCGGCAGAGGGTTCTTCTGGCTCCCGGTGGGATTCCTTCTCTGCTTTGCCTGCCACCTCTTTCATGTAGTCTTGAGAGTACAACACGGCATCAGAGTAGCAGGATTCTACTCCTTTAAACGGGTTCAGGTCAGCAATCTCTGTTTGTACTGTTCCTTGATTATCTACATATTTGAAGCATTGATGTAGAGTTGAATGAACGATGTTGTGGTCGTGGATCCAAGGTCTACCCAGCAGAATATTGAAGGATACCTCTGAATTGATGACATAACATGTAGCCACTGATCCGAGGTCACCGATCTGGATCCTCAGACGAATTTTCCCCAACGACTTATTTTTCCCGGCGTTGAAACCCACGATTGTAGTGGTGGTGTAAGCCAATTCGCTGGTAGGAATCCTCAGCGGTCTGAGCAGACTATGAGGAATGGTGCTGATTGATGATCTCGAATCTATGTGAATTCGGTCGACCTACATGGAACTGACGTATCCGGTGTAATAGAGGGGTCTGTCATGCCTGTTATGTTTTAACAACATGTCATCTTGAGTGAAAGTGATATTCGGGACCACCTCCATCACACTGTGGCATTGAGGACATGCCACGGGTTCTTCGTCAGAGGACTTGAGCTGGGTCAAGTATGCAACCGCCTGCAATAATGCTTCACTCAGGGCTTGACGAGTGTCTTGAGAGAGACTGAGTAGTTCGAAGATGGACAACCTGGCTGGTGTATTGGCCAATTGGGCCAGGATATCGAAGTTGTATGGCTTCTCTAAACCTTTCTTTTGAATGTTTTTCAAAGGTTTATCAAAACGCACTTCTTTTTGCTTCCCCTTGTCCGCCGAAGTTGGTCTCGAATGACCGGCCTCTGGTATGGCGGGCTCTGGTTCTGAAGGCTTGGCAGCTGAAGCGCCTGTCGGTGCATCTTCCTGATTGGCTCCATAGTCCTTGAGGTAGGCCTTCCCTGAACGGGTTGCTGTAGCCAAAACCTCGTCTTCTGATGCCGAGTGTACCGTAATCATGTGACACGGTTTGTGCTTCGAGTGCTTCTTAGACTTAGCCTTAGCAGCTTGAGCCTCTTCCTCGATCTCTGATACCAGATCTGGATGAACCCACATAATCTCGCCCCGCCGGGTAGTTAGGGGTACCAGGTCATGATTTTGACCTCTGGCTGGAGGGAGATTGACGATGTTCATCGTTGTCCGGGAAATAGGTATAACACCATCCGAGACTTCTCGGGGAGGCAGATTGCCGAACTGCAGAGTGATCATGTTGGCCGTGACCGTCTTCTCGCTGTTGTGCAGAGTGATGGCCTTAGCATCGATCAGCTCCTGGATCTTTCTCTTCAGTACATAACATGCTTTTGTAGGGTGGTGTATGTATCTGTGAAAGATGCAGTACTTGGGGTTATTAGTACTGCCGACTTCATTAGGTCGCTTCTCCTCAGGAAGGGTAATCTTGCCGCTTTTGACGAGACACTCGAATATGCTCGGAATATCGTCGTCGTCGAAAGAGTATACTTCAATTGGCCTGGAAGTCCCAGGTTTCGTCTGTGCGGTTGCCGCAGTCTTTTGCCTGGACGTATTGATAGCCAGAGCTTCTTTCCCTTTGGAACCACGAGGATGGTCGCTGTTGGGGGATGACCTTTTGCCTCTATCGGAGGCAGAGATCATGATGCCATTATCGTGCGCCTTCCGACTGTTGTCCTCAGCGGCTACTACTGAGATAATGAACGAGGGCCAATCATGGAACTGATATGGTCCTGTGAACACCGAGATTATGGGAAGAAGGTTCTTCCTACAAATGTGCACCAATGCTGAGTCTGAAACTCCGGGAGGCACTTGCAAAGTGGCTTGACAAAAACGTTCGATGAAAGTGCGAACGTCCTCTTTTTCCTTCTGCTTTACTTCGATGAGAGAGGACATAGACATGTCCATCCCTCCCTCATAGAATCGTGTGAAGAATAAAGCCTTGAAGTCTTTGAAGGACGCAATGCAGTTGTCCGCCAGGCTGCGGTACCACTGATAAGCCACTCCCGAGAGACAGCCCTTGAACACCCGGGTGAGGAGGGCGTCATTCCCCTGTAACAACACCGTCATCATACTGAAGTAGTTCATGTACTAACTCGGTGACGTCTTTCCCTCGAACAAGGCCATAGTCTGTAGTTTGTATCTCGGAGGGAAAGGAACCTCTTCCTAGATAGCCGAGTAAGGCTGGTTGATTTCCAATTTCTTGAGCTGATCTTTATGCTTCAAGGCATCGAATTGGGCTTTCAACTCCCGTACTGCCTGCATCGGATTTTCAGCCGGTAGCAAGACCACGGAGTGGTGCGGAGTCGGTTGTATCGTGACCCCAACATGAGGCAATACATTCTCCGAGTGAGGAAGAGGAGGACCTGCTGACTCTTGATCTAGAGCAGGCTCTTGGATCATGTTGGATGGTGGTAAGTCCACCCCCACACGTATCTGAGTTGGAGGGACCGATGTTTGAGCCATAGCAGCTGCGTGTTGAGTCAGCATCATCTGGTGCATGTTCTCTATCATGGATTGCATCTGCTTCAGAGATATCTCCAGTACAGAAATGCGTTGCTCAGCGCTCCCTGACGGGGAAGCTTCCTCGCGTTCATCTCCAATGGCATAGACTCCCATCTCCCTGGGTGTCATTGAAGGATTAATATAGGTCTTTGTAGAAGTTGACTCTATACTTTCAGCATCTGATTCGGGAGACTGGCGACCCCCAGCATCGGAATCAGAAGAGTACGAAGCCGGTTATCGTGACCTCGAACGGGTGTTTTGGAATACCCCAGCTTTAGTGTTCCTAAGGAGCTGGCTGAATCTCCTTCGACTTGGAGTTCTAGAGGGATGACGTCTTGAGCTCGAACTTCCTCTAGGTATGCGTGAAGCCATATTCACTGATGCATGTGTGGGCTCTTTTTCCTGGAAAGACGGAGAGTAGCTCAACCGGTCGAAGACTGACCGTTTTGCTTCAGAACAACAATAATTAACTACAATCCTATGACTATTACAATAGTGCTCCCTAGGAGGCGTAATAGACATGCTGGAATATCCCCTATCCTTGCGTTTCTGGATTAGATACGCACGCAGGTCAGGAGGATTTACAGAAGAAGAAAAAGAAGATGGCTTGTTCCTTCTGTTCACCTCAGTGGGCATGCGGATGGTGAGAACCGGAGTTTTCCCTGTGCCACCCGTATACAACAGGTTGGCCATCTGGGTAGCGGATAATCCCCGAGGAGAGTGTCTTTCCGCGAATTGAGCTTTCTTCACGCTGAGGGACTCCACCTGGCGTAATCTGGAGCTCTGCTCGGGCTGGCGTAAAGCTGAGGAGGCCCTCAGTCGGCCACCAGCTCCTCGCGTAATCCGAAGGGCGGGCAGATTCTTCCGGCATAAAGGCCGAGAACTTGAGCAGTCTGCTACTTGCTTTCCCTTGCGTAGATTGCAGGGATCATCTGGTTCTCCACAGAGGGCATATGCAGTTTTATGCGCGGAGCGCGTTTGGTACTTCTGATTTGGCGCTGAGGCATTATCAGAAGTTTTGTCTATACCACCAAGGGCGGGAGACTGAATTTTACGCGCAAGGTGCGGAGTGTACTTCTGGAATGGCGCTAAGGCATTTCTAGAAGTTTTGTCTATACCGCCAGTGGCGGGAGACTGAGTTTTACGCGCAAGGCGCGGATCGAACTTCTGGATTGGCGCTAAGGCATTTCCAAAAGTTTTATCTATACCGCCAGTGGCGGGAGACTGAATTTTACGCGCAAGGCGCGGAGGGAGCGAAGCTACCACCTCGTTGGTCGGAGAAGTCAGAGAGTCAGCAGGAATGGTAGGGGATGTCCGGGGCATCCAGACCTTACGCAGTTTCCTGTTGTCTTGGACAGAGAGAGTGAGAGCTACCCCCTGTTCGTAGGCAGACTGGTCGAACTGGACGACCAGGGTCTTCTTCACGGATCCTACGGATACCGCATCGTGTTGAGCAATTGCTTTCTTGTCAGATGAGAAAGATATCCCCAGCAGAGTCGCCATCTTGTTGTTGGTGATAAACGAAAGAGATATATATAAGACGAGGTTTAACGAAACCCGCTCTTTGGTTTACAAACAAGCTTGTACAATTAATCCTATATGAGGATGTCGAGTATAATTTTTTAATCTGGGTAAATATTACTATAGGAGTCTAATCTACGGTCGATCACTTTGTCCCTTGGACCACACGATGAAGAAGAAGTGCCGTAGAAGACGGAAAGCAGCTTCGAAGGTTGCAAAAGAGGGTGGATGCACGATGCCAAAGTCGTCGATCACTACTTTTTGCCTGAGCTCTGGATTCTTCTCTCTCAAAGATTCTTCGACTTCTCTCCAATCTCCAATTTTTGACCCTGGACCTCTATCAATAGAGGTCTCTATTTATAGAGTTTTAGTGACAGTGACCACTCAGTCGGCGTAGAAGCCGAGCCGTGGGAAGTATGGCACCTCTTTACGCGATGGTTACAATAACCGTTGCCTGCGTATAAATGATCTCCTGAATGAGCGTATGACGCATGTCCCATTAAGAGATGATGCGTATAACTGCTGCGAATACCACGGCATAAAAGCCACGTAGGTAGTTATCCCTCGCGTAGAGAAGGTTGGCGTAGAAGCCAATAACCTGTCACTATGGCATAGAAGCCAAAGAGTTATCAAACCGGCATAGAAGCTGAATAGGCATAGAAGCCGAGCAGGCACAGAAGCCGAGTGGGCACAGAAGCCGAGGGGGCGTAACGTGCCAGAGTGATGATGTGGACGTCTTAGCCGGAATTACGGCTTTTGGAGATATAATCAAATCTCTTGCATTAAATGCAGAGATCCGCCATCATCCTGCGCATTGAATGCAGAGGCATGTCTTGAAGGCCTGCCATTATTCTGTGCATTAAATACAGAGACGTATCTTGAAGGTCTGTCACCCTTCTGCGCATTAAATATAGAGACGTGCCTCGAGCCCTGTACGAAGGACAGCTTTTGACGTGGCAGCCTGTTTGTCTTTCGCGGAGCGTAAACAGCTCACATCTGCCTGTGTAAAACTAGGAAGCGTATCCCCTTGCATGCGTAAAAGCAGTTTACGCCGAGGAGATGTCACTAAACGACAGTCTGGTAATATTTAATCAAGTCCCTTGTATTAAATGCAGAGATCTGCCATCATCCTGCGCATTGAATGCAGAGGCGTATCTCGAGGGCCTGCCACATTCTGCGAATTAAATACAGAGACGTGCCTCGAGCCCTGTACGAAGGGCAGCTTTTGACGTGGCAGCCTGTTTGTCTTCCGCGGAGCGTAAACAGCTCATATCTGCCTGTGTAAAACTAGGCAGCGTATCCCCTTGCATGCGTAAAAGCAGTTTATGCCGAGGAGATGTCACTAAACGATAGTCTGGTGATATTTAATCAAATTCCTTGCATTAAATGCAGAGATCTACCATCATCCTGCGCATTGAATGCAGAGGCGTGTCTTGAAGGTCTGTCACCCTTCTGCGCATTAAATGCAGAGACGTGCCTCGAGCCCTGTACGAAGGGCAACTTTTGATGTGGCAGCCTGTTTGTCTTCCTCGGAGCATAAACAGCTCACATCTGCCTGTGTAAAACTAGACAGCATATTCCTTTGTTTGTGTAAAAGCAGTTTACGCCGAGGAGATGTCACTAAACGACAGTCTGGTGACATTTAATCAAGTCTCTTGCATTAAATGCAGAGATCTGCCATCATCCTGCGTATTGAATGCAGAGGCGTGTCCCGAAGGCCTGCCACATTCTGCGTATTAAATGTAGAGACGTGCCTCGAGCACTGTACGAAGAGCAGCTTTTGACGTGGTAGCCTGTTTGTCTTTCGTGGAGCGTAAACAGCTCACATTTGCCTGTGTAAAACTAGGCAGCGTATTCCTTCGTTTGCGTAAAAGCAGTTTACGCCGAGGAGATGTCACTAAACGATAGTCTGGTGACATTTAATCAAATCTCTTGCATTCAATACAGAGATCTGCCATCATCCTGCGCATTAAATGCAGAGGCGTGCCTCGAGGGTCTGCCATCATTTTAGCCGTCGTCTGGGTAGTCGTGCAGTACTCTTTGTCAGGAGTCAGACGTCAGGTTTACTGCGTGATTTGACAGGTTCATTTCGGGGAATACGAAGCGTTCCTTGTACACTTCAATGCTGCATTGAAAGCGGATGAGCTTTACGCCATAGAGGCGATATAACACCCCTTTTACGTTGAAGCGGCCTGGACGTACTACATTTGTGCGGATAGTCCTCGAGCTTGTAATTTGCGCTGTACTTAGCGAGAAAGCTCTGTTGTACGCCGATGGCTCCGAAGTCATATTTTACGTTGCCCAGCACCAACATGCTGCGTATATCTTTTCAGCGTATTTTTCATGCTTCTACATCACCCAAACTGCATCTCGATCAGTTGGTGATCTAGGTAAACCAATCACAAAGTCCATCGTGATGTGTTTCCACTTCCACTTTGGAATACGAAGCGGCTACAATAATTCTGTCGGTCTCTGTTGTTCTGCCTTCACTTGCTGACATATCAAACATCGCGATATGAAGTATGCTATTTCCTTTTTTATTCTGTTCCACCAAATATGTTGCTTGATATCTTGGTATATCTTTGTGCCTCTCGGATGAATGGAATACTGGAAACTATGTGCTTCAGTCATAACTTCTTACCGAATATCCTTGCTTGGTATGCATAGACGATTCCCAAACCATAGCGTTCCATCCGCATGCATTGTCAACTCCTTCCAAAGACCTGATTCACACTCTTCTCGTAGCTTTTGAATCTTCGGGTCCCCTGCCTGAGCTAGTTTGATTCTATCTACCAAAGTTGACTGAATCTGTAGGCTAGCCTAAACTCCTGTGCTCTGTACCTGCTCTATTTTAGCATATTAGACTTGTTAATATTTTAGGACAGCGTAGTATGCTTTGTCCATTAAATTGGATAATCCCTCAGAGTCATATTAGCTGGCCATTGCCACGTGGCCTGGTCCTGTGTATTTTGGGACTGGGGCGTGACACGGCTCGTCCGCACAGTGATAGAGACTAATAGTGTACCCTAAAGCTTATAGTCCTCGCGATCAGTGGGTATGGCTATTAGAAGAGAAAGAGTTATTGAACCTATCGATCGATTGAACAGAAGAGAATATATAGAAAAGTCTGTTTGTTTATGAACTGCTGCATCATATAGTTTTATCTGATAGAAGTGCATACATGCATTGCTCTAACAACTTGTGCACAAGGTTTTGGTCTCTTGAGCGATTCCTGGGGCACTGGGAATCGTTCGACCTAGGAGAGATAATCGAAAATACCCTGAGGCACTCCTAGCGATCAGGCGGGTATTTATATATGTCTATTAGTTAGCTGGATCATACGTCAAAGAAACTAGTATGAGCGTATACTAGTGCAGTGCTGGGCCGTGATAACACCGCTACTAATCATGAGAAAGTAGACTCACGGGCCATCATGTAGTTAGGGTGCATGGTATGTTAGCCTTCTTGATACCCAATCGTTGGATGCAGATACGAATAAGAAATAGTATAGATATGTTTATGCATATCATTCTAACATTTTTCTGTTGCAGGGATAACCGTTTGGCTGTATGTAAGAATCACTAAATAAGTAATAATTTAAATTCCTTATGTTCCTTATCGTAACTACTCCTAAGATGTATCTATTTTATATGCATTACTTCTGCTTGAATTTTAGATGAATAGTCCACTAAGATGTTGCTTATGTTCCTAAGAGATAATGAATATGGCTCATGATACATGTTATGCACTTCACGATAGAATAAATCAACATCCTACTTTGGCACTGCTCCAACTAGATGCTTGATTGAATTGAATATGAACTTTGATTTCAAAGATATTTTCAAAATAAGGGAACTGACTCTGAACATGTACTGCATGAAATAAACCTAGGTAAAAGTAGCAAGATCACTAGTAATGTAATATTTTACCACATGATTACTTAGTATTGGTTTTAGAGTATGTTGCTTTTGTTCCATCACCAGTGCTTTCCCTAAAGTGCTGACCCTCCATCAATCTATTCACAGGTGCTGGATTGTCCAAAAATATAATAGATCCTCATCCTCAGGAGCTGGAAATCAAGAGATGCCTTGAGATGCATTGAGAAGCTTTGAGTTGTTTTCAGTATAAAGGTATACAATGAATGAAATAATGTCATTATATTAGGTATTGTGCTAGAGAGTTGTAAGCCAATTGGCAATATACTGTGTCATACCCTGATCTTCCGCAGAATTGGTCGTCCCACTAGGTGCGAATTATCGCATCAGCACTCTTGCAGGACGATCATTCCCATCAGGACGTGATACCGCACGAGCACAAGATATGCCCATACAAGCCCATGATCCGAACATGCGAAGAAACATCTAAGCCACAGAGTCGCACAGAAAGTCTCCAATACAGCAAAAATTTGAACAATACGAGTAAACGATCGTTCGATAATTAGTTCACCAAGTCGATATAGCGGAAGCATAAAATAAAGACAAGTATGATACATAAACAAGCTCTTTATTGATAATGAAAAAGGTTACAAGTGGCACCAGGTCGAGATTGCAAGTCACTCAAGCTCTCTCTCTCTCTCTCAAACAATAAAGTCGTGCCAAGTGGCTTACAACTTGGGATGATACATAGGCGATGTTCCGATATTATGTTCTGTATATGTCCTTCAGCTCCGGAAGCAAAAATCCAAGGCTTTAGAGCGAACTCCACGCCTTAGCACGCACGAGGGGATACTCCGCACTGAATGAGGTTATATCATACCCTACAAGCAATCTAGTGGGTAATCAGTACATGAATGCACTGGGGAGGAGGCTTCTCACCCGCTCGACAAATCTAAACACGTTATATTAGTTTCGTGCACCAACTATTATGTTGTATTTCTAGTCTTGCCTTAGGATCAGTTTTATGGCATTAAATATAAAGTCAAACACGTGTGGCAGTGCGTCGTGCGATATAAGATAAAATACGACATAACTTACCAACTTACCATTCTTTCTTTCATTTCCAATGATACCGCCAAGTTAGCCAAACACGAATATATTTATAATGACATCAGGGAATCGCATAGCGAACACATGTATGGTACGAGCGTGTTCCTATGTACGGCATCACGCCCGGGGGACGACTATAGATTCTACGGAATCGGGGAGTGACAGCAAGTCCCGCTGAAGGTTCTACAATGCCAAGACATTGGGGCACATCCTCTCAGTCCGAGTTGACCTGAAGTCCCCAATGTCCCGTACCGAAGCACGTTTCTTGAGTTTGCAAGATTATTCCAACTCTAGGTAGCAAGCCCGCTGGAAGTATCATTATACCCTGTGCCAAAGCACGTATCTTGATATGCTACAGTCATTTCAGCGTCCGAGAGCAACCCATGTGAAAGCCCCGTTATACACTACTAGTAGAGCACTCTCAAATTCCTCCTAGGCCGAACGATTCCGGCCACTCCTGGGTGTTTTGGGTCTGGCTTATCGTTCGAGGAATACCAAGCCCATGCACGGGCAGCCCATGACCATTAATATCTATGCAATATTTCGATAATGTAAGTACGGCGAGGTACGAGTTTTCTCACCCCACTCAATCCTAGCATCACTTTACTTTGTAAGTAAGACGAGGTACGTGTCTACTAGCCTTAAGTTTCAAAATATAAGTATGGTGAGGTACATGTCGACTCGCCCCACTATACCATATTCGTGGCATCGTTACACTTCTGAATTGATGTTCCGGTTGGACGACCCACGGGTCCTAACAACTAAGTTACCATGCCACTTCTTGATACAGTGTTCCATGGTGCCCTATCCCTGATCGATAGTTCCGTGTCACCATTCCCTTTTCGATTCTTGAGGTCGTATCCTTTCTTGAGATATCGTATCTCGTCTTGATATTTCCTTGGTTTGAACCACAACTGCCGGCTTCACTTATGAAGTTATCATATGATTCTCGTTCGATACTCGTGCGCTTGATGCATGCCTCGATATACTTTATTTCAATGTTCTATTTTAGTATTCAATATATGTTTCGAATTGTGTTTCTCCGAGCAATGCACGTTGAATCTATGAGATCGCTAGCACGCAAGTTATATATTTTATTAAGCATGAAGGAGTGGAGGAGAAGGGTCATGGACCGTCCACCTTATACTCATCTGCCTAGCCGTTCACCCGAGTAGACAAACTCTATCGCTTCACCTGAGTCGATATAGCATATTCCCAATTTTCGTGGTCTGATACGAAACACGATTTACTTAACTGGTATAACCATTTGAGCAGGCCATGCTTCTCAATCATCCGACCCGAGCGGATTCAAGGAAGATTGCACCATCGCTTAAGTCCCACTATTTATGTACTGCACTGAACTAGCCCACTGATTTTGTTGTACGATACTTGACTCCCTGCATTTGTCCACATCGAGACGATAAATCGACCTTAGAAAGTCCCGCGTAAAATCCTCCATATGAAATCAAAATCCGAATCAATACTTGTTCCCAATTCCGACTGCAACCAACCTAATGTCTCGTCCCAATCCGACTCAGCGTAATGCACCATGCGTAGCTGGACATTTCATCAGAGAGACTCTCAAACTCTAAGTAAGAAAATCAACATTTAAAAAAAAATTATAAAAATAATCAACATTACAAAAATAAAAATAAAAATGAGTATGTCTAAGAAACTAACTTGTAACAAAAAATCCTGTAATGAAATGAAATCAAAATATTTCTATCTGGTGCAACAACAGGATGGTTGAGATATTATGTTTTTACACAATATTTGAGATATATATTATTTGGATTAAAACATGCAAACATCTCAATTGCTTCTACATAAATATTGGATTTGTAACACTATAACAAAAATATTGCAAGGTATTATTAACTACTTGTAAGGAAAAACCCTGTGAAGAAATGAAATCAAAATTTCATTTGTAGAAAAACTATAAATCACAGAAATAGCATCACTGATCAATGTTACCTTGTCAAAATGAATGGGAATGTCCAATCTCATTGTCGAAGAGAAGAGATTAGATCATTTGTTCTTCTTTTATTAATGCTAGGATCAAGCACGCAACAATTCACAAATGAACACACTTTGATTTTTACGTACGTACATAAAAACCCAAACCACACACGACATTAACTGACAGGAAATCGATCAATGCACTTAACGAAACGATATGAGAGATCAACCATCAAAGAGAGAAATCGTAGGGGTTGAAGCCAAGTTTGCAGTTGGGACGTTCTGCCGCAGCCCCATTTGTGTTGTCACATACCCTTTGTAAATCATCCAGTGCAAGTTGAAGACATGCATTGCATCGTTCGGCTGCAAAACTACAGCGGGCATGGCCGAATGCGTCGGGAAATGGGACGTGCGAGGACAGCTGTAGGCCATCTGAATAGCCTGTTTCTGTTACCAGTTGGCTCAGCACTTGTTGCAGATTAATGTCGTAGGGATCACCCGGATTGTGAGCTCCAATGGTTACATCATGGAAGCAACTAACAGACGTCTGAGCGTCAACAACAACATGGCTCATTGCTACAACAAGGCCAATCACCACAATAGTAGTAGTCCTAGTAAACCCCAAGAAACCACCCATTTTATATATAAATATAATTCCCTTTGCATTGCATTACATTAGCTAGAGAGTGTACGTATATATAGTGCATGCATGGGTCACAAAGTTACCATGAGCAGTCCATCATCCTGCCGAATTGCCGAATCCAACTACTAGGGATTCATTTTGACCATTCGGCTAAAAAGGACATTCTGTTCGTATACATATTCTTCCCTCTAGAAAAAGTACTCTGCGTTGGATATATATAGCCACTCGTTGTCACCTGTCACATTTTCGCTTTAGGAGACACATACAGCATGAGGCTAGTTTTATCTTTGAAAAATGACAACTTTAGTTGCCTTATGCCCCCCAGGCCCAACACCCGGGTTGGCCCCCGGCTAACGTGGCCCAGGTCCCCCTCGAATAGCTGGACGCACGTCAGTGCGGAAGCCAGACGGGGTGTCACGTTCTGATTACGTGGAATCGATAGTCGTCCTCCGGACGTGATGCCGTGCGTGCGTAAATTGCACATTGCACAAGGACATGGTATTTGATATAACAAGCACATATTCATAGTACGCAGATAATTGAACACAATAATGAACCAAGAAAATGTTCTCTTTATTGATAATGAACATCGTTTACAAACTCTTGAACAAGTACAAAAGTTTGCCGCACGGACTTACAAAAGTCGACGCAAAATGAGATAGCCGTCCGATACATTATATCCTTTTACTAAACTTCAAAAGGCAAAACCTTGAGGCGATACTATAGTCTTGCCACAGAGCTGTATAAGATATGTGCACGAGCTCCTGAAACTTGGACACGCTTCAAATGGCACTACCAGAATAATTTAAATTAGCGACGCATGAAAACGTCGCTAAATGGCCTAAAATCGTCGCTAAATAAATTAGCGACGTAATTAGCGACGTTTTAATGAAGTCGCATTTAAGCTTGTCGCTGACAGAAAAAAATGTCGCAAAATGTTGCTATAGCAACGTTTTCTAGCGACGTATTAGCGTCGCTAATATGTTTCTTATTAGCGACGTTTAGCGACTCAACGTCGCTAAATTAGTGAAGTATTTTGTGTCGCTAAACATCGCTCAATTTTTTCTATTTTAGCGACGTTTTGCAACACATTTAGCGACATTTTATTGACCTAACAAATACTGCCATGCCAGCAATTTAGCGACATTCAGCGACGTATTCAGTGATGTATTCAGCGGCGTATTTAGCAACGTATATAAACGTCGCTAAACGACGCTAAACGTCGGTAAGTTTTCAGTGAAAAAAAAAAAAAAAAAATGTAAAATGGTTTCCAAACTTATCTTCCTGCAGTTTATGAATTCCTAATTTATATAAATAGACCCAGAGCAACCCTCTGTTGAATTCTCTGGGTTCGCTGACCCCTTCGGTGGAACATTCAACACCGGTAAATTAATATACATTTAATATAAATAAAACAAATACACAGACTTATAATAGTTCATAAAAATAGACAGACCCGGAGCAACCCTCTATTGAATTTTCTCGGTACGAAATATCACAAAAGTATATAAAATATTACAGTCACACAATAAGCACAAAATAAAAATATTACAGTCACACAAAAAGCACAATATAAAAGTATCACAGCCATATAATAACCACAATAAAAGTATCACAGTTACACCGTAAGTCTTATCCAATTTCTCAATCTCTCAAGAAAATCCAATACGCTGGGGCAGAACCTAGTCTCTCAGATACTTCGCATAAGCAACGTCTACTACATCAATTTCCACTATAGGTGCTGGGTGACTGGAACTCCCCCTCTGAGCTGGTGCCTGCCCAATAGTATGAGGCACCACTTCCTCCTTAACAGTAGAAGTTGTCACTTCCTCCTTAATAACCACTTCCAATTTAACAGTAGGAGGTATCACTTCCTCCTTAACAGTAGGAGGTGCCTCTTCCTCCTTAACAGTAGGAGGTGCCTCTCTCAAGCGACGTGTACGTGTTCGGGTCATGGGTGCCATCTGGTAAGATAGATGGAAATAAAGAATATAATTGATAACAAATATAAATATATGTATCCATATAGTTATTTTTGATGTTACGTTCCACATTAAAAATACAGTACAAAATTCAGTTGTTATATGTTCATGTTATTATACTCATAGATAGTATTTTCTTGTTGCAATTTAGACATTTTACATTGTCAATGAACATGGGGGAAATGAAATTGTGTAATGTATGGGTTGCCTTTGAATGTCATTCCTGACTGATCAAGTGGCCTCTAGGTAGGATTGATTTTGAATGTGTGTGCACAAGTGTATTCATGATACACTTTAACACCAGGTGTGTGTGCGTGTGTGAGAGACTAGGTAAGTATTAACCTATGTGTTAGTGAAGTGAGATGGAGTGATATCTGAAGTGGGGGGTATAAGTTAGAGGAAGCATGGATTAAGGGGGTGACTGAACTGTGAGGAATGCACACTTGATTATGCATTAGTTAGTATATCAGTTAGTTGTAATATTAGTTAGATAGTTATAAATGATATGAGTTAATAGTTAGTTAAGTTAGTGGTATACTATTATAGTTAGTACCAGTCATTCGTGTGTATCGTGTGTCCTGATTGTGTCCAGTATGTGTGTATGTATTTCCTAGTTGTGTCCGGGTCTGGGTTAGGGTTTACCGAGCCGGGAGGAAGGGAGGAGCGCCTGAGAGAGGGGTCGACGAAGGGGGATATATATATATTTTTGGTAGTGTATATATATATATATATATATATATATATATATATATATATATATATATATATATATATATATATATATATATATATAATCTTAGATATTTTTTTTCGAAATTATGATCTTTTCATCAGTAGTTTGTCTCTTGAATGAAAAATGAATTAATAGAGCTAAGATAGGTGCTAATGATCAATATCATTGTGTTATAAATGAGTCTTTAATGCACATCAAGAAGAGGTAGCAACTATGTTGTTAGTATCGTGTACAATAAAATCTTATGGTATGATATATATATATATATATATATATATATATATATATATATATATATATATATATATATAATCTTAGATATTTTTTTTGAAATTATGATCTTATCATCAGTAGTTTGTCTCTTGAATGAAAAATGAATTAATAGAGCTAAGATAGGTGCTAATGATCAATATCATTGTGTTATAAATGAGTCTTTTATGCACATCAAGAAGAGGTAGCTACTATGTTGTTAGTATCGTGTACAATACAATCTTATGGTCTGATATGATATACTACTATTTTCATAAATATTGGTTTATCTAATAAAATACAAATAAGGATAATTGTTTTGTAGGGTTGTCTATTTGTGTCATGATGTCTTGTATACATAAGAATTTGGATTCTAGAACTAGATTGAACTGTAAATGAAGAAATAAGTAAAAGAATTATCAAAAAAATATATCAAAATTATTTTCCTATGTTTTAGGGTTATTGTATCCTACGATATGCGAGTGATATTATATTCAAAAATCTAAGGTAGGTGTAGTAAACATTTTGATATTCTTCATCACCTTGCTCTGGACAGAGCTAAGTCCTGGTCGTCTCCCTACGTTATGTGCGACAAAGAGAAACCGGTAGTGCGGGAACAACTATCAAATTTTTGGTTTTATTTCTGTAGAAAACCAGCACATTAGATTGAAAAACTGCCAATTTGTATCTAAAAAAATAAAAATAAAGACACATTCACCCCTCAAGCTTCTCCTCTTAAAAAGATGCTGGCCATCAACCTTTGGGCATTATCCAAATAGGAAGAGAACTCATCCCAACATCAACCTTTGGGCATTAGTCTCCTCTAACTTCATTCGAACACTATATATCCTTAAGGGTCTGCTTGGATTGAGGAGAAAAAAATATATAGGGTCAAGTGGGGTTAAGTGAGGTAGAGTTAAGTGAGGGGAAAGAGAGTCAATACATTTAACTTTTTTTTGGATTTAAGGAAGAGTTAAGTAGGGTGTGTTTAATAACCCTTGCTTGGATTGAAGATTTTGAGTGGGGAAAAGAGTTAAATGGGGTGTATTTATTACTTTTTAAACAAAATTCCTCACTTTCCCCTCGTTAATCTTCCAATTTGGGAGATTACAAAAATGGACAAAAGAGGGTTAAACAAATCCCCACTTAACCCTCTATTACTCTCCCTCCTAGGATCTTAATACATTGTATTTGATGTAGGTATCGTTAAATATTGTATTTGATGTAGGTATCGTTAAACAAACCCCCACTTAACCAAACGAGGGTTAAACAAAGGAAAACTAAGGGAATACAAGGAAACTAAGGGAACTAAGGGAATAGCGGGGTTTAAAGAAAGCAAGGAAAGAAAAACCAAACTAGGGGGAGGGGGACGAAGAAGCTCACAAGTTTGGGCTGGGTGAACAGGATCGTTCCGATGTTTATAAGGGTCTAGGACGAAAACTAGGAATGAGGCTCCAGAATTTTTTTTTTGCACTTAACTATCACAATCAAACCATCAAACTTAATTAAAAAGCTGATAACCAAGATAAGATATTCAAATTTCCTATATATGTAACCCAAGAGTGTCAGTATTCTGATGGTCGATACAGACAATCCACATGAATTATATCATCAATAAATGATTCAATGAAAAGAAAATTTATATACAAGTAATTTAGATTATGAAGAATAACATGTTCAATATCGCACATCTAAGAAGCAGAATCTTAAATGTCAAGAGAAATCTCACTATACTTAAAACACCCATCATACTAATGACAAATCATGAACCATAGAAGAATGGTAGAAATCACACACAAAAAAAATATTAATTACAATCGGACATGGAAATTTCAGAATCCTAAGAAGAAGTGTTATTCACCATATGTAATTCCAAGAATCCAATTTACCATATTACCAGAAAATGATACAATTATACAAAAATAAATCAAGTTGACATAAGAACATAACTTGAGAACAAGTGACAAAAAGATAATACAGTTTATACAAAAGAAGAGGTTCCTAATGGAAACAAGCTAGCATTAGATTACAATTTATTGAAAAGTATAATGTTCAATTAGGAAAAACAGAGAAGCAACATATTAAAATTAGCCTTAGATGTACTTCTGATCATCCGTTGGAGATATGAGAGCAGACTTCTTGTTGCCATGAAGGAAGGAATGAGAGAAGCTAAAAGCAGAACAACTCTTTCTATTAGGTCTCTTTGGAGAGTAAGATGGTCTTCTAGAGGAGACGAAGACCATTAACATAATGTTTGTAATTAAGAAAAAAGGAGAAGAGAATTGACAATAAGAGAGACTTTTATAATAGGAAAGCGGGTGAAGAGACGAGATGACTTAGGGCAGAGAGAATAAGAGGAATTGTGTATCCCCTACGTTGTCTGTTTACCTAGCTAACACTTCGATTCGGCTCTACCTAAAAAATTTTGGTTCGTCTCAACATTATCAACTTGTCCGTTCGAGACTATTATGATTGTGTCAGGTTTAGGGTTGAGTCATGTGTGTGTGTCCATGTGTCAGGGTTAGGGTTGTGTCATATGTGTGTTCATGTATCCTGATTGTGTCCAGTATGTGTGTGTGTCCTATTTGTGTCCTGTGTGTGACCATGTGTCCTGATTGTGTCCAGTATGTGTGTCCAAGTTGTGTCCGGGTCTGGGTTAGGGTTTACCGAGCCGGGAGGAAGGGAGGAGGAGCTCCTGAGAGAGGGGTCGACGGAGGAGGCCTACGCCTGAAGGGAGGTGCTGCGCCGGAAGGGGAGGAGCCGCGTCTGGGTTTGCCTGTGTCGGGGTTGGGGGACGAACATCGTCGCGTCGTGGTGGGGGGCGAGGGAGGCGGTCAAGGGATGGGTCGTTGGAGCCATGGAGGGTCGCCGGAGCCGCGTAGGGTCACAGGGGAGGATGGATCGCCGGTGGGGGCACGCATTTTCGAAAAGTTAGGGTGGGGAAGAAATTAAAACGTTGGGGAGGAGGGAATCGAAAAGTCAAATAGACGAGGGAACCCTATATTCAGTAATTTAGCGACGTCCGTAAGATACGCCGCTAAACGTCGCTAATTAAAAAATTAGCGACTCATAAAAAGACGTTGCTAAACGTCGCTAATTAAAAAGTAGCGACGTCATTAAAAGACGTCGCTAATTAAATGTTTACGACGTTAGAGACGTCGCTAGAAGCGTCTCTAAAGATAAAAAAATAACGTCGGTAAATACGTCGCTAAATCATAAAAATTAGCGACATTTAGCGACATTAAAGAAGCTTATAGCCACTATTCTTTTAAAAACCAAAATACAGTCGCTAAACGTTGCTACGTGTCGCCAATAGCGACGTATAGCGACATTTATTTTAGGAGTCGCTCAAGTCTTTAATATTAGCGACGTTTTACTATGACGTCGCTAAAGACGTCGCTATTTCATTATATTTTGGTAGTGAGGGCACGAACATGGCGTGCCGGTAGATGGACTGGATGGGAAGTCGCCTTAGCTCCTCGTAGGATCGCCTTGGCACGGAGAACCTGTTGCAACGAGGGTCAGTACATCAAAATGCACTAGTGAGGGCGAGCTAATCCAACTATACCAATCAACACATTATTTATGTGAAGCATGCAAGTTATGTCACGATCCACACCCGGAATAAGGGCACCAGTGGTTAACAACATCCAGCCTACGTCATAAGAATGACGTAGAAACCTGTCTAGGTCCACAATAATTTTTAAACATCTCATACAATATATATAAGGTACCTCTCATGCCATCTCAACTCCAAATGGAGGAACAAGTATAATAACATTATAAAATATAAATACTCAATCACAATATCAAACTATGGAAGATAGAGCACGATATGGAATAGAAAGATGAAATAAGAATCACAAAACATCCACAAGTCCACACTATGATTCTAAGCACAAATAACTCCCAAAATAATAATATACATGCCATGAGTCTAAAAATTAGACTAATACAATGTCTAAACAATATAAGTCTAAGCCTTCTTAGTCACTGGTACTAGGTTCTCCTGCTCTAGGGGAGTATCCTCTAATGGTTCGTCGTCATGTGGCTCATAGTAAGTGGGACACTGCTCCTCAAGCCAAATATCTGAAAAATATATCAAATCAGGATTGGAGTAAAGTACAAAACTCTGGAAGCAATTTCAAATACATGGTAGAGCATATATGACAAGTAATAGAAAAGAATACAAGATGAACTAGCAACCAGAAAATGGAAATGAACTATAGTAAACAGGTAATATACTGAAAAGGAAAGAACAAACAATATAGAATAATTGCAGGTAAAGAAAATAGATAAACTAGCTAATATGCTTTAAAGTACATGCTCGTTACGTGATCGGGTTAGGTTGAACATAAATATAATATGGTAACTCGATTACACGTGTGATATGTAATCGATATGTACACAAATACACTGGGCTTGATCACATAACCAACTCCCACTCCCCCATCTCCAACCAATACTCATGGATCCAATCATGACACGTTACGAACATAAAAATAAGCATACTAAACACGAGCACTATTTGAACATGAAGTATATGATAATCAATATCCGATACACACGATGAAATACATGTGAAGGAGTACCTACTGAACATGGTAGGGGATAACATCCCATGACAGGATCCACTTTGTACCAGTCCGTGTAACCACTGTGTCAGAATCAAAGTAAACAGTTCTAGAACATGTGATATATCCACTATCATGAAATAAAAACAAACAAAGAGATGTACTCACCTCTGGACCTGAACAAAGGTGTCTCTCGATGCCTAAGCTGGTGTCACACAATCCTATTTAGGAAACATTATATTAAATAGTATAATGAAGTGATAAAATACTAAAATGAGCTAAGTCGTGATGTTCTAGGTCCATACTAGGTTATTTTAACTATACAAGGCCTAACTAGGTCCATACTAAGTTAATTGGTCTATATGGGCCACTAACTAACTAGTACTAGCTAATAACAATAATATATATATATATATATATATATATATATATGTATTAAGATACTTTTTATATCCAAATATGCTAACTAGTATATAATTAATTAACTAACTAACTGATACACTAACTAACTACTTAAACTATATTAACTTACAAGTGATACTAACATATCATTAATATCTTAATACACTAACTGATATCTAGTTATATACTAACTTACTTACACTAACTTACCTACTCTAGTACAACTAACTAATAATTACTAATTTAGTAATCACTAACTAAACTAATTAACACTAATTGATATTCACATCTGATACACCTATAGATATATACTCACTGATATCCTAATGTACACTAATCAATCACCCAACTGACATCGAACTAGTACTGTTTACAACCAACTGTTAACACATAACTGATATCTTAACTTACTATCATATTTCCCCCTTACATACTACCATACATGTACCTGAGTACACTTAGGTATTACTTTACCCTTTAATCACTGGTTTCTCACATCCCAACTCTAACACACTCATAGATACACTAGTATCACTCAAAAATATATTCACTAATGCACCCATATCAATATTGTTACACTGATAAACACCCACAGTAGTGTGTTCACAATGAACACACATATCAGTGTTTTACACTGATACAAATTCATTAGTATGTTCATATATGAGCTCTCCCCTGTCATGCCCCAATCTCCCGCAGGTAATCGACCGTCCCTGCTAGGCGCGAATCTTCGCGCCAGCGCTCCCACGGGATGATCTTTTACATCTGGGCATGATGCCGCACGAGCGTAAGCCGCGCCTGTGCAAGGCCATGATCCGAACAGGCAATAATATATCTAAGCCACAGAGTCGTACAGATAATCCGAGTACAGTGGAATAAGAAACACACAGGCGATTGGTAACAAGTTCACATAGTCATCAATAGTAGAAGCATTGAATAACACAAGTATAGAAATAAAATAAGCTCTTTATTGATATTGAACAAGTGTTACAAGCGGCGCTAGGCCGAGATTACAAGTCGCTCAAGCCCTCTCTCTCTCAAACAATAAAAGCGTGTCAAGTGGCTACATTTATGGAATGATACATAAGCTATATTCTAAGATTATGTCTTGTATATAAGCTTCAGTTCCGGACGCAATGCTCCAAGTGTCACTACCACATTCTTAAAATAGGAGTATTTTTGACTTTTTATATATTATTAATATTGTGTGTAGTTATTTTAAATAATTGCATGATATGTGTATTGATATATATATTATATATAGTGTTCTCTAATGTTTGAGCTAATAGACTTGACCTGGAAGCCCACTAGATGAACCCCTGACCGAAATATAGGGTTATGAGCTTAATTTGTATTATTTAGGATTTAATTATGGAGGTTGTAATTAATTACCGTGATTTTATTTAATTGTTGTGCCTTACCGTTGCCTCGATATTTGGAGTGCTACCCTATCTTTTGCCTTCCAACAAATTTTACAAACTTGTCCTAGACGTGCCCGTCTTCCATTCTGACATTTGTGTAACTCATAAAAATGCTCTCTTGTGCTTCATTTTAGTCGCACAATATTCGTCGTAGACATTTATTATTTAATTCTATAAAAATTCAACTTTGTATCCTTGTGCGTTCCAATCGAAATTGGAGACACAATCTTGATCCATTTTGTGCAACCCAAATTATGATAATATTCTATTCTGAGCCTTCTATGCCAATGACACTTGTGTCCCAACTAATTTTAGCCCCATGTACTTTCAATTAATTTTAGAACACCACTTAGATTTATTTTTAATTAAATTGGGGATACCAACTTTGACTAATCCCATTTTAACCCCAATTTAATCCAAAGACCCCATTAATTAAACCCATGCAAAACACACAACACCCCCTCACCCTACAAAATACCAAACACCAAATCCCCCACCAATTTTTCATTATTTTATGTGTTTGTGCAGATACCCAAATTTAAGGGGCTTATTTGCAAATGTTGCATTAGGTGTCATCACCCCATTGGTTCAAACCAAATGGAGAAACCCTCAACTCATTGACTAGTCATCCTCACTCCTCTCTCCCTTCTTTGTATGTATATTTCTCCATGATGAATCTGAGCCACTCATTCAAATGAGGACTCATCATTACCACACACTCCCCATCACCCTTTCCTACATAATGTCTTCTCACACATTTCCCCAAGCAGGCCTTAATCCCCAAAACCTAGGGAAACCCCCTCCCACTTTCTCTCTCCTTCCTCCTCACAAACCCACAACCGTAGCCTCTTTTTTTTCCATTTCTTCCTTTCTTCTTCTTCCTTTCTTCTTCTTCCTCTTCACCTCTTCTTTAGCTTGGTTCGACTGAACCCGGCCGGACTCCGGCGAACCTTTGCACGCAGTCGACCGGTCGAGCTCCTCTCCCCGGCTGCTACTGCTGCTTCCACGGCGTCACCTCCAGCCCGGCCGGCCCAGCAACTCCGGCGAGCCGCCATCACAACCTCCCTCTCCCCGGCTGCTACTGCTGCTTCCACCGCGCCTGACTCCGTCGCTGCACCCAACTCTGGCAACCATCATCGCCGAGCTACCCGGTCTCCACCCGAGTCACCCGATCCACCATCCCGATCGGAGCTCCTCCGCCTGATCGACGAGCTCGACAACAGCATCTTCCGACCTTCTCTCCCTGATGGCGGTCGAGCCCACGATGAGAGTCGACCACCCTCTGTCGATCCCCACTCGTCCACCCCCATCTTCTTTATCACCACCGGCCGAATACGCCGAGCTGACCTCCAGACTGCCATCACTACCACCTCCCCTCTTTTCTGCCTCATCCTTATCGTCATCATCATCACCATCATCACCCATTCACCACATTACCTCCAGCCCGACCGGCCCAGTAACTCCGGCGAGCTGCCATCGACCCCCCGACATTATACTGCTACTACCATAACCATTAACACTACCACCTCAGTCCTCCTCCTCCAATCATAATTATCATAAACACCATCGCCATCGTCATCATCATCATCGTCATCAACACCATCGCCATCGTCATCGTCATCGTCATCATGAACGTCGTCGTCAGCGTCGTCATCGCCGATCTCGTGCACGTGCACGCCGAAGCCAAGGTGAGGAGCATTTCTCTTGTGATTTTTGTGTACGCATGTATACGCGTATTGTATTTTGGTTTATGGGTAGTGTGTATGTATGTACGTTTTAGTGTTAGTATATATATAATATATAATTGGTATATATATATATATATATATAGTATATGAACCTAATTGGTATATATGTATGGTACATGTATTAGTATATGTTTAAATGTATTTTGGAATATATATATAGTATATCTCTCAATTAGTATATATACATATGTATATGTATTGTATATGTCTCCCTAGTACATGTTTAATATATATATACATAGTATAAATTTTATTAAGTGTATATACATATATCTATTATATATGTAATTAATGAGTATTAATGTATATGTTAGTTAATAATATGAATAATATGTCTATGTACTAGATGACCCGAGTGTAACCACGGATACCCCGTAGTTACATTGACCTGTGATCATGTAACATGTTAGCAGATTGCCATAGGTACACAGACGTACTGGCAAGACCCGTATCATTGATTGTCTGTTATATACAGCAACTACAGACGTAACACCCCTAGCATAGTCTCTGAGTTCATTGTGTTTGATTGTGTGTGTTAGTGTAATGTCTGATGCAACATTGTATTATATGATATATTTATAGGACTGTTGGATCATTCAGACGATACTTTGGAAACAGAATATTGGTATTGCCAGCTAAGGACCACAAGCGAGTACATTCTCTGATAATTTTCGTTATTGATAATTTCTATAATTCCAGTATTTAGAAATGTTACATCTGATTCTTGACACTGTGCTACACGGACTAGTATATAGATTGGATCTGCAGTCATGAGATGTTACATTGGTTATCGTATTGACATTGTACACGACATTGATATTAGACATTGATATTAGATATTGCACATGATATATTGGATATTGATCGTGTATCATGACGTGTCATGGTTGGATCCACAGTACTAGTTGGGGCGGGGAAATTGCTAGTGAGAGATGTGATCAAATCCCTATCGTACAAGTGTAGATATTGTTAGTGTTAATCATACACCTCACATATGATTAGCAAGGCCATGTAGCTATCGTACAAGTTCCCAAGACGATCACATTTTGAAACTACTATTTCAAACACTTAGAATAGTTACAGTTCTCTATTTTAGTTCATATACTGCATCACCCGTATATGATATTGTACCTCATTCTCTTCATTTTATATATATACTGACTGTACCATGTTGCCTATATTGCTTGTCTCTTTATTTTGCCATTGCATTTATTTATTATCTTCTCTCAGTATATAGCATCATCTATTTATTGTTTTATAGTCCTTATCAATTAACTGGAACTGTTATTTGAGTTATACTTCGCTCCATCCTGACTGGAAATATTTTTTCAGACTGCACCTTAGAGGACTGGTGTCCGACATATTATGGACCACAGGGCGAGTAGCTACAGACTTGGACTTTGTAGCAGGTGTGATTCCTGGGAGGTCTAGCCGGGATCACTAGTTATTTAGTTAGTTTCTTTTAGAAGATTTTTGTACCGGATTTGTCTCCGGCATATTTAGTTAAGACTTAGATATTATTGTTGAGTTAGATTATTTCTATTTTAGACTTGTGTTGCATTATGATTACTTATTTCTTCGATATCTTATCGTGCTGTAGTTATGTATTTGAGTATATTGTTCATATTATATTGTGATATCCGTGTCGCCTTATGGAGTTGGATGCTCGTGTGAGAATGATTAGATAGCATTGTGACCTGGACAACGTTCAAATGCCGATGCTGTGGCGTAGGCTGGACGTACCCACGTACTCGTGCCCCAAAATCCGGGTGCGGGTCGTGACACCAAGACTTCAGAGTGAACTCAACACTTTAGCAAGCACGAAGGGAGTTTCTGTACAGAACGAGGTTCTTCCGTACCCTGCAAGCAATATGGTGGATTATCAGTACATGAATGCACTAGTGGGAAGGATTCTCGCCCGCTGGACAAATCCAAACATGTTATAAAGATTATGTGCACCATCTATTATGTTATCTTTCTAGTTTTGCCTTAGGATCAATTTTATGGCACAATGAATATCCTAACTCGTGTGGCAGTGAGCCGTACGATATAAAGGAATACGGCAAGACTTACCAACGTACCATTCGTCCTTCCCTGTCCAAGGAAAACCAAGTTAAATCAAGAGAACATATATAATGAAATCCAGGGGCAGTCACATAAGCACCACAAGTGTCGTGAGCCTGATTTTGTTTCAGGAGCATGAGTATACAGGTTATCCAGAAGTGTTGCAGAGGATTTTCAAGTGTTCAAGGGATTGCTCAGGTTGCTTAATTTGTATTGATGACTTATAGTCATAATCGTTCAGGTGTTTCAACTTACTGGAATAGATACAATAACTCGCACACGGATTGCTACTAAGCGAGAATGACTTATCTATATGAACGTGTCGCTGGTATAGCCATAAAGGATGAGTTATAGTCTTTAATGATGATGGTATGCAACAAAAGCACATGAGGCTCTACAAGCCATCCCGTCCAGTACATGAGACTATCGTGAAGTTCCATCTGGATCGGATCAGCCCCGGTGCCCCGGAGATCGTTCGTGGAACGAGATTCGAAGATGCCCCATGTTTCCTAGTTGTCCGCGACATGCAAGTCTTGGATCTTCCAGATTCACAACTTGACATGATGATCCATGATTCTTGTTCTGAACGAGCATTGCTCTACGAGCTGTAATTCTTTCTTTACTTGATATAATTCTCGTTCAGTGTTCAACTTGACTTTATGCATTCTTCTGTTTTGGGGATTCCCTTGGCGACCCAATGGTCCCGTATAGTTACATGTTTATATTGCACAAAAGGACCATTTGATAGTCTTTTGGCTAACTAGATGCATGCATGATACGGATAGTGTTACTTGATTATGGCATAATTTATATGACAAGCATTAAAATGAGGCAATGAGTACAAGTTAACATATAAGCAGGCAAGCATTGCATTTATGTAAACATAAGCATTTAGCTTTGTACGAATCTAAAGGGTAGTGCGAGGAGTGTAGCCGTAAAGGGGCATATCGAGCGACATAGTCTACGGGCGTACAGTGTAGAAAGTAAAGCAGTACACTACGAAGAGTATAATGTTCTACTCGAGGCATAGCGGGGTTTACTTGTACAATGCAAAGGTAGCATGCGAGGGTCTAAGTTATAAGCCAAATTTTATTTCCATCTTCTAACACAAGCAATACAAGTTAGGATTATTTCCTTAGCTAGGTGCGTTGTATTCTTTATTAGCATGCATGGTGTAATTCACCTAGCGGCTAGCATGTATCGTCTATATTTTAAGTGTGCTGGCTAAGCAAAGACAAGTTTATCATAGCCACCCACCTTAGCGATGATTCGCCTCGGTCGAGCGATACTCCAAGCTAGTCTTTGAAAGTCTAAGTTTGAACTCCTTAAGGGCCAAGTCTAAAAATCCTTTGCCTCAAATGAGTCTTCTCGCAGAGCAAAGCGGGTCGGGTCGGGTCGGGTCATTGCACTTGTGTCATTTGAATTGGTTATCCACTTGAACGGAACGAGTCTGTCACTATCACATTCCAGAATAGGGGTATTTTCGTCATTTCATTCATTTAAGTTAATGTGTTAATATATTGCATGATATTTATATATTATATATAGTGTTCCTTAAATTCATGAGTTATTAAACTGGACATAGAAATCCACTAGATGAGCCCCTGACCAAACTATAGGGCTATGGACATTAATTAGCATTTTTGGGATTTAATATTGGGTATTATATTTAATTGTTGTGATTTATTGGATTATTGTACCTTACCGTTACTTCGATAATTGGAGCACTACACTAGACATTGCCTTCCAACAAATTTTACACCCTTGTCCTAGACGTGCCAGTCTTCCATTTTGACCCTTGTGTAACTTATAACTATGCCCTTTTGTGCTTTATCTTAGTCGCACAATATTCATTGCAGACAATTATATGTAATTCTAAATAAATTGAACTTTACATCTTTGTGCGTTCCAATTGATATTGGAGACACAATCTCGACCTATTTTGTGCAACCCAAATTATCACAATATTCGATTCTGGGTCTTCTACATCCATGACACTTGTGTCCTACCTAATTTTAACCCTATGTACTTCCAATTAATTTTAGAACACCTTTTATATTAATTTTAATTAAATTAATGTAAGGACCCAATTTAATCCAAAAACCCCACTTTGTGCAATTTTCTAATTGTTGGGCACTTTTTATGCAAAAGTGCATTAAGGTGTCCATACCCCATTGGATACAACACATAAAGAAAATCCCCATTTTCCTTCATTGACTGGTCATGTGATTTTTCTCCATAATTTTGGAGTGTGTAAGACTCAACATCAACCCCTCATCAAATCCTAGCTATCCATTTTAAAACAAAGACCATCCTAGCCTTTAAATATCTACATGTAGAAAGAAGCCCATCCCAAGGAGTGGTTGATCGGCCCAACTCCCTAGGTCAACATCCAACCCTACTTCTCCACATATATATATAACTTTTTCTTTATTTTTCATCACCACCATCACAAAACCTAACCTAGCAAAACCCATCGCTCCCTCTACTGTTCATCGTCACCACCTTCCTCCAACCCGCCGGGGCCCCGGCAAACTCGACCACCCGGACAGCAGAGCCTTCCTCCCCGTTCTTCTATATCTTTCCACGCCAACATCGTAAGTCGTCGACCCCTCAACCGCTGCACCACGCCTTCCGACCCCTACGACTTCGCCTGAACACCACCCGACCACCTCCTCGGCTGAGCACCGCTACCGTCGTTTCCCATCACCACCCATATGCCTGAATCCGATGACCTTCCCATCATCACGATACCTCCTCGAAGACCCCGATAATAGCAAACATCCCACGCTGCTGAACATCAGCCCGCCGACTTCTCTCTCGCATGAGACTTCCCTCGACAGCGACTGGACCAGACCGACGACCTCGCTTGAGCAGCAGACACAGGAGCAGCGAGCCCTCCACCATCACAGCATCACCTCGACGTCGATTATACCCCCTCGTGCACGTGCACACCGAGGCCAAGGTTCGATGTGTTTTCTCTTATAATTTTGCGTATGTGAGTAGCGTTAGGTTTTAGCGTATCGTTTCATGATACGTTAGATGTTCATCGCGAGACCCCATGCAAATAAACCTAGTAACTCGTACGTGTGTTCGTATGCCAAGTAATAGTTATGACTATAATGTGTATATAAGCTGTATGACCCTAGGTTAATTGTGGATTTTCTCGTATAATTGCATGAGACCATAAGTGTTAATTATGGATATCCCGTATTTATATTGACCATGTGACCCTGAATATTAGTGAGTTGACTGCCGTGTGTACACCGACGTACTGGCTAGACATGTGTTAGGGATTGATTGTCTGATTATGCACATCAATTGAGATATGACACCCGTGCAATTAGACGTACGCTTGACCCTACTAGATGACCAGTGTCACCTCTAGCGTAGTCTCTAAGTTCAGTATATTTATGATTGTGTGTTAGCATAGTGACTGATGATGTACTATTATTAAATGATGTCTATAGGACTATTGGATTATTCAGACAAGACTTTAGAAACATGACAGCTGGGGACGGGGAGATATTAGTAGATTATGTGATCATACCCAACTCTACATGAATCTGTAAACCCCCTCACCCAAAATTAGGCCTACTTGGCTTAGATAGAGAGATTATGGCTAATTAGATTCCAATTAGAAATAGAACACGGTATTTTATTTAAATTTGCAATATTTATATCACTTAGCGCACCTTACCGTTGCTTCGATAATTGGAGCACTACATTAGCCATTGCCTTCCTACAAATTTCATATTCTTGCCCTAGACGTGCCAGCCATCTATTCTGAACTTTGTGTAACTTATAATTATGCTCTTTTGTGCTATATTTTAGTCACACGATATTCGTCGTGGACGTTTATATTTAATTTTAAATAAATACGACTTTGTATCCTTGTGCGTTCCAATCGAAATTGGAGACACAATCTTGACCCGTTTCATGCGACCCAATTTATGATAATATTCTATTCTGAGTCCCTATGTCCATTACGCTTGTGTCCCACCTAATTTTAGCCCCATGTAATCCAATTTCTATCTTTGTACAATTTTTTAATTGTTGGGCGCTTTTATGCAAAAATGCAATAAGGTGTCCACACCATTGGACAATACATGAAGAAACTCATTTTTCCTTTCACATGAATTTTTCCCATAATTTTTGGAATGTGCAATGCACAAACATTGCCCTCATTTAAACCTAGCCCCTGCATTTTAAACAATACAAATTATAGCCCTCCAAACATCCCCATGTGAGGCCAAGGCCCAACCCCAAGAGGATGTTGACCAAGCCCACCTACCTAGGTCAAACCCAAACCCAAAGTCCACATGTATATAAACAACTTTTCCTTCCCTTTTCTTTATTTTTTTCTAAATCACCCAACCCTATTCCTCAGCCGACCCCTTTACAAACTACTGTTCATCTCCTTCTCCCCGCTGCCGAGTCCGGCCACCCCGACCTCGCCGGACCACCCGCCTCGGCCGTCGACGTCTCCCTGCTGCTATTCCGCCTGAACTAAGCACCCCACCTCGCCTGAGAGAACCCGACCCCGCTGAACCCGCCGGATCTGCACCTCATCTCCACCATGCCTCATCCATGACTCCGCCACCACCGTCTTCTCCGACTGCCTCGACCACAGCCACCTCTTCCTCCATCATCTCCGTCTCCATTCTCTACTGGAGTTAACGACGAGCAGCACCCCCTGCTATTTTCTCTCCCGGCGTTCACCTCTTCCCCCTCGACCACCGCACCATCAGCAACACCACCTTCAACTCCCCTCTTCCTCGATCAACCCCCGGCCAAATCCGTCGCTGCACAGCACTCGACCACCAACATTCTCTCCGCCTGAACGTCAACCACCCTGGCCTCCTTCTCCTCCTCCTCTTCCCTGTCCTCCCTGCTTGACTCTTCCCCGGCCAGTCCTTTACCCCAGCGCCGAGCAACCCAACACCACCAATACCACCACACCACCAGCACGACCACCACCATTCCCTGTCCTCCGTCACCCTCGCCGGACCTCCCCCTGGCCGGACTCCGGCAGACTTCATAACCACAGTCATCATCATCATCATTAGCATCATCATCATCACTCTATCATCACATTATCATCATTAACATCATCACCATCCACATCCCCACCATCCACATCATCACCATAATTCCATCATTATTACCAGCATCATCACCATTCATTCTCAACAACTTAACCCTAATCATCCCTTAATCATCACATCATCATTCTTAATCATTATCACCCCATCATCACCCTATCATCATCCTCATCAACATAATCATCATCGTCAACCTCATCGCCGTCATCGTCGTCCCCGTGCGCGCACCCCGAGGTTTGAACCTGTCCCTCTTCTTCTTTTTATGTGTGCTTGTGTGTATGCCAGTAGGACATCAGTATTTCGTTACCACAGTTAGTTGACCTCCAGACCCCATATCGGTGAACCCAAACTCGTATACGCGTACGTACGCATATACGTAGATTGTTCAATTTTGGTATAGATATATATGTATTGTATAATTAATTATATGCTAATTAATAGTTATGACTATGTATGTATTGTACAACCCTAGGACACCGTGGATTTTTGCCCGCACAATTACCTTGACCATGTGACCTAGAGACTTGTGAGTTGACTGCCTTGTGTACACTGACGTACTAGCGAGACCGTGTTAGTTGACTATCTGATTATGCACAGTATTTGAAGATGTGACACCCGCGTAATTAGACGCACAGTTGACCCTGTTAGTTGACCAGTACCACCCCTAGCGTACCCTCTGAGTCTAATGTGTTTTTGGTTATGTGTGTACTAGTGTAATGACTAATGTTGTATTGTATCATATTATATGTATAGAGGACCTATTGGATTTATCTGCGCGACTTCAGGAGCAGACTATTGGAACTACGCAGTTTTTTTGCCAGGCAAGTATACCTTGCCATTGTACTATTATTCATATTCTATATGTTGCATGCATCTTTATTTTCTGTCATTAGTTCATATATTTTAACTGCTATATATAAACTGCGCGTCCAAGGAAACTTGGGTGCAACAACGGTGTCGTCGTGATCTGTTTCTATTATGTATATGCATTGACCTTGTTTATGAGATCGCCCAATTATCATAAAGCATCATTTGGTTCATTGGCGTGACATAATTGTTACACGAGTGTGAGTCTCATGTAGGACACAGACTCGCATACTGGGTTGGCCTCCTGTACGTATGGGCCGTGCGTTAGGGGTAATTGTTGTTAGAAACTTTGCATGCTAGTGGACTTGGCAGTTATTAAAGGTATTATCGTGTCATGGATATGACATGCTTAGAGCATGGGGTGGGGAGAACAACAAGTAAGGTGTGTGGGGTCCGTTGCACTTTTCTTGTGTAACCCGTAAGCTCCGTCGGAGATGCACGGTCATGATGACCACTATATATTATATATTATCAGTCGGCCTCTGTCGTTCAAAAGACGACATGCTTTGTAGGCCCCTGGATCTCCAAGAGAACCATGCCAATCCTATTTTAGCCAGATAGCCCACGCGTTGGGAAATTTGTTCTTAAACTGCATTTACGTAGACGGTTAGGTAACCCCATTAGATGTTTATTTCAGTACTTATTGGCATGCTTCTATGTATCTTGTTATGTCCCTCTGAGGACTTGGTCCCTTTCCAGGTGTAAATGTTCATGAGTATTCGCAGGTGCGCAGATCCGGACTGGTTACGTATATTTTCGAGGAGGTCTTCTCTTCGAGTCTCAGTGATTGTTAGTTGTTGTACTTATATTGAGTTTGCTTTTATATCTAGTTCGGCAGTGGATTTATTTCCATCCGACTATCATCTTTAGATACTTTATATTGAGATCTAGTTTCATAGATATTGTTTATTTATTTATATTCAATTTTCGTGGATGAGATTTAGATTATGCCCTGTAATTATGATAGTTTTTACCACTTATGAAGTATTTTGTTCATTATACAGCGTACGCACGTGTTATGATTTCCATATATTGGAGTTGCCATATACATACGGCTGGCATGCTTACGTGTCCTAGTCCTACGTATTTTGGGACTGGGGCGTGACATATTTTTAGTGGTGGCCCATGCAGGTCGAAAGCATATTGTCTCAGTTATGTTACTGTGCCGAGCAAGCCTGCACCTAGGATTAGAGTATAGGATCTCATCCATAATTGATTATGACTCATCTTCCTTCTAGTCTGTTCTATTTAAATAATTGCATCCTGCTTGATTCATATACTCTCCTAATAGTTCCTTGAGTATAGCCTCTCATAGAATGTAGGAATCCCTGTTGTTAGGATGATAATTAGGGTAACATTCCTATTAAGAATACAACTAGGGAATTGACACATCACGAAGTTTAGACTACCTAATGAACTCTAGCACCCTTACCTATAGATTGATTTACCATTACCCCTCGATATATTTATGAATGACTTGAGAGTAGTATAAACACTACTAGGGTTAGTTAGAAATTTGACCATATTGTTTGACCCTAGTATTGAGGAACCAATTGAAATCCAAGATTGAATATTAGGACTGAACCTAACCTTCATAGTAAGATAATATTAGAACTATAAATTTAGATTATTGTCTTGATATTAGCAGATAGTACCTTAGGAAGCCAAGAGGAATAAATATAACATTTTCCTTGATCATACCTCGAACATAGAGATTAGCATACCCCATTTTCTTAAGAAACCATGATATTATCTAGAGTCCCTCTTTTTTAATTTCATATCTTGTTCCTCTGCAACCTTAACGTTCGCTATTTGAGCGACGACTAATTATGCTTTTCTTTTTCTTTCTTTCAACTCGTGCTACCTGATCCTTCTGATTATAGGCCAAGTAATTTCTTTTATGTTAGGATATATATTTTGCTAGGATTATAATGTTAAATTTTGAAATTATGTTCCTTGTAGTTAGAACCTGATAGTTGAGTTGTTGATTTAGATTATGATGATTATCCTCTAGTTGTAGATCCCGTAAATTATATCCATAACTCAATACAAGTTATATCCTCTCTCACTTAAAGGCCAGTAACTTTTCCATTCTTACTATTGACACTTGTTCTATAAGCACTATGATTAAGACTTAAGATGACCATTACCTATATAATGCAATAGGATACCCTAATAGGTACAAAGATCTTTTCTCGTATGCCTCAACAAGAGTTTCTACTTTATTTCCACAAGGCAGTTATACTATTAGTTTATTATTTTAAGTTGGGTAGTGTGCCTCACAACCTAGTATCACATTGTCCTTTTGATCCATTAATGAAATGTAATAGAATGACACCAACTATAGGCTTCCATAAGAAGATAATGTTTATCCAGACTGTAGAACTTAGAGGCCCATACCCCTATTTGGTCGACTAGCGACTTAGACAAGGAGTTAGTATGACAACTGTAGAGATTGTAGAGTCTTTTTTTTTGTGAACTTGAATTATTTTGTACCTTCTTTCATCATAATCCAGCGTATTTATATTTTCTAAACTACCTTGACTTATGCTGCAATTATAGCCTAGTTTTGCAAGCTTACTCTTATATCGAGCTTGATCATGATATATGTATTATTGGGTCGACACACTAATATATTTCAGAATCAGTGTATTAAGGTCTAGCTAACCTTAGTGCGCTTGGTTCGCTCTTCGCATGACTACTTTACGTGGATTGAGATATATAGTTGACTAGTAAACGAATGTACTTGCCCTTAGACATGTCTGAGCATATCGTATCGATTACATAACTATACTGATACGCACATGCGAATAAGAATTTACCAAATATGATTTCAATCCACGACTGTCTTGACAATTCCCATTTGAATTCTTTAAACGCCTTGATCCCCATACTTGTATTCTATTACCTCCACCTTGAATTCTTTATTATTGTTTTTCGTCTTTTCTTATTTCGGAAAGACGAAACCTCGTGCTTGGTATAAGTTTGATATATAGATAGTACTAGATATACCCCATAGGCCAATCACATTACTTGATAATTATTTTTCGTAATTAAGGGCATATCATATGTGATATATTGGTGTTAAAACTTTTGAGGATTGAATAACGCGATTAAATAATTTGAGGAAGTCTTTCTTAAATTTATAGCCTTATGTGATAGATGGGTAAATTCTAAGTTGGATAGAAGTTACATTGTCAACTTGAGAGGAATTTCTTTTAGATTGTGATCAATTAAAATTAGATTGAGAGGTTCAAGTCATTTTAATTTTGAGAATTTTAGAAGAAGGAGTTAGATGATGAGTATTTAATAAATTTTGAAATCTTGATATTGCGGACCAAATATTTATACTTTGAGTACATGATTTAAATTTTGAAAACTGAAGATTGAATCATCAATTTAAACTTTGAGGATAAATATAGAATTTTAGACTTGCACATTGGTGGATTGAATTTAAATTTTTTATAATTTGATGATTTGAATTAAGAGTTAGAATTTGATTGTTGGATTACCTATTTTAAATATTGAGGATAAAAATTGAATTTAAAATTTGAAGAGTACAAAAATTCATAAGTTGAAGACAGGAATAATATTTGATTAGAATTGTTTTCTAAAGGAGATTATGATAGTTGGAGATCGTGATATAAAATTGGGTATGCGTTATTTAAATCTTGAGGATGTTAAATGAATTTAACTTAAATTTGGATGTTGATGATTTAAAAATCGAGAATAGACTACGATAGGTTGAATCTTGATTTAAATAATAGTTATTTCAAATTTGAAGTAAGTGCGATGGATTTGAATAGATTCTGTTATTTAAATTTTTGGAAGAGATCGCGATTGACTTACCTTATATACGAATGTGAAGGATTTAACAAATTATACCTTAGTTTAATTTTGAGGACGAAATTATTTTAAGTTGGGTAGATTGTAAACCCCCTCACCCAAAATTAGGCCTACTTGGCTTAGATAGAGAGATTAGGGATAATTAGAATCCAATTAGAAATAGAACACGGTATTTTATTTAAATTTGCAATATTTATATCACTTAGCGCACCTTACCATTGCTTCGATAATTGGAGCACTACATTAGCCATTGCCTTCCTACAAATTTTATATTCTTGCCCTAGACGTGCCAGCCATATATTCTGACCTTTGTGTAACTTATAATTATGCTCTCTTGTGCTACATTTTAGTCGTACGATATTCGTCGCAGGCATTTATATTTAATTTTAAATAAATACGACTTTGTATCCTTGTGCGTTCCAATCGAAATTGGAGACACAATCTTGACCCGTTTCGTGCAACCCAATTTATGATAATATTCTATTCTGAGTCCCCTATGTCCATGACACTTGTGTCCCACCTAATTTTAGCCCCATGTACTTCTAATTAATTCAAGAACACCTTGCGCATTAATTTTAATTAATTTAATCCAATTTCCATCTTTGTGCAATTTTTTAATTGTTGGGCGCTTTTATGCAAAAATGCAATAAGGTGTCCACACCATTGGACAGTACATGAAGAAACTTATTTTTTCCTTCACATGAATTTTTTCCATAATTTTTGGAATATGCAACGCACAAACATCGCCCTCATTTAAACCTAGCCCCTGCATTTTAAACAATGCAAATTATAGCCCTCCAAATATCCCGATGTGAGGCCAAGGCCCAACCCCAAGAGGATGTTGACCAAGCCCACCAACCTAGGTCAAACCCAAATCCAAAGTCCACATGTATATAAACAACTTTTCCTTCCTTTTTTTTTTATTTTTATCAAAATCACCCAACCCTATTCCTCAGCCGACCCCTTTACAAACTAATGTTCATCTCCTTCTCCCCGCTGCCGAGTCCGGCCACCCCGAACTCGTCGGACCACCCGTCTCGGCCGTCGATGTCTCCCCGCTGCTAATCCGCCTGAACCACGCAGCCCACCTCGCCTGAGAGAACCCGACCCCGCTGAACCAGCCGAATCTGCACCTTGTCTCTACCACGCTTCATCCACGACTCACAGCCACCTCTTCCTCCATCATCTCCTTCTCCTTTCTCCACCGGAGTCAACGACGAGCAGCACCCCCCACCGTTTTCTTCCCCGGTGTTCACCTCTTTCCCCTCGACCACCGCACCATTAGCAACACCACCTTCAACTCCCCTCTTCCCCGATCGACCCTCGACCAACTCCATCGCTGCATATCACCCGACCACCACCATTCTCTCTGTCTAAACGTCCACCACCCTGGCCTCCTTATTCTCCTTCTCTTCCCTGTCCTCCCTGCTCGACTCTTCCCCGGCCAGATGTAAACCCACTCATTTATTTTTATAGATAGACTATTTTTGGGTTACATATTTTTGTTTAGCATCAGGTATTTGAGGTTTAGAATTAAGGTTGCAGATGTCTGATTCTTTAATTAAACCCTTGGTGCACCCTACCGTTGTTGCAATATTCAGAGCCCAACAATAGCCTATAATTTCCAATAAATTGTTGCATTCTAGACTTGATACGCCAACTTAGGCGCTGAATTTTTCTGTCACTCAAAATCATAAACCCTTGTGCTCTAATTTAATTGCACAACTTTTCGTATCCAAAATCTATTATTTAATCCGGTATCACGTACCTGTGTCGTTGCCATCAATTTTGAGACACAAACTCAACCCGTTTAGCCGACCCAATTAAAGGGTCCAAGATTGACACCAAGTCTACACCTTTCATGACCTTTGTGTCACTCCAAATTAAGACCCCATGTGCCCCCATTTAATTTTAGAGCACATGACATTTATTTTAATTAAATTGGGGATACCAACTTTGATTAATCCCAACTTAACCCCAATTTAACCTAATTCCTCATTCATTAAGCCCATGCAAAACACACAACACCCCATCACCCTACAAAACATCAAACACCACTTTCCACACCATTTTTTCCTTCATTTTATGTGTTTGTGAAAATATCCAAAATTAATGGGCTTATTTGCAAATGTTGTAATAGGTGTGATCACCTCATTGGTTCAAACCAAATGAAGAAGCCCCCTCCCTTGACCGGTTCAACCCAACCCCACTCTCCCCTTTGTGTGAACATAATAAACCTCATGATGAATCCTAGCCCCCCATTTGAATAAACTCTCATCCTCACCACCCATCCCTCACACACCCCCCTATAAAACATCTTCTCACACCCTTCCCAAGGAGCAGGCCCTAATCCCATCACCTTGGAAAACCCCCACCCCCTCTCTCTCTCCTCCCTCCTCACAAAAACCCACAGCCAACATTTTCTTCTTCTTTCTTTCTTCTTCTTCTTCTTCTCCTCTTCTTCTTCTTCTTCTTCTTCTTCCTCATAACTACTCCGGTTCAATCTGACTCCGGCCGAGCTCCCCCTCCGGCCAACCAACCTCGAACCACCACCCGGCCACCCGCTCGCCTCCTCCTTCTCCAACTGCTGCACATCACCAGCACCGAACCGCCACCTGCACTCAACCATCTCCGGCCAGTCGACCGCCTCCCTCGACCGCCTGTCGAGCCTCCTCCCACCCGACATCACCATCACCACCATACCCGCACCTCCACCCGAGCCTCCTCCAACCTGTCACCTTTTCGCTGCCACCCCCGCTGTCTCCACGAGACTCCACCACCACGACCTCCACCCTCGGCCGACCCTTCCTCTCCTCCTCATCATCATCAGCACCATCATCATACTCATCATCATCACCACCATAATCAGACTCATCATCAACAGCAGCACCATCATCATCATCATCATCACCACCACCACCACCACACCCTACTCCGGCCAGAGACGGCCATCGGTCCTTGCAGCCAAGGTGAATACTCCTCCCCCTCTAGTTATGTAGTATAGTTTTATATCGATTTTTGGGGATATATTAGTTATTGTTATGGTTATAAATTGAGTTTAGGGTGTGAATAAAATAGATTTAGTTAAGGGTTACATGTATGCATGTGAGATTTTAGGTTTAATACATGTTATAATATGCAATTGATGGTTATATGTGTTAATTTATTTAGGGTTTTAAATATACATTGATATTCAGGGTTTGAGGTTATGGAATATATACATTTGATGGTTAGAAATGATATATATAATGAGGTTAGGGTTTAAATGCCATATAAGATTTTTAGGGTTTTATACATAATGATATATGCATTGTTGATCGGTTGATTGAGTATATGTCGTGATCCTTAAATGTTGGCCATTTATTAAGGGATGAATAATAATAATGAATTTAATTGAGGATGATATATGTCAACGTGCATGATAATGTCTCTGAAGACCAGGGTAAAATCTGAGGAATGAACGTACTTGAACTACTGAACCTCGTGATGAATATAGTAGGATTGAGGATTTGTTTGATAATATTGTACAGGTGATTAATCGGATTTGACGTAACAAACCCTTAGTCAACCTTGGTCAACTCTCTAGCTTTGTGTCTATGTGAGTTGTAACTGATTTTGAACATATGCTAGATGTGTGTCACATCTTATTTTAGCTGCATGATAATCTATTGATTGAGCTTGTATCTCGTCTCTAGGTACTACGGGACCTGCGGACTTGGACATTGTACCGGAGCCCCATCTTCAGCAGCCGGATCCAGGCTAGTGTACCTTGCCACCCTGTATTTCAGTTACCAGATATTTATTTATTTATTATATGCATTGTGCGCATTTTGGATTAGAACTGTTACTTCGCGTCCGGGTCTTAACCGGGTGCAGACGTTTATCGGTAACATCTGGTAACGATTGATAGATGTTCGCAATACCTTGATGTACATACTTGGTTACATCATAACCCTAGGACACATTCAGACAATGTCATCGTGCCAAATTTTCTGTATCCTGATACTGACAGCATGACCGGAATCTGGGACGACCTTAGGGTCACGATTGTTGATAGTTACTTCAGTATGACGAGACTTCTAGATAGAGGTTCAGGTTCAGCGCACACTCGTTGACCGCTTGGGAAGGGAAAGATAGTTACTAGACGTTTGGGCTCCTCTACACGTGCTTTATATACGTATATGTCATGTTGATGTAGAGTTCCTGTATCCGGAGTAGTATCACCTGTCTGACTTTGTGCTCGGAGCTACGGTACGCCCCATGTATCTCTGTGTTCGGAGCTACGGTTTTATTTTGGACAGCCCATGCGTCGAACATTGTCTTCAAAATGTGTCTCACTTAGGTGGTTATGCTAGATTACACCGTCGTTGTACTTGTACTTTCTGTTATATTTTGGCATGCTGTATTTTTGTACCTTGCTACGTCCCTCTGAGGGCCTGGTTCCCTGCCAGTTTTGCAGCATAGACGATTACAGAGCCTTTGGAGTTGTTGATGGAGTTGCTTGTCTTGCAGGCATTGGTACCAGGTACTCATATTATTTCTACCGGTATTGTGGTTATTTTATATTAGCTATTCATCTGCTGTTTTAGCCTTGTTTTTATAGACTTATATTTCTTCTCGAGTCTATTCGAGTTTGTGTGTTATTGGGCAGCCGAATTTAGCACATATAGCTCATTCTTGTCTATTTTTGTTCATTGTGGATTGAGACATAGATGCTTATATTTACTGGATTATTTAGATATTTACCAGTAGTTTACAGCTTATACGTATTCGAGTCGGACCAGAGTTTGGTAGAATACGTAGCTGGCGTGTCGCATATTCCTGGTCTTACGTATTTTGGGATTGGTGAGTGACATATTTTAGTGGTGGCCCATGCAGATCCGATTTAAATCGTCTTGGTCACCTGACTGTGCCAAGCGAGCCTGCAAATTAGGAATAGATATGAGGATTTATTGTTGAATAGGATCTCAATCCATAATCGATTTTAAAAACTCCCTTCGTAATTGATTATCGCCATTGGACTTCCCAATTGTATTCGTTCCTTTTTTATCAATATCGTTATCATTGTTTACATCTCCTTTTATTTCGGAAAGACGAATGCGAGTGCCTGATGGTTCCTTTCAGAAGAAGATCGCAGTCAGATGACAGAAGACATAAATTGTGTAATACTCCCTGAGAAGATTGTTACCCTCAGTAGTGTAGGTTGACAGGTTCTTTTTAGATTCTAGAACTAGTATAAAAGGTTAGCAAGAGAATTGGACCCAGTAGTATGTCCTCAGAACTGGTAAAACCTTACTTAAGATAACGGTGATTTGGGAAGTACAGGGAGCTAGAAAGATTATTGATCATAACCCTCTAGAATAATTTATGGAAATGCATAGCCCGATGCGAGATATTAGTTATTGTATATGATAGCGATACCAAGAACGATATTATGAACTAGAGGAGATGGAATTTTAGGCTCTCACCTGGAAAATAATGATTTGATACCAAAAATTCTAGCATGTGCTTGGGTGATACCATTATTGCACTATGTGACTTGGAAAGAGAAATAACGGAAAGAAGAAATTTGAGGGATACAATTGTAGGAAGAAATTTGAGGAGAAGAGTAATTATACTTTAGGAAAGGGAGAATTTTTCTTTTGGAGGATTGGTATTGTAAATAGAATGGGAGCATTTATTATGAGGTTAAGTCTAGACTATGACATTGTCCTAGGCATGAGTTGGTTGATCCAATATCATGCGACGCTAGATTATCGACATGGTTGCATTATATTTAGACCACCAGATTATCCTGAGTTTGAGTTTCTTCAGGGAGCCCGGGAGCATGGTGCCCATCTACCTTAGAGGCACACATTGCAGAAGGTGAACCGGTGTACCCCCGCATTATATCAGGATTTGAGAATGTGTTTCCAGAGGATCTTCCAGGCCTGCCACCTGACAGAGAGATAGAGTTTGCTATAAAGTTGACTCCCAGAGCTGAGCCAGTTATTTTTCCCGTCTACAGACTAGCACCGATAGAGTTGGTTGAGTATAAGGTCCATATTAGAGGATCTCTTAGACAAGGGTTTCATTCGGGCTAGTATTTCTCCATGGGGAGTACCCATATTATTTGTGCTTAAGAAGGATGGGATGGTACGGTTGTGTATCGATTACAGGGCGTTAAATGCTGTAATGATAAAGAACAAGTACCCATTGTCGTGCATCGATGATTTATTGGATCAGCTTAGTGGCGCTTGTGTATTCTCGAAGATCGATCTCAGATCCGGCTATCATTAGATCAAGGTACGGAGAGAGGTCATTCCGAAGACGGCTTTTTGGACGAAGTATAGGCACTATGAGTTTTTAGTCATGCTGTTTGGTTTAACCAACGCGCCAACAGTATTTATGAGTCTGATGAACAATGTTTTCCACCAGTACTTAGATAAGTTCATGGTGGTGTTCATAGATGACATCTTGGTATATTCCAAGAGTCAGGAGGAGCACAAGAGACTTCTCAGGATCATGTTGGAGACGCTGAGGCATGAGAGGCTGTACGCCAAGCTCAGCAAATGTGAGTTCTGTTTGGATATAGTACCATTCCTGGGACACATAATCACCGGAGATGGACTATCAGTTGACCCAGAGAAGATCGCTGCAGTAGATACGTGGCCTACCTCTACATCAGTTACAGAGATTAGTAGTTTTCTCGGACTTACTGGATATTATCCGAGGTTCATGAAAAACTTTCCGAGGATTGCTGCGCCAATGACGCGACTGACGCGTAAAGGCGAGGAGTTTATCTGGACCGAAGAATGTCAGACGGCATTTGATGAGCTAAAGAAGCGTCTGACATCAGCACCGATTTTGACACTTCCTTCAGGATCGGAAGGATTTGTAGTGGACAGTGATACGTCTGGGAGCGGATTAGGATGTGTATTGATGCAACACGGCAAGGTGATAGCCTACGCAGCAAGACAGCTGAGAGTTCATGAGAAGAACTATCCGACGCACGATCTAGAGCTAGCTGTAGTGATATGTGCACTAAAGCTTTGGCGGCACTACCTTTATGGAGAGCGTGTCGAGATTTACACAGATCACGAAAGTCTGAAGTATGTCTACACTCAGAAGGAGCTCAACATGAGACAGAGGCACTGGCTAGAGTTGATGACAGATTATGATATAGAGTTGTACCACCCTGACAAGACGAATGTAGTAGCAGATGCCTTAAGCAGGAAGCCCATGGCATACTTTTTGATGACTCAGCGGCAATTGCTAGAGGATCTTCAGGAGCTTGGGATAGAGATGGTATTTCTAGGCATGGATAGACAGATGGCCAGTCTCGAGGTTCAGTCTACATTGGTCGAGAGGATCAGGGCAGCCCTGCCTACAGATGCAAGATTCTGACGACTGCGAGAGAGGACAGAGGCCGGCATGCAGACGGGACTCAGGATTCATGAAGACGGAACATTGAGGTGTGGTGATCGCCTATACGTTCCGATTGGTGAGCTACGCCAGGAGTTGATGACCGAGACTCATAGCTCTATTTATTCTATTCATCCCGGGGGTACGTGTAGCGCCCCGTTCCCCCGGTGCGGGGAGCGCGACTAAGAAACACAAGACGGTATCGTTCGATCGGGATAGATTGAATTAAGAACTCGTCCTCGTTATGGATTTGTTTCTTCGGAATCGATTCCCATATTTAGTGGACCGTGCCCCCGGGATCGACTTAGCGGCAGAGTTAGGAGGGACCTCTCCGCTGATATCTTTTATTGCCTCAGTTTTCGATGTCGCTTGTTGCTTTCGTGCTTTGAGTTGGTTTTAGGATTTGCTTGTTTTCCTTGAACGGTTTCGATGGTTTTCATTTTTTTCGTTCATTGAACTGTACTTCAATTCCGAGATTGGAAAAGTGGAAGAGGTATTGATCGAGCTGTTCGTAATGCAGGTGAACGAGCAGTAGGCGGCTTGCGAGCGGAGTCGTGAAGCGCCTCTTTCCTTCTCCCTTCCAAAATCTAAGTGAGTGGCTACCATCCCGATTAGCTAGCCCTGCTTCCAAGCTTCACACCCTAAAAGCTTGAACTATTCTTTGCCCCGATCAAACGATACCAAGTAATAACTAAAAGAAACCAAGATAAAAGAAAATAGACTTGGTTATTGCTGCTTGTCATTCAACTTGGGAACGGTTACTCATATGCATGCTTGTTCGTTCGGAATGTTCATAATATGCTTCAAGTTTACTTAGAATGCATCTCTTCCATGAATTATGCTAATATGGAAATAAACTTGTTATGAAATAAACTGCCAGGAAGACTATGCAAAATGAATCATACAATGTTGCTTGTCTCATGTTCATGTTGCCTCAACTGCATCAACGCTAACGTGCCATGAACGATTGATCACGGATAACTTGTGCACAAGGTCAACGGGTTCCACGGACGGTTGCTGTGGCACTGGCACCGATCCGGTCCGGGCGGAACTTCACGATAGTCTCACGTGCGAACGGGATGGCGTGTAGCACCTCACGTGCTTCGTTGCACACCATCCTCGTTCAAAGACTAAATGGTCCATTATGGCTTATAGCCAGTGATCCCAACGTGTATATTTAAACCTGTTGCAAACTAACTTGTGTCTTCGTGACAGGAAAGGCATGGTAAGTATTGTGCAGGTGATTCAGACGAGAAGGTAAAATCCACCGAACGGTGGCACGTTCATTTCAGTAAATTCTATATGCTGCTTACTTGTAAATGAACTAAGGCAAGATAGAAACCCACAAAATATGCATGCTTCATTAAACAACGTGTTGATTGGTATAGTTTGGTTAGCTCGCCTTCACCAGCATGTTTCGATATGCTGACCCTCGTTGAAACAGGTTCTCCGCACTAAGGCGAACCGAGCGAGGAGCGAAGTCGTCTT
This sequence comes from Iris macrosiphon, assembly GCA_036927795.1. Lineage (NCBI taxonomy): Eukaryota > Viridiplantae > Streptophyta > Magnoliopsida > Asparagales > Iridaceae > Iris > Iris macrosiphon. The sequence goes on along the minus strand of JAYESA010000014.1, from coordinate 25,489,916 downwards.
CCCGATCCAGTCCAGCTGTCGGCACATCTTCACCGCGCCCTTTTGAAGCATTTTGAACCAGGAGCTTGTACTCTTCATACACAATGCAGCTCCGTGGCAAAGCCGTCCTCCAGCCCGGAGGTCTTTATCATTTTGAGTTTATAAAAGGATGTAATGTACAGGACTTCTATCTCGTTTTGAGTTAACACTTTTGTAAGCCGTTCGGCAAAATAGCTGACTCGTTCAGGAGTTTGTAATAGATGTTCATTATCAATAAAGAGAACTTTTCCTTGTTTCAAATCTGTGTTTTAATTTATCTGCGTACTCTGAATATGTGCTTGCTATGCAAATCATTAAAGCCTTGTGCAGGCGCAACCCCAGGCCCACACGGCGGTCACGACTCGGGGGACGCCTCGGGGCGTGACATAGTGGTATCAGAGCACAGATTCAAAGTTCCTTAGATTCGTGCTGGAAAAGTTCCTTTAACGATCAAATTCCTGTGCGAACTCTTGAACTCGCTAGGCCAAAATGAGATAGATTCATGCAATAAGTCCATAATACATTATGATTCTAATATAATTTACCTTCTTTTGAAGGAATGGTACCAGCGCAATCTGCAGCGCAAGCACCGAACGAAACGCAAGAGAGTAGTTCGGGCACTTCGGGAAGCTCTCGGAGCCAGCGAGGCATATCTCAAGTTGACCCGCTTGAGCGGGTAATGCAAATGTTAGGAGAGCAACGACAAAGAGATGATGCTCGCCAGGCCCGGTTAGAAAGCAATCTAGAGACCCGATTCTCAGTCCAACAAAAGCAGGTAGATGCCCTGCAACAAATCTTTCAGACTTTGGATGCAAACCATTCCACTGCAACAGCAACGACTCCGGTGGAACAGCCCGTGCTTGAAGTTGAGACGCCACAAATTCCAAGGCCGAAGGATGTGACTGCCTTCAACTTGGGCCACTTCAAGAAAGTCTGCAACACCCCATTCAACGGGACTGAGGAGCCAGTTGTGGCACTAGATTGGCTAGCCGAGCTTGAAGATCACTTCGCTCTGCTAGAGGTCTCCGAAGATAAGCGCGTCGCCTGCGCCCAATTACAGCTCCGCCTCAACGCACACGATTGGTGGAACGTGCATCAACGATCTCTCCAATTTGATCACGGAGAGGAGGCGATCTCGTGGACGACCTTTCGTGCCGCGTTCGAAGAGGAGTTTATACCCCCTCCAGTACAACGTCGGATGGAAAACGAGTTCGTGCAGCTGAGGCAGGACAGTATGACAGTTAAGCAATACTCCGCCGAATTCAACCGACTCTCCAAATTCGCTAGGGCCTATTTACCTGATGCAGCGAGTCGAGCTAGAAGGTTTGAAGGTGGTTTGCGCCCTGCCATCCATGGGCACGTGGTCAATAATCAATATGGAACCATGCGTGAAGTCATGAATCACGCCCTATCTCTAGAACCACAATATCCTCATGTTTCCACCGGCGCTGTGCATACCTACAATCACAAACGCCAAGGCAACGACAGAGGAAACAACACAGCAAAGTGCCCTAACCACGGCAGTCCCCAAGAAGGAAACCCAGGGCCTTCGTGCAATTTCTGTAAGAAACAAGGGCACACGGCCGATAAGTGCCACAAAAAACTTGGGCAATGTCTCATTTGTGGTGATTCAAACCATAGGATACGAGACTGTCCAAATTATTCTGCCCGACATCACATTCCCTAACGGTAAGCACTATTCCTAAGTTTCGGGACGAAACTTCCAATTGGTTGGGTAGGATGTAGCGCCCCGTTCCCCCGGTACGGGGAGCGCGACAAAGAAACACAAGACGGTATCGTTCGATCGGGATAGATTGAATTAAGAACTCGTCCTCGTTATGGATTTGTTTCTTCGGAATCGATTCCCATATTCAGTGGACCGTGCCCCCGGGATCGACTTAGCGGCAGAGTCAGGAGGGACCTCTCCGCTGCTATCTTTTATTGCCTCGGTTTTCGATGTCGCTTGTTGCTTTCGTGCTTTGAGTTGGTTTTGGGATTTGCTTGTTTTCCTTGAACGGTTTCGATGGTTTTCATTGTTTTCGTTCATTGAACTGTACTTCAATTCCGAGATTGGAAAAGTGGAAGAGGTATTGATCGAGCTGTTCGTAATGCAGGTGAACGAGCAGTAGACGGCTTGCGAGCGGAGTCGTGAAGCACCTCTTTCCTTCTCCCTTCCAAAATCTAAGTGAGTGGCTACCATCCCGATTAGCTAGCCCTGCTTCCAAGCTTCACACCCTAAAAGCTTGAACTATTCTTTGCCCCGATCAAACGATACCAAGTAATAACTAAAAGAAACCAAGATAAAAGAAAATAGACTTGGTTATTGCTGCTTGTCATTCAACTTGGGAACGGTTACTCATATGCATGCTTGTTCGTTCGGAATGTTCATAATATGCTTCAAGTTTACTTAGAATGCATCTCTTCCATGAATTGTGCTAATACGGAAATACACTTGTTATGAAATAAACTATCAGGAAGACTATGCAAAATGAATCATACAATGTTGCTTGTCTCATGTTCATGTTGCCTCAACTGCATCAACGCTAACGTGCCACGAACGATTGATCACGGACAACTTGTGCACAAGGTCAACGGGTTCCGCGGACGGTTGCTGGGGCACTGGCACCGATCCGGTCCGGGCGAAACTTCACGATAGTCTCACGTGCGAACGGGATGGCGTGTAGCGCCTCACGTGCTTCGTTGCACACCATCCTCGTTCAAAGACTAAACGGTCCATTATGGCTTATAGCCAGTGATCCCAACGTGTATATTTAAATCTGTTGCAAACTAACTTGTGTCTTCGTGACAGGGAAGGCATGGTAAGTATTGTGCAGGTGATTCAGACGGGAAGGTAAAATCCACCGAACGGTGGTACGTTCATTTCAGTAAATTCTATATACTGCTTACTTGTAAATGAACTAAGGCAAGATAGAAACCCACAAAATATGCATGCTTCATTAAACAATGTGTTGATTGGTATAGTTCGGTTAGCTCGCCTTCACCAGCATGTTTCGATATGCTGACCCTCGTTGAAACAGGTTCTCCGCACTAAGGCGAACCGAGCGAGGAGCGAAGTCGTCTTCCCGATCCAGTCCAGCTGTCGGCGCATCTTCACCGCACCCTTTTGAAGCATTTTGAACCAGGAGCTTGTACTCTTCATACACAATGTAGCTCCGTGGCAAAGCCGTCCTCCAGCCCGGAGGTCTTTATCATTTTGAGTTTATAAAAGGATGTAATGTACATGACTGCTATCTCGTTTTGAGTTAACACTTTTGTAAGTCGTTCGGCAAAATAGCTGACTCGTTCAGGAGTTTGTAATAGATGTTCATTCTCAATAAAGAGAACTTTTCCATGTTTCAAATCTGTGTTTCAATTTATCTGCGTACTCTGAATATGTGCTTGCTATGCAAATCATTAAAGTCTTGTGCGGGCGCAACCCCAGGCCCGCACGGCGGTCACGACTCGGGGAACGCCTCGGGGCGTGTCAGTACGAAGATGTACCAAAATTTGAGACAAAACTACTGGTGGTCTGGGATGAAGAGAGAGATTGCAAGATTTGTGGCGAGATATTGGTCTGTCAATAAGTCAAGACTGAACATCAGAGGACTACAGGACTATTGTAGCCGCTTCCCATTCCCGAGTGGAAGTGAAAACACATTACCATGGACTTTGTCACAGGATTCCCAAGGAGCCCTAGCAGGAAGGATACAGTTTGGGTTGTCGTAGACCAACTCACCAAGTCTGCACATTTCTTGTTCTTCAGAGTTGGGCAGTCCACAGAGATATTAGCTGACATGTATATGAGACAGATAGTACGACTATATAGAGTACCTGTCAGCATTATATCGGATCGTAATTTCAGATATACGTCATATTTATGGCAGAATATGCAAGAGAGTCTAGGAACTCGTCTCAAGTTCAGCACTGCATATCATCCACAAACTGATGGCCAGTCAGAGCGCACGATTCAGATACTAGAGGATATGTTGAGAGCGTGCATGATCGACTTTAGAGGATCTTGGGAGGACCATCTACACTTGGTGGAATTCTCCTACAATATTAGTTACCAGGCCAACATACAGATGGCACCTTATGAGGCACTGTACGGCAGAAAGTGTAGGTCACCGGTATATTGGAGTGACGTGGGAGAGCGTCAAATACTTGGTCCAGAGTTGGTGACACAGACAGTGGAGAAAGTAAAGCAGATTCAAAGCCACCTGCGTGCAGCACAGGACAGACAGAAGCATTGGGCTTATACGTACCGCAGACCTTTGGAGTTCAAGGAAGGTGACCATGTATTTTTGACGATATCACCTACTCGTGGTACCATCATATTCGGAGGCAGAGGCAAACTGAGTCCGAGGTACATCGGACCTTTTGGCATCTTGGAACGAGTTGGCGAAGTGGCTTATCGTCTTGCATTGCCTCCATCATTAGAAGGAGTGCACGACGTATTTCACGTATCACAGTTGAGGAGATACGTGGCAGACCCTAGCCACGTGCTTGATCATTCGGAGATTACAGTCGGGCCCAGTTTATCTTACGTAGAGCAGCTAGTGGAGATACTCGATCGCAGTGAGAAGACTTTGAGAGGTCAGACTATATGACTGGTCAGAGTTGCATAGAAGCATCATTCGCCAGGCGAGTCTACCTGGGAGCACGAGGATTCTATTCGGCAGTGGTTCTGGTATTTATTTGAGGACCAATGTACGAATTTACGTACCGCATTCGATTACCAGTTTGCTTTTATATTCTCGTAGCTATTAGTCGTGCTTTACTTTTAATTTCGGGGACGAAATTTTTCTAAGTTTGGAAGGATGTAAACCCTCTCATTTATTTTTATAGATAGACTGGTTTTGGGTTAAATATTTTGGTTTAGCATCAGGTATTTGAGGTTTAGAATTAAGGGTGTAGATGTCTGATTCTTTAATTAAACCCTTGGTGCACCCTACCGTTGTTGTAATATTCGGAGCCCAACAATAGCCCATAATTTCCAATAAATTATTGCATTCTAGACTTGACACGCCAACTTAGGCGCTGGATTTTTCCGTCACTCAAAATCATAAACCCTTGTGCTCTAATTTAATTGCACAACTTTCCATATCCAAAATCTATTATTTAATCCGGTATCGCACACCTACGTCGTTGCCATCAATTTTAAGACACAAACTCAACCCGTTTAGCCGACCCACATAAAGGGTCCAAGACTGACACCAAGTCTACACCTTTCATGACCTTTGTGTCACTCCAAATTAAGACCCCATGTGCCCCCATTTAATTTTAGAGCACATGACATTTATTTTAATTAAATTGGGGAAACCAACTTTGACTAATCCCAACTTAACCCCAATTTAACCCAATCCCTCATTCATTAAGCCCATGCAAAACACACAATACTCCATCACCATACAATACATCAAACACCACTTCCCACACCATTTTTCTATCATTTTATGTGTTTGTGCAAATACCCAAAATTAATGGGCTTATTTGTAAATATTGCAATAGGTGTGATCACCTCATTGGTTAAAACCAAATGAAGAAGCCCCCTCCCTTGACCGGTTCAACCCAACCCTACTCTCCCCCTTGTGTGAACATAATAAACCTCATGATGAATCCTAGCCACCCATTTGAATAAACTATCATCCTCACCACCCATCCCTCACACACCCCCTATAAAACATCTCCTCACACCCTTCCCAAGGAGCAGGCCCTAATCCCAATACCTTGGAAAACCCGCACCCCCTCTCTCTCTCCTCCCTCCTCACAAAACCCCCAGCCAACATTTTCTTCTTCTTCCTTTCTTCTTCTTCTCCTCTTCTTCTTCTTCTTCTTCTTCTTCTTCTTCTTCTTCTTCTTCTTCCTCATAACTACTACGGTTCAACCCGACTCCGGCCGAGCTCCCCCTTCGGCCAACCAACCTCGAACCACCACCCGGCCACCCGCTCGCCTCCTCCTTCTCCAACTGCTGCACATCACCAGCACCGAACCGCCACCTGCACTCGACCATCTCCGGCCAGTCGACCGCCTCCCTCGACCGCCTGCCGAGCCTCCTCCCACCCGATATCACCATCACCACCATACCCGCACCTCCAGCCGAGCCTCCTCCACCACCATGACCTCCACCCTCGACCGACCCTGTCTCTCCTCCTCATCATCATCAGCACCATCATCATACTCATCATCACACTCATCATCAACAGCAGCACCATCATCATCATCATCATCACCACCACCACCACCATACCCTACTCCGGCCAGAGACGGCCACCGGTCCTCGCAGCCAAGGTGAATACTCTTTTCCCTCTAGTTATGTAGTATAGTTTCATATCAATTTTTGGGGATATATATTAGTTATTGTTATGGTTATACATTGAGTTTAGGGTATGAATGAAATAGATTTAGTTAAGGGTTACATGTATGCATGTGAGATTTTAGGTTTAATACATGTTATAATATGCAATTGATGGTTATATGCTAGGTTGATTTTATTTAGGGTTTTAAATATACATTGATATTCAGGAGTTGAGGTTATGGAATATATACATTTGATGGTTAGAAATGATATATAATGTGGTTGGGGTTTAAATGCCATATGAGATTTTTAGGGTTTTATACATAATGATATATGCATTGTTGATCGGTTGATTGAGTATATGTCGTGATCCTTAAATGTTGGTCATTTATTAAGGGATGAATAATAATAATAAATTTAATTGAGGATGATATATGTCAACGTGCATGATAATGTCTGTGAAGTCCAGGGTAAAATCTGAGGAATGAACGTACTTGAACTACTAAAACTCGTGATGAATATAGTAGGATTTAGGATTTGTTTGATGATATTGTACAGGTGATTAATCAGATTTGACGTAACGAACCCTTATTCAACCTTGGTCAACTCTCTAGCTTTGTGTCTATGTGAGTTGTAACTGAGATTGAACATATGCTAGACGTGTGTCACATCTTATTTTAGCCGCATGATAATCTATTGATTGAGCTTGTATCTCGTCTCTAGGTACTACGGGACCTGCGAACTTGGACGTTTTACCGAAGCCCCATCTTCAGCAGCCGGATCCAGGCAAGTGTACCTTGCCACCCTATATTTCAATTACCAGATATTTATTTATTTATTATATGCATTGTGAGCATTTTGGATTAGAACTGTTACTTCACGTCCAGGTCGTAATCGGGTGCAGACGTTCGTCGGTAACTTCTGGTAACGATTGATAGATGTTTGCAACACCTTGATGTACACACTTGGTTACATCATAACCCTAGGACACATTCAGACACTGTCATCGTGCCAGATTTTTTGTATCCTAATACTGACAGCATGACCAGAATCTGGGATGACCTTAGGGTCGCGTTTGTTGATAGTTACTTCAGTATGACGAGACTGCTAGATAGAGGTTCAGGTTCAGCGCACACTCGTTGACCGCTTGGGAAGGGGAAGACAGTTACTGGACGTTTGGGCTCCTCTATACGTGCTTTATATATGTATATGTCATATTGATGTAGTGTTCCTGTATCCGAAGTAGTATCACCCGTGTGACTCTGTGCTCGGAGCTACGGTATGCCTTGTGTGTCACGGTGTTCGGAGCTACAGTTTTATTTTGGACAGCCCACGCGTCGAACATTATCTTCAAACTGTGTCTCACTTAGGTGGTTATGCTAGATTATACCGTCGTTGCACTTGTACTTTCTGTTATATTTTGGCATACTGTATTTTTGTACCTTGCTACGTCCCTCTGAGGGCTTGGTTCCCTGCCAGTTTTGCAGCATAGATAATTACGGAGCCTTTGGAGTTGCTGATGGAGTTGCTTGTCTTGCAGGCATTGGTACCAGGTACTCATATTATTTCCACCGGCATTGTGGTTATTTTATATTCTTCCTTCATCTGCTGTTTTAGCCTTGTTTTTATAGACTCATATTTCTTCTCGAGTCTATTCGAGTTTGTGTGTTATTGGGCGGCCGACTTTAGCACATGTAGCTCATTCTTGTGTATTTTTGTTCGTTGTGGATTGAGACATAGATGTTCATATTTACTGGATTATTTAGATAGTTACCAATAGTTTACAGCTTATACGTATTCGAGTCGGACCAGAGTCTGGTCGAATGCGTAGCTATCGTGTTGCGTATTCCTGGTCTTACGTATTTTGGGACTGGTGCGCGACACCAGTCCTTCACCCGCAGTGTCGAGCAACCCCACACCACTAACACCACCATACCACCAGCACGACCACCACCATTCCCTATCCTCTGTCACCCTCGCCGGACCTCCCCCTAGCCGGACTCCGGCTGCCTTCATAACCACAGTCATCATCATTAGCATCATCATCATCACTCCGTCATCACATTATCATTATTAACATTATCACCATCCACATCCCAACCATCCATATCATCACCATCATTCCATCATCATTACCATCATCATCACCATTCATTCTCAACACCTTAACCCTAATTATCCCTTAATCATCACATCATTATCCTTAATCATCATCACCCCATCATCACCCTCATCAACATCGTCATCATCGTCAACCTTATCGCCATCATCGTCGTCCCCGTGTGCGCACCCCGAGGTTCGAACCTGTCCCTCTTCTTCTTTTTATATGTGCATGTGTGTGTGCCAGTAGGACATCAGTATTTCGTTACCACAGTTAGTTGACCTCCAGACCCCGTGTCGGTGAACCCAATTGTTCAATTTTGGTATAGATATATATGTATTGTATAATTAATTATATGCTAATTAATAGTTATGACTATGTATGTATTGTACAACCCTATGACACCGTGGATTTTTGCCCGCACAATTACCTTGACCATGTGACCCAGGGACCTGTGAGTTGACTGCCTTGTGTACACTGACGTACTGGCGAGACCGTGTTAGTTGACTGTCTGATTATGCACAGTATTTGAAGTCGTGACACCCGCGTAATTAGACGCACAGTTGACCCTGTTAGTTGACCAGTACCACCCCTAGCGTACCCTCTGAGTCCAGTGTGTTTTTGGTTATGTGTGTGCTAGTGTAATGACTAATGTTGTATTGTAGCATATTATATATATAGAGGAACTAATGGATTTATCTGCGCGACTTCAGGAGCAGACTATTGGAACTACGGAACTTTCTTTCCAAGCAAGTAAACCTTGCCATTGTACTGTTATTCATATTCCATATGTTGCATGCATCTTTATTTTCTGTCATTAGTTCATATATTTTAAATATTATATATAAACTGTGCGTCCAAGGAAACTTGGGTGCAACGACAGTGTCGTCGTGATCTGTTTCTATTATGTATATGTATTGACCTTTTTTATGAGACCGCCCCATAATCATGAAGCATTATTAGGTTCATTGGCCGTGACACAGCTGTTACACGAGTGTGAGCCTCATGTAGGACACGGACTCGCATACTAGGTTAGCCCCCTGTACGTATGAGCCTCATGTAGGTTCATCCGCCGGAGATGCACGGTCATGATGACCACTATATATTATATATTATCAGGCGGCCTTTGCCGTTCAAAAGATGACATGCTTTGTAGGCCCCTGGATCTCCAAGAGAACCATGCCAATCCCATTATAGCCAGATAGCCCACGCGTTAGGAAAGTTGTTCTTAAACTGCATTCACGTAGACGGTTAGGTAACCCCATTGGATGTTTATTTCAGTACTTATTGGCATGCTTCTATGTATCTTGTTATGTCCCTCTGAGGACCTGGTCCCTTTCCAGGTGTATATGTTCATGAGTATTCGCAGTAGCGCATATCCGGACTGGTTACGTATATTTTCGAGGAGGTCTTCTCTTCGAGTCTCAGTGATTGTTAGTTCTTGTACTTATATTGTGTTTGCTTTTATATTCTAGTTCGACAGTAAATTTGTTTTCATCCGACTATCATCTTTATATACTTTATTTTGAGATATAGTTTCATAGATATTGGTTATTTATTTATAATCAATTTCCGTGGATGAGATTTAGATTATGCCCTGTGATTATGATAGTTTTTACCACTTGTGAAGTATTGTTCATTATACAGCGTACGCACGTGTTATGGTTTCCATATATTGGAGTTGCCATATACATGTGGCTGGCATGCTTACGTGTCCTAGTCTTACGTATTTTGGGACTGGGAAGTGACAGAATCACAGCTCACCCACACCTCACGTCAGTGCAGCCTGACCATTACATGACTCAAAGCCTGTTATGTATGATTAGCCTGACTATTGCTTGCATCATGGCTAACTGTTTGGTTAGCCTAACCTTACATGAATCATAGCTAGTCATAAATAGCAAGCCTGATCAGTCCCAAGCCGATCACATGATATGCTGATGTTTTACAAACTTAACTAGATATTCTAGACATGTATTTCTAGTTTATAGTTCTAGTATTTACTTATATTCTAGTTCATTGTTCTAGCATGCACCTGTATTTCTGTTCATTGCTAGTTGTACCATTGATGATGATATATGCTCCAGTATTTCTATTTCCAGTATTTCATTATCTCCAGTATTTCTTATTGTCAGTATTTATATCCATCTTATATTTTTTTACACTGTATTAAGTTTTTGTCAATATACATGGAACTGCTGTTAGTGCTTGTACTTCATTCAAATCCTGACTGGATATTTTTCTAGAGGATCTTGAGAATTTTTGTCCTACACATTATGGACCAGGTATAGATGCAGACTACATACCAGAGAGCTTAGAAGAGTCCATTCCTTTAGAGGAGACACTACCTGCAGCTGTTTAGACAGTATTTATTTTATGCATTTGAGTTATGTTGAGACTTATGTTGGGTTTTATTTGAGACTTGTGGAGCCTATTTATGTTGGACAGCTAGACTGTAGTTTATCTCTATTTTGAGACATTGATTTTGACTTATGTCATTCTTTCTTATCTTTTATCGTGTCATTTATATTCTTGTAGTTATTGTGATTGAGTATATATTATGAGCTATTGAGAGATGTTTATTTCATTATCCTCCTTGTAATGCCCCGCTCCACATCGGCATTATGTATCAGGTGAGTGGGCAGAACTTCGTTCTCTGATTCTTGCACGCCTTAATAATAATTTGAGTTTTTGCTTGCAATGTTTTCATAAGAGAATGATAGAACCTGCCTTGCATGTTAATGAACTAACTCACCTAGCTTGTCTTTGAAACGATCATGTCTGCTTAACTAAGTATCCTGAAATGCTTGTCTAAGAGTGCATGAACATGTTCACTATCGTCTATGCTTCGAGAGAATCATATCGTGCCTGAATGTGTTCAAATGATAAGTTGGATTGCCCCGCAACAACGATAACTGTTCTGATGGTTTGTCTCGTCTGCATACTAGAGTTTATTTGATAGTGTTCCATGCATTCGTATCGGTCGGACAATGGCTTTTGGTGGAGATCTGAACAGTATGCGTCATTAGCCACCATGGGTCACAGCTGCCATTAGCATCAGATGAATGAGTCATTGGTATGCTGGACCAACAGCTGTCTATCCTGAGATACTCGGGGACCGCCCTGCTTATAGCTAAGTTCATTGTGTTAGCTTGGATAGATGATCTGCCCCTAAGATGTGCATGTGTGTCGAGCTATGCATTTGTCCCTGGAGTCTCAAGAGACACGCTATGCACACCCTGAAACAGAACGAACGGCTTGCTTGCTTATTGCATATGAAACTCTATTTTTAAAGATATTTCCAAACAATGTAATATGACTCTGTTATCGAACTGCATGAAACGAACCTAGGTAAAACTAGAAAGATCACAAGTAATGTAATATTTTATAACATGATTACTTAGTGTTAGTTTTAGTGAATGCTTGCTTCTGTTCAGTTATTTTATCTCACCAGTACTTATAAAAGTGCTGACCCACCAACATCTTACTAGCTTGCAGGTACTGGATCATCCGAGGGAGCGATAAGCGTGCCTCAGTCCCTAAGACCCGGAATCCTAGTTTCGATTGTGCCCCGAGATTTCTAACGTATAAGGGGGCATAATGTATGAACAAATACCTTTGCATAAGAGAACTCAGTCCCTCGATTGTCCCAAATACTCAGTTGGCTAAATGCATTGCATTGCATTGCAATAATGTCCCTTTCTGCTACTTACTCGATTGATGCGATGATAGCCAATAAATGACTTAAACGATAAAGCCTTGTGCAGGCGCAACCCCAGGCTCGCACGGCATCACGTCCCGATACATCCAAACGGGCTATCCCTTCCTCGCACCCGCAGGACAGGCGCGGTAATTCGCGTCCGGTGCGCCGTGTCACGGTAATTCGCGTCCGGTTCAATCCAGCTACGGGGGCGAGGCGAGGCGATGGTCCGTCCGGGAAGCCCCTCGGTTCTCGAGGGCCGGGGCATGACATAATAGTATCAGAGCCGAATCAATTCTCTTGGCCCAAATCCATTGCTATGACTTTGAGATATTATTGATATGGTATTGCAATAGAGCGTTCCATATAATAAGTCCATAGATATTCTCAAAGTGTAAATATTTTCTGAACTTGAATTGCTTGATTGTTTCGATTGAGTACGGCGAGGGATGGCACTATCGCTGCTCGGAATATCGAGAAGTTTATCCTTGAAGTTTCGAGGAGGAAACTTTTTGTTGGTTGGTAAGTATGTAATGCCCCGCTTTGCATCGGCATTATGTATCAGGTGATTGGGCAGAACTTCGTTCTCTTATTCTTGCACGCCTTAATAATAATCTGAGTTTTTGCTTGTAACATTTTCATAAGAGAATGATAGAACCTGCCTTGCATGTTAATGAACGAACTAACCTAGCTTGTCTTTGAAATGATCATGTCTGCTTAACTAAGTTTCCTGAAATGCTTGTCTAAGAGTGCATGAAAATGTTCACTATCGTCTATGCTTCGAGAGAACCATATCGTGCCTGAATGTGTTCAAATGATAAGTCGGATTTCCCCGCAACAACGATAACTATTCTGATGGTTCCTCTTATCTGCATACTAGAGTTTATTTGATAGTGTTCCATGCATTCGCATCGGTCGGACAATGGCTTTTGGTGGAGAGCTGAACTGCATGCGTCATTAGCTACCATGGGTCACAACTGCCATTAGCATCAGATGAATGAGTCATTGGTATGCTGGACCAACAGCTGCCGATCCTGAGATACTCGGGGACCACCCTGCATATAGCTAAGTTCATTGTGTTGGCTTGGATAGATGGACTGCCCCTAAGATGTGCATGTGTGTCTAGCTATACATTTGTCCCTGGAGTCTCACGAGACACGTTGCGCACACCCTGAAACAGAATGAACAACTTGCTTGCTTATTGCATATGAAACTCTGTTTTTAAAGATGTTTCCAAACAATGTAATATGACTCTGCTATCGAACTGCATAAAACGAACCTAGGTAAAACTAGAAAGATCACTAGTAATGTAATGTTTTATAACATGATTACTTAGTATTGGTTTTAATGAATGCTTGCTTCTGTTTAGTTGTTTTATCTCACCATTACTTATAAAAGTGCTGACCCACCAACAGTTTACTTGCTTGCAAGTACCGGATCATCCGAGGGAGCGTTAGGCGTGCCTCAGTCCCTAAGACCCGGAATCCTGGTTTCGATTGTGCCCTGAGATTGCTATCGTATAAGGGGGCATAATGTATGGAACAAATGCCTTTGCAAAAGAGAACCCAGTCCCTCGATTATCCTAAATACTCAGTTGGCTAAATGCATTGCATTACAACAATGTCCTTTTCTGCTGCTTACTCGATTGATGCGATGATAGCCAACAAATGACTTAAATGATAAAGCCTTGTATGGGCGTAATCCCAGGCTCGTACGGCATCACGTCCCGATACATCCAAACGAGCCATCCCTTCCTCGCACCTGCGGGACATGCGCGGTGATTCGCGTCCGGTATGCCGAGTCGCGGTGATTTGCGTCCGGTTCAATCCGGCTACGGGGGCGAGGCGGTGGTCCGACCGGGCGGCCCCTCAGTTCTCGAGGGCTGGGACGTGATACTCCTTATGGAGTTTAGATCATTGACAGGTTGTGAGTTATGTTAGTATTATTGAGACCTAGACAACGTTCTACCGTCGATGCTGCGACGTAGGCTCAATGTACCCAAGACTCATGCCCAAATTTCAGGTGCGGGTCGTGAAACATTTTTAGTGGTGGCCCATACAGGTCGTAGCTTCGCAAGTTGTGTGATGCCGTGGTAGTACGACAACTTAGTTGTACTACTGCGAGCCTGCGATAAGATATAGGAAATAGGATTTAGGATAAGAGTATGCTCAATCACAAATAGGAAATTCTGATCTTTACAATGCTATTCTAAATAATTGCTTCCTTTAGAATTTTACTGTCCTTCCTTGATGATATCGTATATAATACCTTAATTGATTCTTTTTGGTCTGTCTTCAGGATGCCGCCGAAGACTAGGTCTGTGAGACTGGGAGCAGCAGCATCAGAGAGATCTGCCACCTCTCGACCTGACGAACAGACATTTGGAGTTCCTCCTACATCTCCTATTCATGTGGGAGTATCTGCAGCTGTTGGGATTGTCACGCCCCAATTTCGTGGAATCGATAGTCGTCCCCCGGGCGTGACCGCCGTGAGGGCCTAGGTTGTGCACCGCACAAGGCTAAAGTATTTTATTTCACATAGCGAGCACATATTCTGAGTACGCAGATAAATTAAAATAGATTTGAAACATGGAAAACTTTTTTTTATTGATAATATGAACATCTATTACAAACTCTTGGACTGAGTCATAAGGTTGATACACGGGCTTACAAAATATTGACAGAAAATGTGATAGCAGTCCTGTACATTACATCCTTTACTAAACTTCAAAATGTAATGACCTCCTGGTGGAATGATGGCCTTTCCACGGAGCTGCATTTGAGCTTTGGGTAGCTAGCTCCTTTGCTCAAGTACTTCATAAGATGGCACGCTTTGGACGCGCCTACAGCTGGACTGGATTGGGGGATGACTTATGCTCCTCGCTCGGCTCACCTTAGTGCGGGGAACCTATTTCACGAGGGTTAGTACATCGAAACATACTGGTGAAGGCAAGCTAACCCGACTATACCAATCAAAACGTTGTTTATATGAAGCATGCATATTCTTGTGGTCTTTCAATCTTGCCTTAGTTTATTTTACAAGCAAGAAATATATATAGAAATCAATGAAATAACTTGCCATCGATCGGTAATATTTACCTGCCCGTCTGAACCACCTGCACAATACTTACCAAGTCCTTCCCTGCCAAGAAGACACAAGTTAGCTTACAACAGGTTTAAATATATGAGGGGATTACTGGCTTATGCCATGAAGGACCAATTTTAGTCGCTAACGAGGATGGTATGCAACGAGAGCACAGGATGCGCTGCACGCCATTTCGCCCTTGCACAGGATAACTAAACAGGAGAGTTCCGTCCGGATCGGATAGGTGCTAGTGCCCCAGCGACCGTCCGTAGGAACTAAGACCTTGTGCACAAGTTTTTCGTAATCTAACGTAGTACACTAAGTTAGCAGTTGAGGCATTTCAGAGCAATATCAGGCACAAGACAGTAGCAGGGTTATATCTACTTTTGCATAGTCTTCTTGTTCAGTTTATTGCATTCAGGATGAGCTCTATACATAGTATAATTTAAAGAAGAGTATATATTCTAACTTTTATTTATGCGCATGATGAACATTCCAAACGAACAAGCATGCAAATGGGTAACCGTTCACAAGTTTGATTGACAAGCATAATAATCCAAGTCTATTCCCTTTTTATCTTGACATCTTTTAGTTATTACTTGGTATCGTTTGATCGGAGAAAGCAAGAACACAAGTTTTTTAGGTGTGTTGACTTGGAAGAAGGGCCAACTGAATCAAATATAAGCCACTCACAAGTTTGTTGGAAGGAAGAAGGAAAGAGGGGCTTCAGGAGTCTGTTCGAGCGTTGCCTACTGCTGGTTCACCTGCATTGCCACGAACAGCTGATCAATACCTCTTCCACTCTTTCCAATATCGGAATTGAAATATAGTTCAACAAACGAAAATAATGAAATCCATCGAAACCGTTCAAGAAAATGCAGGCAAATCCGAAAACCAACTCAAGGCACGAAAGCAACAAGCGACAGCGAAAACTAGGCAACAAAAGATGCAGCGAAGAGGTCCCTCCTGACTCTGCCGCTAAATGGATCCTGGGGGCACGGTCCACTGAATGTGGGAATAGATTCCGAAGAAGAAAATCCAAAACGAGGATGAGTTCTTGATTCAATCTATCCCGATTGAACGATACCATCTTGTATTTCTTAGCCGCGCTTCCCGAATAGGGGGAACGGGGCAGCACATCCTACCCAACTAATTGGAAGTTTCATCCCAAAACTTTGGAATATAACCTACCACTAGAAAATAATGAGGGGAACCTTTCCCTCATCTCAGATTCAAGCTCCCAAGTAGATTCTTCAACCGAGTGATTTTGCCAAAGCACTCGCACGAGAGGAACCGAGCGACTTCGAAGCAACTTCTCTTTACGATCCAAAATTTGCACAGGTTGTTCTACGTACGTCAAGTCTGCCTGAAGATTCAGTTGATCCAGATCTACCATGTGGCTCGAGTCATACACATACTTCCTAAGTTGGGAAATATGGAAAATATCGCGCACTTCGGATAGTGACGGCGGTAGGGCAATCTGATATGCAACTGAGGCGGCTCGCTTTAGTATCTCGAACGGGCCGACAAATCTCGGACTTAGCTTTCCCTTTGCTCCAAATCTGGTGACTCCTCGCATGGGCAAGACTTTTATAAATACATGGTCTCCTTCTAGAAACTCAAGTGGCCATCGATGCGCATCAGCGTAGCTCTTTTGGCGACTTTGGGATACCTTCAGTCTTTCCCGGATCAAACGAATCTTTTAAACGGTTTGCTCCACAAGCTCAGGGCCAAGAATCTGCCGTTCCCCAACTTCGTTCCAACAGATCGGGGATCTGCACTTCCGCCCATACAATGCCTCATACGTCGCCATTTGAATGCTAGATTGGAAGCTATTGTTGTATGCAAATTTAGCTAACGGTAGATGCAGGTCCCAACTCGTCTTCAAGTCCAAGGCGCAGAGTCGTAGTATGTCTTCGAGGATCTGGTTGACACGTTCCGTTTGGCCGTCGGCCTGTGGATGGTAGGGGAGCTAAACTTCAATTTCGTCCCCATTGCTGACTGCAGGCTTTTCCAGAAATGCGATATAAATCGACCATCTCTATCGGAGACTATAGATACCGGCACGTCGTGGAGCCGAACGATTTCGTTGAGGTAGATTTGAGCCAAGCGATCGGAGCTCCAAGTACTCTTGATAGGCAGAAAGTGAACTGACTTAGTGAGGCGATCAATAATAACCCAAACGGCATCATTCCCCCGTTGCGCCTTTGGCAAGCCAACAATGAAATCCATTGTTATATGTTCCCATTTCCACTCCAAAATAGCGAGGTTTTGAATCACTCCGCCCGGCTTCTGGTGCTCGGCCTTTACCCTCTGACAAGCCATGCAGTGCGACACGAACAGTACCATATCTCATTTCAAGCTGTGCCACCAAAATGTCGTTGGGAGATCTCGATACATCTTTGTGCTACCCGGAGGGGAAGTATAACTAGAATAATGAGCTTCAGTGAGTATCTCTCTTCTGAGGGCTGCATCGTCTGGAACGTACAGTTTTTCCCTTCACTCGGATCATCCCGTCCGTGCCTACCACAAAGTCACTTGCCTTTCCTGCTGAAATAAGACCTTGGATCTTTTGCAGGAACAGGTCATCCTTTTGAAAGGTCTTGACTTTTTGTAACAAGTCGGGCTCGAGACGCAGTTGTGCCACTTGTACCCCCTTTTTATATCTGATTAGTAGTGTAATGCCCAAGGATTCAAGATCTCGGTGCATCCTGTCATTAATAGCCAAAATCCCAACGAATATTCGACTCAGTACATCAGCTACAACGTTTTCCTTACCAGGCGTGTATCTGATCATGAGGTCAAAGTCGCTAAGAAGTTTGAGCCAGCGCCATTGGCAAATATTCAAATCCTTTTGTTTATACATATATTTCAAACTTTTATGGTCTTTATAAATCTCGCACGGTACACCATAAAGGTAGTGGCGCCACAGCTTCAGCGCGAACACCACTGCGGCAAGTTCAAGATCGTGTGTTGGGTAATTCTTCTCGTGAGACTTTAGCTGCCTCAACGCGAAGGCTATTACCTTGTCCCTTTGCATAAGGACACATCCCAGACCCTTACCTAACGTATCACTATATATTTTGAAGTCATCAGATCCGTCCGAAAGAGTAAGGATTGTAGCAGAGACGAGGCGCTGCTTTAACTCCGTAAACGAAGCTTCACAGTCGTCCGCCAAACCAAAGAAGCACCGTATATCGCTAGCTGACTCCGGTCGTTTCTACTGCATGATGGCTTCTATCTTCTTCAGGTAAACTGAAATACCCTGTGCAGAGATAATGTGCCCTAGAAAGGATATCCTATCCAACCAAAATTTGCTTTTACTTAGCTTGGCATACAACTTATTATCTCGAAGGGTTTGAAGCACCATCCGCAGGTGTCCTGCGTGTTCATTCCTATTCTTCGAGTATACTAAGATGTCGTCTATAAAAACGACCATGAATTTATCGATGAAGGGTCGGAACACTCGATTCATCAAATCCATGAATGCAGCAGGTGCATTCATCAGTCCAAACGGCATAGCGAAAAACTCGTAATGCCCGTAACGGGTTCAGAAGGCAGTCTTTGGCATGTCTTTTGGCTTAATCTTCAACTGGTGGTAGCCCGAGCGAAGATCGATTTTTGAAAACACTGTTGCCCCCTGTAGCTGATCAAACAGTTCATCTATCCTTGAGAGAGGATACTTGTTTCGGATAGTGACTTTATTCAGCTCCCGATAATCGATGCAGAGGCGTAGCGTCCCGTCTTTCTTCTTCATGAAGAGCATAGGCACGCCCCAAGGAGACACGCTCGGACGGATGAACCCACGATCCAGTAACTCTTGCAGTTGGCACTTTAACTCTTTCAGTTCAGCAGGGGCCATTCTGTACGGAGGCTTAGAGATCGGCTGTGTATTAGGGAAGGAGTCTATGGTGAATTCGATCTCTCTGTCTGGTGGCATGCCAGGTAGTTCGCTCGAAAACACATCAGGAAACTCTGCCTCAATGGAAGAAGACTCGACGTTTGCGTAGTCCTGTTGTGTGTCCCGAACAGACGCTAGGAATCCCTCGCAGCCTGAGTGTATCATTCGCCGAGCAGATATTACAGAAATTACCATGCAGGCCCTGGTCGTATCAGTTGCCGGACTACTAGTGTAGCAGAATTTGGCTTCTCTAGGCAGGCGGAAGACGACTCGCTTTTCTGCACATTCAATAGTTACCGAGCAGGCGCTGAGCAAATCTATTCCTAAAATGATATCATAGTCCCGTACATCTAGAACTAAAACATCTAGCGATAGCTTCCTTCCTCCAATATAGACGTATCCACCTTGGCATACTGAACGGACATGTATTTTTGTGCCGGAGGGGGTGCTAACACTTAAGTCTAGATACAACGAAGTCATTTCTATATTGTTCTCCAGGGCACAATTTATGGAAATAAAAATATGCATTGCACCAGAATCAAATAGCACACTAGAAGGTATGTTATTAAAAAGCAAAGTACCTGACATGATGGTGTCTGAGGCCAAAGCTTCCTCTCGTGTTATTGTGTAGACCCGACCTTGAGCTTGGCGACGCTCTTGCTGAGGTGCAACTTGATTGGCCTGAGGTGCAGTCGCCTGATTTGGATGTTGAGGGCGGCTATCAGGAAGCGGACAGACATTGACCTGATAGCTTGGATCACCGCAACGGAGGCAGGTGCCAAGCCTCTTACGACAATCGTTGAAGAGATGTCCTGGCTTCTTGCAGAAGTTACATACTTTGTCTGGATTTGCTTTCTGCTTGCCACCATTGTTTGAGCACTTTACAGCGGTATTTCCACTATCGTTGCTATGGCATTTATGTTTGGAGGTATGCATAGCACCGGTAGAAACGTGAGGATACTGCGGTTCAAGAGAAAGAGCATGGTTTATGACTTCTCGTATTGTCTGATACTGTGGAACGACTACGTGCACATGGATAGCAGAATGTAGACCTCCTTCGAATCATCTGGTAACACTCGCTGCTTCAGGTAGATAGGAGCTGGCAAACTTGGCAAGCCTGTTGAACTCAGCAGAGTATTGCTTAACTGTCATGCTGCCCTACCGTAGTTGTACAAACTTATTTTATTTCTGTCGTCGTATAGATGGGGGTATGAACTCCTCCTCAAATACGCTACGGAAAGTGGCCCATGCTATCGCCTCCCCTCCATCATCAACTGGAAGAGATCGTTGATTCACGTCCCACCAATCGTGAGCGTTGAGACGAAGCTGTAGTTGAGCACATGCGACGCATTTCTCTTCAGGTACTTCCAACAGTGAGAAATGATCTTCAAGTTCTATCAACCAATCTAGAGCCACAATTGGATCCTCAGTCCCGTTAAATGCTGTGTTGCAGACTTTTTTGAAGTCGCCAAAGTCGAAGGCAGTCACTTCCCTCTTCCTTGGATTTTGAGGCATCTCAAATTCAAGCACTGGCTGCTCCACCAGGGTCGTTGCTGTTGTCGCGGACTAGTTGGAGGCCAGAGTCTGAACAATCTGCTGTAGGATATCTACTTGCTTTTGTTGGACTGAGAATCGTGCCACTATATGTCACGCCCCGATTCCGTGGAATCGTTAGTCGTCCCCCGGGCGTGACCGTCGTGCGGGCCTAGGTTGCGCACCGCACAAGGCTAAGTATTTTGTTTTGCATAGCGAGCACATATTCAGAGTACGCAGATAATTGAACACAGATTGAAACATGGAAAAGTTCTCTTTTATTGATAATATGAACATCTATTACAAACTCCCTGAACTGAGTCATAAGGATTGCCTCTATGGGCTTACAAAAGTGTTGACACAAAATGAGATAGCCGTCCTGTACATTACATCCTTTACTAAACTCAAAATATAAGACCTTGGGTCGGAACGACGGCCTTGCCACGAAGCTGCATATTTGCTTGGTGGCTTGCTTCTTCTTCAAAATGCTCCAAAAGGGTGGCACGGTTGAGGCGTGCCTACAGCTGGACTGGATTGGGGGTTTGTCTCCTGCTCCTCGCTTGGTTCTCCTTAGCGCGGGGAACCTGTTTCAACGAGGGTCAGTACATCGAAACGTACTGGTGAAGGCAAGCTAACCCAACTATACCAATCAACATGTTGTTGTAATGAAGCATGCATAATTATTGTGGGTTTCTATCTTGCCTTAGTCCATTTTACAGCAAGAATTTATATATAGAAACCAATGAGATAACCCGCCACCGTTCGGTGACATTTACCTGTTCGTCTGAACCACCTGTATAATACTTACCCTGCCTTCCCTGTCAAGAAGACACAAGTTAGTTACAACAAGTTTAAATATACGAGGGGATCACTGGCACATTGCCATTATGGACGGGCTAGTCTCAGTACGGAGTGCCGTGCGATGCATAGATCGGGGCATCCCAGGCATTCCGTCCTATAGCAGGCGACTATCATGAGTTCCGTCCGGATCGGATCAGTGCCGGTGTCCCAGCAACCGTCCGCAGGAACGAAGACCTTGTGCACAAGTTGTCCGTGATCAACGTAGTACACTAAGTTAGCATTTGAGGCAAATCAGGAAAATATCAGGCGCAGGGCAGTAACAGGGCAAGATTTAACTTTAGCATAGTCCTCATGTTCAGTTTATTGCATTCAAGATGAGTTCTATAGCATAGCACAAATTAAGAAGAAGCATATATATACTCTAACTCATATTCATGCATATGGATGGACATTCCAAGCGAACAAGCATGTAAGTAAGTAACCGTTCACAAGTTTCATTTGACAAGCATAATTTCCCAAGTCTATTCCCTTATTATCTTGAAGTCTTTTAGTTATTACTTGGTATCGTTTGATCGGGGCAAGCACGAACATAGATTTAGATGTGAAGACTAGCAAGTAGTCTAGCTAATCGGGATGGTAGCCACTCACTTAGTAGTTGGAAGGCAAAAAGGAAAGAAGTGCTTTAGGAGTCCGCTCGAGCGATGCCTACTGCTGGATCACCTGCATTGCCACGAACAGCTGATCAGTACCCCTTCCTCTCTTCCCATTATCGGAATTGAAGTGCAGTTCGAAGAACGAAAACAATAAAATCCATCGAAACCATTCAAGAAATCTCAAGCAAATCCGAAAACCAACTCAAAGCACGAAAGCAACAAGCGACAGCGAAAACTAGGCAACAAAAGATGCAGCGAAGAGGTCCCTCCTGACTCTGCCGCTAAGTCGATCCCGGGGGCACGGTCCACTGAATATGGGAATCGATTCCGAAGAAACAAATCCATAACGAGGACGAGTTCTTAATTCAATCTATCCCGATCGAACAATACCGTCTTGTATTTCTTAGCCGCGCTCCCCGAATAGGGGGAACGGAGCACTATATTCTACCCAACCAATTGGAAGTTTCGTCCCGAAACTTAAGGAATAGAACCTACCACTAGGAAATAATGAGGGAAACCTTTCCCTCATTTCGGATTCAAGCTCCCAAGTAGATTCTTCGACAGAGTGATTCCGCCAAAGCATGCGCACGAGAGGAACCGAACGAGTCCGAAGCAGCTTTTCTTTTCTATCCAAAATTTGTACAGGCTGTTCTATATACGTCAAGTCGGCTTGAAGGTTCAGTTGGTCCAGGTCTACCACATGGCTCGGGTCGTACACATATTTCCTAAGTTGTGAAACATGGAATATATCATGTCCGTCGGATAGGGATGGTGGTAGAGCAATCTGATACGCAACTGAGGCAACCCGCTTTAGTATTTCGAACGGGCTGACAAATCTCGGACTTAGCTTTCCTTTTGCCCCGAACCTGCTGACTCCTAGCATGGGCGAAACCTTGAGGAACACCCGGTCGCCTACTTGGAACTCTAGCGGTCTCCGATGTGTGTCCGCGTAGCTCTTTTGACGGCTTTGAGCTACCTTTAATCTTTCCCGAATCAGCCGGACCTTCTGGACGGTCTGCTCCACGAGCTCAGGGCCAAGTACTTGCCGTTCCCCAACTTCGTCCCAGCAGATAGGAGATCTACACTTCTGCCTGTATAACGCCTCATACGGTGCCATTTGAATGCTTGATTGATAACTATTGTTGTAAGCAAATTCGGCTAAAGGTAGATGAAGATCCCAACTAGTCTTTAAGTCCAAGGCGCAGAGTCGCAACATGTCTTCGAGGATCTGGTTGACACGTTCGGTTTGGCCGTCGGTCTGTGGATGGTAGGCGGAGCTAAACTTTAACTTCGTCCCCATTGCTGACTGCAGGCTTCCCCAGAAACGTGATATGAATCGACCATCTCGATCGGAGACTATGGTTACGGGCACGCCATGGAGTCGAACGATTTCGTTGAGATATATCTGAGCCAGGCGGTCGGCACTCCAAGTAGATTTGATAGGCAGAAAGTGAGCTGACTTGGTGAGTCGATCGACGATAACCAACATACGAGGGTCAAAAAAACTTGAAGTTGTGCTCTGATACCAACATATCACGCCCCGATTCTGTAGAATCGATAGTCGTCCCCCGGGCGTGACCGTCGTGCGGGCCTTGGTTGCGCACCGCATATAGCTAATGTATTTTATTTCGTATTGCGAGCACATATTCAGAGTACGCAAATAAATTAAAACTGATTTGAAACATGGAAAAGTTCTTTTTTATTGATAATATGAACATCTATTACAAACTCTTGGACTGAGTCATAAGGTTGCCACACGGGCTTATAAAATGTTAACACAAAATGAGATAGCAGTCCTGTATATTACATCCTTTACTAAACTTCAAAATGTAAAGGCCTCCTGGTGGAATGATGGCCTTTCCACGGAGCTGCATTTGAGCTTTGGATAGCTAGTTCCTTTGCTCAAGTAGTTCAAAAGATGGCACGCTCTGGACGCGCCTACAGCTGGACGGGATTGGGGGATGACTTCTGCTCCTCGCTCGGCTTACCTTAGTGTGGGGAACCTGTTTCAACGAGGGTCAGTACATCAAAACATACTGGTGAAGGCAAGCTAACCCAACTATACCAATTAACACGTTGTTCATATGAAGCATGCATATTCTTGTGGTCTTTCTATCTTGCCTTAGTTTATTTTACAAGCAAGAAATAGATATTGAAATCAATGAAATAACTTGCCACCGTTCGGTAATATTTACCAGCCCGTCTGAACCACCTGCACAATACTTACCATGTCCTTCCCTGCCAAGAAGACACAAGTTAGCTTGCAACAGGTTTAAATATACGAAGGAATCACTGGCTTATGCTATGAAGGACCAATTTTAGTCGCTGATGAGGATGGTATGCAATGAGAGCACAGGATGCACTGCACGCCATTCCGCCCTTGCACAGGATAACTAAACAGGAGATTTCCGTCCGGATCGGATCGGTGCCAGTGCCCCAGCGACCGTCCGTAGGAACTAAGACCTTATGCACAAGTTGTCCGTGATCTAACGTAGTACACTAAGTTAGCAGCTGAGGCATTTCAGAGCAGTATCAGGCACAGGACAGTAACAGGGCTAGATCTACTTTTGTATAGTCTTCCTGTTTAGTTTATTGCATTCAGGATGAGTTATATACATAGCACAATTTAAAGAAGAATATACATTCTAACTTGTATTTATGCGTATGATGAACATTCCAAACGAACAAGCATGCAAATGAGTAACCGTTCACAAGTTTGATTGACAAGCATAATAATCCAAGTCTATTCCCTTTTTATCTTGACATCTTTTAGTTATTACTTGGTATCCTTTGATCGGGGCAAGCAAGAACACAAGATTTTTAGGTGTGAAGACTTGGAAGAAGGGCCAACTGAATCGAATATAAGCTACTCACAAGTTTGTTGGAAGGAAGAAGGAAAGAGGTGCTTCAGGAGTCCGTTCGAGCGTTGCCTACTGCTGGTTCACCTGCATTGCCACGAATAGCTGATCAATACCTCTTTCACTCTTTCTAATATCGGAATTAAAGTGTAGTTCAACGAATGAAAACAATGAAATTCATCAAAACCGTTTAAGAAAACGCAGGCAAATTCGAAAACCAACTCAAGGTACGAAAGCAAAAAGCGACAACGAAAACTAGGCAACAAAAGATGCAGCGGAGAGGTCCCTCCTGACTCTGCCGCTAAGTCGATCCAGGGGGCACGGTCCACTAAATATGGGAATTGATTCCGAAGAAGCAAATCCAAAATGAGGATGAGTTCTTGATTCAATCTATCCCGATCGAACGATACCGTCTTATATTTCTTAGCCGCGCTCCCCAAATAGGGGGAACGGGGCACCACAGGGATTCCTCCTCCACCTGTTCAGAGGATTGCCCCAGTTGTGATAGACAACCTTCCTCCTCCACCGACTCCGATTCCCGGAGGTATGCCCACTAACGGGGCACAGATGGTCGTACTTATCCAAGGCATGTTAGAGGCCCAAAGAGTGACAGCAGAAGCTCAGCGTATTCAAGCTGAGGCTCAGAGGGTGCAACCAGAAGTGCACCAAGCATAGACAGATCTAATGAGAGAGCATGGAGAATGCTCATCAAGTGGCTCTCCAGGCTGTGGAGAGAGTAGCACAACAACAGCAATATCCTGGCCAACAACAACAGAGGCCAGGTACTATAGTGGACTTTAAGAGGATGAAGCCTCGAGAGTTCAAAGGCACCGAGGGGATACTCTACGCTGACGAATGGCTAGAGGATATAGAGAGGAACTTGCATTTGGCGCAAATTCCGTAGATTCTTCAGATCGAGGCTGTTGGCAGTCAGATGTTTGATATCGCGCTAACGTGGTATCGTACAGAGCCGAGACTCGCTGGCGAAGGACTTACTTGGGAGGCCTTCAAGGAGCTCTTTAAGGAGAAGTTCTTCCCTGACGTAGCCCTGGGAGCCTTAGAGAGTCAGTTCCATGACTTGGTCCAAGGAAGCATGTCAGTCGACGAATACGCCACGGAGTTTTGCCGTTTAAGTCATTTCGCGCCATCGATGATTCGAGACCCAGGAGACCGAGCACCGAAGTTCAGGAAGGGGTTGACTAGAGAGATCAAGTCTCGTACTTCGGGATGTCGTACTGCTACATTTGAGCGTATTCGGATGGATGCCCTGATTGCTGAAGATGACTTAGACCTCAGGCCCAAGAGAGGATGCGAACTTCTGTAGGAACATATGGTAACACGGGACCGACCAAGTGCCCACACTTTCAATAACAACAGAGGCCGTACCAGTAGCAGCATCAACACCACCAGACACCAGTTCGAGGACACATCCAGCAGCAGTAGCCACAGAGACAGAATCAGCCCGTTGCCCAGTGTGCATATTACGGGAAGTGTCACGCCCCGATCTCCCGCAGGAAAATCGGCCGTCCCCGCTAGGGGAGACTCACCGCGCCAGCGCTCTCGCAGGACGATCGCTTTGACCCATCCGGGCGTGATGTCGCACGAGCATGAGCCACGTCCGTGCAAGGCCGTGGTTCATTGGCTGGCGGTAAGAAGTCTAAGCCACAGAGTCGTATATATTATCCGAGTGCAGCAGAATCATAAATGCATAGGAGATTGATAACAGGTTCACTAAGTCGACAATAGAGAAAGCATTGAATAACACAAGTTGAAGTAAAATAAGCTCTTTTATTGATATTGAACATGTGTTACAGGTGGCGTATAGCCGAGATTACAAGTCACTCAGATCTCTCTCTCTGAAACAGTAAAAGCTTGCCAAGTGGCTACATTTGTAGAATAATTGTACAGGTGAATGTTCAGGCGATGTTCCAACATTATGTCTTGTATATGTGCTTCAGTTTCGGATGCAACGCTCCAAGGCTTCGGATTTGACTCCACGCCTTACCACGCACGAAGGAGGCATCCACACCGAGCGAGTTTCTCCCATACCCTGAAAACGATCTGGTGGGTTATCAGTACATTGAATGCACTTGTAGGGAGGCTACTCGCCCGCTCAACAAATCCAAACACGTAATATAGGTTCCGTGCACCAACTATTATGTTGTCTTTCTAGTTGCCTTAGGATCAATTTCATGCAAAGATTTGAATAGCCTAACTCATGTGGTAGTGCACCGTGCAAAATAAGAGAAAATACGACGAGACTTACCAACTTACCATTTGTCCTTCCCTGTCCAAGGCAAACCAAGTTAATTCGAGCAAGAGTATTCATAATGAAAACCAAGGCAATAATATATGCAATACGAGTGTTGTTATATCACGATCGTTCAGGTGTTCAGTTGTTCCTTTGATGCGATGTAATGACTCACACGCGGATAGCCGCTAAGCGAGGATGACTTATTTATATGAACGGTTGTCGCTGGCAAAGCCATAAAAGACCCTAGTCAGTGGCAAGAATGGTATGCAGCAAAAGAACAATGAGCGCTACATGCTATCTCATCCACTACAATAGACTACATAATTAGAGTTCAGCCGTTGGAGAGAATGGTATGCAGCGAAAGAACAATGAGCGCTACACGCCATTCTCGTCCAGTACAATAGACTGTACAATAGAGTTTTATCCAGATCGGATCGGTCCCAGTGCCCCGGTAGCCGTCCGTGGAACTATATCTCATTTTCGAGTTGTTCGCGACATGCAGGTCTCTAGGGTTGTCCAAATTTACATCTTCAACAAGACAGTCCATAACACGAGTACAATCTTTTAATTTCTGCTTTGAACGAGCATTGCTCCACGAGCTGGGATTCATGACTTTGCTTGAAAAGATTCTCGTTCAGAGGAAAACTTGATATGATTTGAGTTCAGTATTCACTTGCCTTGATGCATGCCCCTGGTTCGGGGATTTGCCTTGGTGACCTAACGGTCTCGGATACTTGCAGGTTCAATTGCACAGAAGAGCTATTTGATAGTCTCCTGTCTAACTAGAATGCATGCACGATACGAATAACGTTAGACATTTATAAGCATTTCAAGCATGCATTTCTAAGGAACTTAAGCAGACACGTTGGCTCGGGCCCAAAGGTAAACCGAGAGGTAAAACTGTAAGGGAATTCCTGAGCGACATGATCCAGGGTAGCATGCGAGGGTCTGAATATAAGCAATATTTCATTTCCATGTTCCAGCACAAGCAATACAAGTTGGGATTATTCCCTTAGCTATGTGCGTTGTATTCTTATTAGCATGCAGGGGGTGATTCACCTAGCGACTAGAATGTATCGTTCCATATTTTATGTGTGTTGGCTAAGCAAAGACAAGTTCACCGTAGCCACCCACCTTAGCGATGATTCGCCTCTATTGAGTGATACGTCAAGCGAGTCTCTGAAAGCCTAAGCCGGAATCCTGTAGGGACAAGTCTGGATATCCTTTGCCTCAAACAAGCATTCTCGCCTGAGCAAAGCGGGTCGGGATATTGCACTTTTTCCGTTTGAATCAGAAGTCCGCTAGAGCAGAACGGGGTATTACAGGAAGATAGGATATAATAGAGATAATTGCCGGATGAGGTTGGGTACATGCTTGTCTTGTGGATCGTTAGCACATCAGCTGAGAGACTGTCCATCTATTCAGACTCGTCAGGGTGGAGCAGCCGCTCAAAGAGGACCAGCCAGAGTACCTACTGTACCAGGAGGCCAGCAGAGGGGACCTCCACTTCCACCACAGCAGCAGAGGTTTGCTCAGCACAAGCAGCAGTAGAGAGGAGCACCACAGGGACGCGCATACGCCATGACGATTGAGGAGGCCGAGCCAGCTGGAGACGTGATTTCAGGTTCAGTTTCTCTCGATTCTACTCCAGCACTTGCATTATTTGATTCTGGCGCTTCCCATAGTTTTGTATCTGTATCTTATGCTCTTAAGCCTCGTTTAGAAATGGAACCGTTAGATAGGACTTGCAAGATCACGACTAGAGGAGGCATTATCCTAGTCCATGATTATTGCAAGGATCGAAGAGTATCATTGGAAGGCCGAGAGTTGAGCGTGAGTTTACTCGTCATGCCACTTCCGGGATACAATATTGTACTCGGAATAGACTGGTTGAGTAGACACCATGCTACTATAGATTGTCGCAGAGGCAGAGTAATATTTTGACCACCAGGAGAACCAGAGTTTGAGGTCGCCAGAGGAGCAGCAAAGCAGAGGAAAGGCACTTTTTATGGAGCTAGGAAGAAAGGAGAGGAGTTACCACATCTTCTGATAGCGGAGTTCCTGGATATATTTCCAGAGGAGTTGCCAAGCTTGCCGCCAGACAGAGATATTGAATTCTCTATAGACTTGGTACCAGGAGCGGAGACTATTTCACAACACGTCTATAGAGTCAACAACAGCGAGCTGGTAGAACTGAAGAAGCAAGTTTAGGAGCTGCAGGACAAAGATTTCATCAGATCCAGTTCATCGCCATGGGGAACTCCGGTATTATACTTACCGAAGAAGGATGGCACGGTACGCATGTGTATCAATTATTGAGCTCTAAACAACCTCACTATCAAGAATAAATACCCGCTACCGAGGATAGATGATTTTTTTGATCAATTGAGCGGAGCGAAGGTGTTTTCAAAGATAGACTTGAGGTTCGGCTATCACCAGGTGAAGGTGAAGAGAGAAGACATACTGAAGATAGTATTTCGGACCAGATATGGCCAGTTTGAATTCACGGTAATGCCGTTTGGTTTAACCAATGCACTAGCAGTATTCATGAACTTAATGAACAAGGTATTCCACCAGTAACTTGACAAGTTCATAGTGGTGTTCATCGATGACATTCTTTTGTATTCGAAGTTCCCAGAAGAGCACGAAAAGCACCTGAGGATGGTCTTGGAGACTCTCAGGAAAGAGGAGCTGTATGGGAAACTTTCAAAGTATGAGTTCTTCCTTGACAAGGTTGAATTCCTTGGACATATGGTAACGGGTGACGGAATTTCAGTTAACCCAAAGAAGATCGAGTCAGTGGAGTCATGGGCTACCCCCAGTTCGGTAGCTGAGATTAGGAGTTTTCTCGGGCTAGCAGGATACAAAAGAAGGTTTGTACAAGACTTCTCCAAGATTGAAGAGCCAATGACCAGGCTGACCAGGAAAGATATAGATTTTGTCTGGACAGAGGAATGTTATGCCACGTTTGATGAGTTAAAGAAGAGATTGACGACAGCTCCAGTTTTGACGTTGCCATCAGGGACAAGTGGATTCACTATCTATAGTGATGCTTCAGAAAAGGGTTTGGGATGCATTTTTTAGCAGTATAGAAAAGTAATTGCCTATGCTTCAAGACAATTACGCCCTCATGAAAAGAACTATCCCACCCATGATTTGGAGTTGGCAGCAGTTATCTTCGCTTTAAAGTTATGGAAACACTATCTGTACGGAGAGCGTGTGGAGATCTTCATGGACCACAAGAGCTTGAAGTACATGTTTATATAGAAGGAGCTGAACATGAGACAGAGAAGGTGGTTGGAGTTGATGAAAGACTTCGATATCTCATTACAGTACCACCCAGGAAAGGCCAACGTAGTCGCCGATGCCTTGAGCAGGTATCCGATGGCTATGTACTTAACTATAGATTAACATTTATTGGCCGATCATGAGAGCTTGGGAATTGAAGTGCTAGTTCCAGGTGTTGAAATTCAAATATGGGAATTGCAGATACAATCAAAGCTGATGGATAGAATTAAAGCTGCATTGTATGGTGATGAGACTCTGAGGAGTATCAGGGCACAAGTTCGGACAGGATTGACAGATGACTTCATTATTACGGGTGATAGATCTTTACGGCATGGCACGGGGATGTGTGTGCAAAGTGGAGATCTACGCGAAAAGGTTTTGCAGGAGGCACATCGCTCTCAGTACTCGATGTATCCCGGTGCCAACAAGATGTATCAAGATCTGAGGGAGCACGTATAGTGGTATGGTATGAAGCGCGAGGTATCACGCTTTGTATCCCGATGTTTAGTGTGCCAGCATGTAAAGGCAAAACGATAGAGGCCAGGTGGATTACTTCAACCTTTATCCATTTCGGAATGGAAGTGGGAGCACGTGACTATGGACTTCGTTTCAGGGCTTCCACGTTCTCCAAGAGGAAAGGACGCAATTTGGGTCATCGTAGATAGGTTGACCAAATTAGCCCACTTTTTACCATTCAAAGTGGGTACATCGACAGAGAAGCTAGCAAAGGTGTACGTGCAGCAGATGGTCAGATTACATGGAGTTCCTGTGAGTATCGTCTCTGATCGGGATAGTCGTTTCATATTCCATTTCTGGAGGAGTCTGTAGGCTAGCTTGGGCACTAAGCTCAAGTTCAGTACCGCGTATCACCCCCAGACAGACGGATAGTCTGAAAGGACTATTCAGACTCTTGAAGATATGCTACGCACTTGTGTTTTGGATCTCGGAGGCTCTGGGGAGGATCATCTACACCTAGTGGAGTTTGCTTACAACAATAGCTACCAGGCCAGTATTGAGATATCACCATTCGAGGCTTTATATGGACGAAGGTGTCGTACACCGTTATCTTGGGATGATGTTAGAGAGATATCTTTGTTAGGACCATAAATGGTCGTGGATGCAGAAAAAGGTGAAACTCATCAGAGACAGACTGCGAGTGGCGCAGGACAGACAGCGATATTGGGCCGATAGCCACCGTAGACCCCTAGAGTTTCAGGTATAGGTTTTGTTAGTTTGGTTTGTGATTATTTTTGTTTTAGATTATGTGTTAAGACTGTTTGTTCTAGGTTGGCGATTTGGTGTTCCTACAGATTTCTCCGACACGGGACACGATTCATTTTCGTCGAGACGGAAAGCTTAGTCCACGATACATCGGACCATTCGGTATTCTTGCAAGGGTCGGTGCAGTGGCCTATAGACTAGACTTGTCGTCTGCTCTATATGGAGTGCATGACGTGTTCCACGTGTCACAGCTGAGACGGTACGTGGCAGATCCTAGTCACATACTAGATCACTCGGAGATCGAGGTTGGACCGACACTCAGCTATCCCGAGCAGCCCGTAGAGATCTTGGATCATAGAGAGAAGGTATTACGGAACCAGACCATCCCTTTGGTTCGTGTTGGATGGAGGCATCACTCTCCAGGCAAGTCAACCTGGGAGAGAGAGGACGAAATGCGCGAGCAGTATCCGTATTTATTCGAGACTTGAGGTATAATTCTTTGTTTGATTGTTTATTTTTGTTCTAGTTTATTTTAATTTTGAGGACAAAATTCTTTTAAGGAGGGTAGACTTGTCATTACCACATTCCAGAATAGGGGTATTTTCGTCTTTTTATTCATTTAAGTTAATATGTTAATATATTACATAATATTTATATATTATATATAGTGTTCCTTAAATGCATGAGTTAGTAAACTGGACCTAAAAATCCACTAGATGAGCCCCTGACCAAACTATAGGGCTATGGACATTAATTAGCATTTTTGTGATTTAATATTAGGGATTATATTTAATTGCTGTGATTTATTAGATTTTTGTACCTTACCGTTACTTCGATAATTGGAGCACTACACTAGCCATTGCCTTCCAACAAATTTACACCCTTGTCCTAGACGTGCCAGTCTTCCATTTTGATCCTTGTGTAACTTATAACTATGCCATTTTGTGCTTTATCTTAGTCGCACAATATTTGTTGCAGACAATTATATGTAATTCTAAATAAATCTAACTTTACATCTTTGTGCGTTCCAATCGATATTGGAGACACAATCTCAACCTATTTTGTGCAACCCAAATTATGACAATATTCTATTCTGAGTCTTCTACATTCATGACACTTGTATTCCACCTAATTTTAACCCTATGTACTTCCAATTGATTTTAGAACACCATTTATATTAATTTTAATTAAATTAATGTAAGGACCCAATTTAATCCAAAAACCCTTTTTTGTGCAATTTTCCAATTGTTGGGCACTTTTTATGCAAAAGTGTATTGAGGTGTCCACACCCCATTGGACACAACACATGAAAAAAACCCTCATTTTCCTTCATTGACCGGTCATGTAATTTTTTTCCATAATTTTGGAGTGTGTAACACTAAACATCAATCCCTCATCAAATCCTAGCCATCCTTTTTAAAATAAAGACCATCCTAGCCTTTAAATATCTACATGTAGAAAGAAGCCCATCCCAAGGAGTGGTTGACTGGCCCAACTCCCTAGGTCAACATCCAACCCTACTTCTCCACATATATATATAACTATTTCTTTATTTTTTATCACCACCATCACAAAATCTAACCTAGCTGAACCCATCTCCCCTCTACTATTCATCGTCACCACCTTCCTCCAACCCGCCGGAGCCCCGGCGAACTCGCCACCCGGACATCAGAGCCTTCCTCCCCGTTTTCCTCCATCTTCCTACGCCAATGCCGCACGTCGTCGACCCCTCAACCGCTACACCACGCCTGTCAACCCCCACGACTTCGCCTGAACACCACCCGACCACCTCCTCGACTGAGCACCGCTATCGTCGTTTCCCATCACCACCCATCCGCCTGAATCCGACGACCTTTCCATCATCACGACACCTCCTCAACGACCCCGATAATAGCAACCATCCTACGCCGTTGAACATCAGCTCGCCGACTTCCCTCTTGCCTGAGACTTCCTTCGACAGCGATTGGACCGGACCGACGACCTTGCCTGAGCCGCAGCCGACGACCTTGCCTGAGCAGCAGACACAGGTGCAGCGAGCCCTCCACCGTGACAGCACCACCTCGACGTTGATTATACCCCATCGTGCACGTGCACGCCGAGGCCAAGGTTCGAAGTATTTTCTCTTATGATTTGGCGTATGTGAGTAGCGTTAGGTTTTAGCATATTGTTTCATGATACATTAGATGTTCTGCAACATGCTTGCAACTTCTTGCTATAACTGCTACTGCTGAGTGCATTGATGCTGAATTGTGCAGTTGAATCCTCTCCTTGCTATGTAGTGAGGACACTGCACATAGATGATACTTCAGTTGATACCACTCTAAAACTGTAATGTGCTTCTGTGTATCTCACTGCACAGTGATACTGCAGTGTAGATGTGCTTCCAGCAGAAACTCTTGTGCCTAAGCTAGACTGTTCCTACCGCAGGTACTGCAGTGAACTGTGATGTACATAATGCTATGCACGAGCCTTTCTGTGCTATAAGGTTGCTAAAACTGAGACTGCACATGCTGTACCTTACTCCTTGCTACTCACTGCACATAAGTGGCTCCTCATTGCTGATCTGCATAGTGCACGAGTCTGTTGAATGCTCCTACTGTAGGTACTGCAGTGGCTCAAGGTTGCTCCTCCCTAAGTGCACTGTGCCCGAGCTGCTGGCTTCCCCCGTGCTGAACTGTCTGTAGGTAGCTGCAATGCACTGATGCACTGCCCGAGCATTGCATTTGGCTGCACTGCATCTTCTCCTCTAGTTGCCAATGTTGAACTGCTATGCTCTAGCAGTTGCATTAAAGATGCAACTGCTCCCTGCTCTTCCCCTTCTTGCAGTTGGCTGCACTGCATCTTCCCCTCTAGTGAGCTAAAACCTGCTGTGCCCGACTGCATATTTCCTCCCTGACACTCTCACAACACATAGCACACTCACACACATACACATATATACATCTAGTTATATATATATACTCTATAGATATTCTCTCTATATAAATATCATATAAACATACTCATATACATATACATATCATATACTATAACATACATATATATATATATATACACAAGCACATGCAGAAATGAGGTCCATAAACCAAACACGTGGAGTGCACCACCCGTATCACACCCATTCTATGATACACTTACGATACGGCTCCACCACACAACCAAACACATCCCGAAGGACACGAGTGTAGTGCCCCGCTCCGCGTAGGCACTATGTAGAAGTGATATCATTTTGCTTGCTCGAGCGGAAGTCATCTCGGAGAGTACCCGATCGAACCACAAGACGATTGATCAATGTGAGTGGGCAGAACTGCATTCTCTGAATCTTGCATACCTTAATAATGAATCTGAGTTTTGAATGCTTGTTTGCTTAAAGATAGTTTCATAAAAAGAATCATAGAACCTGCCGCTGCCTAAAAGAGTTAGAGACATTGCCATGCTAAGTATAAGAAATATTGCATGGTAGAAACACTGACACTGCTATCGAACGAACCTTGCCCTGCTAAGGAAAGAGTAGAACTGCATATTTTACTAAAATAGATAAATAGACCCGTGCCATGCTAGCTTCAACTAAAAGATCGTTCATATGTCTGCTTCTCATCGTATTTATATTTGCTTGTCTTGAATGCTAAAGCTTAATGGAATGTATGCTTGTTTCGATAAAAGAGTAAATGCTTGTCTTGTTTGTGCAGTGACTAGTAGCCCGCCTTGATGTTCCGGTCCTATGAGATCTAGGGGGTACGACTATTAGATAAGAGATTGATGGAGTGAAAGCTTGCATTGTCACGTTGTGTTGATATTATGATATTTGATATGCTTGTTATAGTGGAAGATTACAGTGGATGGAGGACAAACAAAATATGGGAGACTAATAACGTACCCTGAGCTCGGGGTGCGGATATTAGAATGGAGGATGGAGATTGATGGGGCAAGACTAATAGTGCGTCCTGATGTTCCCGTCCTACAGGATCCAGGGGGCGTGGCTATTAGATGGGAGGCGGTGCTTCTGTTGAGAAGAGTTGAGTCTGTGTTAGAGAAGTTAGCTTGTTCATGGAGATAGCTGCATTCAGGTAGTTAGGGAGCATGCTAGGCTAGCCTTCTTGCACACCTAACTGTTTGATGCAGAAATGAACATGAAACTAAAGAACCCTATACATATATGTTTGTGCAATTTGTTGCTAACTTGTATATCTGCTGCAGGGATAACCATTCGGCCAGGGGTAAGAAATACAAGTATATAAATATACATCCTGCTTAACCATGAGCATGTGCATATAAGAGTTTATCTGATGGTATATCATGCATTCGTATCGGTCGAACAATGGCTATTAGTGAAGAGTTGAACCATGAGTCACAACTGCTAATAGCATCAGATAAATGAGTCATTGGTTCGCTGGATTACTGCTTTCGATCCTGAGTTTCTCGGGGACCGACCTCTGATTGTTAGTTCAACTTGTGTGCTTTATTGAATGATAGTTTCTAAATGCTGCTTGTCCCTAGAGTCTTTGTGTATGGTTCACAAGATACGCTGCACACACCCGGATTGGTACATTGTGCTTGAACTGGTTGCCTCGATTGTTTGGTTGTATTGGATTCTGTTTTCGAAGATGTTTCTAAAATAAAAGATAGTAATATGACTTTGTCCCTCCTGGATGTAACGAACATAGATAAAAACTAGCAAGATTACTAGTAATGCAATATTTTGCCACATGATTACTTAGTGTGGGTTTCAGGGGGTGTAGCTTCTGTTCAGTTGTTTTATACTCACCTGTACTTATAAAAGTGCTGACCCACCAACAGTTTGCTTGTTCTCAGGTGCTGGATCGTCCGAGGAAACGATAGCCGTGCCTTATCCCAAGGAACCGAAAATCTGGAGTCGATGCCTTGAGCCATTTCAAGATTTGCTTTGAGCTGCTTTTGTATAGAGGGATATGATGTATGCAACGGTGTCATTGTAAATCGAAAGAAAGAGAGAGCTTGAGTGAACTGTAATCTTGGCCATGCGCCACTTGTTACACTTTCGATTATCAATAAAGAGCCTATTTTCATATGCCATTATTGTCACTACCCCATTTCCAAGACTGTAGAAGCATGAAATATGCTAGGGAATTGTACGTATATTATACAGTCAAAACCCCCAAACATATATGAAGCCCGCGTAAAACAGAGCTTCAATACGATTTTGGCGTAAAATAGGGCTTCAGAGCTGTACGCGTAAAGCAGAGTTTTAAGGCTGTTTGGCGTAAAGTAGAGCTTCAGAGCTGTCTGCGTAAAACAACTTCAAGGCTGTATGGCATAAAATATGGCTTCAGAGCTTTCTGCATAAAGCAGTGTTTCAAGGCTGTTTGGCGTAAAGTAGAGCTTCAGAGCTGTCCGCGTAAAGCAGTGCTTCAAGGCTGCTCTGGGTAAAATGTTGCTATACCTTCCTGCGTAAAGTTTAAAATACGTTTATTTTTAATACAGCATAAAGTTGTATGAGAAACTCTTCGTATAACTCGGATGAATTTGTCAAACAAATCAGTGAACCTGACATCTGACAAAAGTACTACACGATGATCGAGAGGACGGCTGTGATGATGATTTTGTACAGAGACCCAGGTTGTCGTTTAGTGACATATTTTTGATACAAGTCATTTTTATGCATTCAAAGGAAGAAGAATGGAGTATTCTGAATACGCTGCCTATTCTACATTGACAGAAATAAGTTTTTATGCTCAAGATAAGACAAAATCAGACGCCACGTCAAAAGCTGTTTCTTGTACAGAGCTCGAGGCATATCTCTGTATTTAATGCACGAGATGGAGGCATATCTCTGCATTTAATGCACGAGATTTTGTTCTAATTTTAAATTTTGTCATGACTGGGAAAGCTAAAACTGTGACTAATACGCTCACATCACCATCCTTGCATTTTACGCCAACCAGGCTATTTTCAACTCTAGGAGTACGCCGTATGCTATCTCCTCGAAATACGCCAACTCAGCTATATTTGCAAAGGTACATTGATAAGTCTATTTAGCCCAGAATACGCTCAAGACTTCAGTCGTGAAGGATAACTGGCTATTTTACGCTGGTTATCTATTTCATCAAGTTTTACGCAAGGTGCAGTTACCTACGTGGCTTGCATGCCATGATCTTCGAGAAGCAGTTATACACGTTACCTTATAAAGGGACACGTGTCATACGCAGATTCAGAAGACTATGGGAACGTGGGTAGCAGTTATCATAATTGCAACGTAAAGGAAGTCTTCTTCTTCACAGTTTGGCCTTTTACGCCAACAAGACAGTTATTTGGCTTTTTACGCCAACAAGACAATCATTTGGGTTTTACGCCAATCAAGTAGTTACCTACGTGGCTTGCATGCCATGATCTTCGAGAAGCAGTTATACGCGTTACCTTATAAAGAGATACGTGTCACACGCAGATTCAGAAGATTATTTGAACGTGGGTAGCAGTTGTCATAACCGCAGCGTAAAGGAGGCAATCTTCTTCACAGTTTGACCTTTTACGCCAATAAGACTGTTATTTGGCTTTTACGCCAACTAGACAGTTATTTGATGGATCTCTATAAATAGAGACCCCTGGTCACAACGTAAGCACAATCTGAGATTAGAAAAGAGAGCACAGACAGAGAGTTTTGGCTAACAACTTTGGCAACAAAAATTTGATCCTACTTGCAACTTTCCTTTGATCGGCTTTTGCCTTCAGTTCAAAGAAAGTTTGAAGCTTCTTCTACAGCACTTCTTCATCATCGTGTGGTCCAAGAAACAAAGTGATCGACTGCAGATCATACTTTTATAGCAATACTTCCCCAGAATCATTTGATTGTACTTAATATCCTCATATAGGATTACTTGTACTTTTCTCTTTTCTCGTTTGTAAGCAAAAGGTTTCGTACAAACCTTCTTTGTTTATCATCAAACAAAAATGGTGACTCTGCTGGGGATGACTTTCTTCTCTGACGAGAAAGTAATTGCTCAACACGATGTTGTATCCATCGGATCAACGAAGAAGACTTTGGTCATCCAGTTCGACCAATCTGCCTTGAAGACATGCTTCATGCAAGGGGTAGTTCTCATTCCTCCTCTGTCCATAACAATAGGAAGATGCGTAAATTGTGTATGCCTATGACGTCCTCTACCCTTCCTGCAAGCCCTCACTCATTGATCAACAAAGTTGTGACAACACAGCCAATACGCCCTGTGCGTAAAACTTTGTCTCCCGTCTGTGACATGGTAGACATGACTTCTGGCAATGCCTCAGTGCCAATCCAGAAGTCTCAGACGCGCCCTGTGCATAAAACTTTGTCTACCGTCTGTGACGTGGTAGACAAGACTTTTGGCAATGCCTCAGTGCCAATCCGAAAGTTTTAAACACGCCATGTGTGTAAAACTTTATCTCCCGTCTGTGACGTGGTAGACAAAATTTTTGACAAGGCCTCAGTGCCAATTCAAAAATTTCAAACACGCCCCGCGTGTAAAATTATATCTCCCATCTATGATGAGGCAGATATACCCTTTGATCATATCAAAGGAAAACAAGTGGCGAATCTTTTACGCCCACAAGAAAAGAGA
The DNA here is from genome assembly GCA_036927795.1 of Iris macrosiphon. Classification (NCBI taxonomy): domain Eukaryota; kingdom Viridiplantae; phylum Streptophyta; class Magnoliopsida; order Asparagales; family Iridaceae; genus Iris; species Iris macrosiphon. The sequence goes on along the minus strand of JAYESA010000014.1, from coordinate 25,450,638 downwards.
GTTCCCACTTTACAGATTACGCGTGACGCTGAAGGCCATTTGAGGACTTTCCCTGTTTTACGCGAACCTATGCAAAAATCCAAATTATGCCAGGATAGGTCTGTCCGCATATAGAAGACTCATTTCACGGGAAGATACGCTCCTCAGACAGATGATGGATCATATGCTACTCATATGGGTGAACTGTTGTATTCCTATGGCAGAGACAGGGTTATGATTCCTAATCTACACCTTCCTACTGATGTAAAAAGGCAGAATAAGCCTTCTTCTTCTTCTTCTGGTAATCTCCCTGATTTGCGTGATTTCTTGATCCAGAAACGCAAAGACGGGGGATCTCCTAATATGTCTATTACACCCCCTAGAGAACATTATTGTAATAGTCATAAGGTTGTAATTAACTATTGCTATTCTAAAGCAGAACGGTCAGTTTTTGACCGATTGAACTATTTTTTATCATTACAGGAAGAATAACCAGACAATGGCATGTCTAGGGGTAGTCTCCCTCGACAAAACAGAGCAACATCCAAAGCTGGGGGTAGAATTCCTTCTGAGTCTGAAGATGATGCAACTATGACCATCTTCCCTGAGGATCGTACGACTCAGGTATCGGAAGCCCGAAATCCAAAGGGGACTTTCTCCTTCAATGATGATCACATCATTGAAATCTTCAATATATTGATGAAGGAAAACAAACTTCGACTACCCAACATCAGATGCCCTGAAAAGGTTGGCAAGGTCGATGACCCAGAATATTGTCTCTTTCATCGGTACATTCATTAACCCACAAAGGCATGCTATGTACTGAAAAGGAAAATCCAGGAGTTGATCGACGCCAAAGTCATCACTTTGCATTATAACGAGAAGTAGGTCACTGCAAATTAATCTCACCCAAATTTGGTAATTTTTCCCCTCAAGAAGTACCAGATGATGAGTCCCTAAAGTCTCCCCAGCGGAGCAACCTTCAGGTCTATCCTCACTTACCAGACCACTCTTCAGTGAGTTTATTGAACACTGGTCCACGTCTATAGTACCTCTGAACTATTGTCCTAACATTTTTTATTTTCTCGACAGAGTTTCCCATATCCATATTACCTCGGAGCAAACCTTTCGGGTTCGGCTATCGATTATCATGTCCATATTACCTCTGATATCAGTTGTCATCTCAACTTAGCACCCATACTTAACTCTAAGTACGCTAGTGGTATTAGTTCCATGAAAACTGCCACGTCCATATTACCTCTGGAAGGGCTTGTCTTAAACCTATTACTTGCACTTACATGCGCAAAAAAGTAATAAGTCCACCAAAGATCCTCCAGCAGGATGTCCTCAATCCAAAGAAAACAACCACGTCCATATTACCTCTGGTTTGTTTCCTTTTCCTTCCACCAAAAATATCGGGATCATACCTAACCTCTCGGTATGACTATCGATTAGTTCACGTCTATACTACCTATGAACTATGTCTCTCAACTTTTTCCAGCAGAGTGAATCTATCACTACAAGAGAACGGTCGCCTCTTTCCTATTTTTCTTTATCCCCACAAAGTCATATCTTACCACGTCCACATTACCTCTGAGTAAGATATTTTCAGAAATTTTTTCATGTCCATATCACCTATGAGTAAAGTTCTGCTCTTCGACTTTCTACTATCACGTTCGCATAACCCCTGGTAGTACTAGTCATTTCAGCTTATTATCTGTACTTAAGGTACGCCATGGGGAATAAGTCTACAACCCAGATGTACAAATCAACTCTTGGTTCTTCATCCCCAGCAAGTGCCTATAAGCAACATTTTCTCCTTCGTTACAAATTCTTGTAAAAGAGAAACCCTCATCCGTATCCAAGAGTCCCGGATACGCAATGGATGATGGATCCTCAAAATCTCCCTAGCGGAGCAATTCTTAGGTCTACTCGCACACTCCCACAGTGACTATTCAAACCAATCTCGTTAGACGCTAGCCATGCTCATATTGCCTCTGGGCTATCGTCCCATCAATCTTCCTAGCGGAGCGATCCTTTGGTTTATCTTCATGTTCGGATAGATCACACTCAACAAATCACTCCTCAAGGAATTTTTTTGATATTAGTTTACGTCCATATTACCTCTAAACTGCTGTCATAATATTTCTCTCAGGTTGAGTTTGTCATGTCCATATTACCTCTGAGCAAACCTTTCGAGTTTCGGCTATCGATTATCATGTCCATATTACCTCTGATATCATTTGTCATCCCCACTTATCACCCGTACTCACCAAGGTACACCAGCAGTGCTAGGTCAAAAAAAAACTGTCATGTCTATATTACCTCTGGCAGAGCTTGTCTCAAACCTATTACTTGCACTAACGTGCGCAAAAAGTAGTAGGTCCACAAAAACTGTCACATCTATATTACCTCTGTCATGACTTGTCTCAAACTTATTACTTGCACTAACATGCGCAAAAAAGTAATGGGTCCACAAAAAAAATACCCCAGCGGAATGTCTTTACTAACCAAAAAACCTATCACGTCCATATTACCTCTGATAGGGTTTATTTCGAACTTATTATTTGCACTCAATATGCGCAACAAATAATAGGTCCACCAAGGATCCCCCAGTGGGATATCCTCAATAAACACGGTATTTTACTACGTCCATATTACCTTTGGTACGATATCTGAAGTTCACACAAACAATCGTAAAGAAATAGGAAGGCCCTTATGTGATTGAAACAACATTTTCAAATGGCGCTTATAGATTAGTCAAGCCTAATAGAGATTTGATAATGGCTCCTATCAACGACAAATTCCTGAACAAGTATTATGCTTGATCTCCCTTGCTTAACGGAGTATGATAAAGATTTTATTCTGATGATACTACATAGAAATTTAGTTGGATCATATTCTATCATGTTCTTATGACCTCTGAGTAGATATGTTTAACTAATTTGAAAATTCAAAACCTATCATGTCCATATTACCTCTGATAGTGTTTTGTATACAAATTTAGTTGGACTATATTCTATCATGTTCATATTACCTCTGAATAGATATATTCAGCTAAATCAGTTACCGAAAGTATATCATGTCCATATTACATCTGATATCACTTTCATCTTAGCCTATCATTTATATTCTAATAATAAGTGATGGGTCCACAAAGTCAGAAAATGTATCTTTATTATCTCTGAGAATATCAAATTAAATGGTAAAGGAGGAGCAAAAAAGTACCTAATCCATCATTGTGGAGGAACAGTTAAATTATGGATTTGTTGTGATAAAGCAGCCATCCTTTCATTCCTGGAGTTTAAAATTTTGGTGCGAGCCAGTTCCAGCCTTGCTTCATCATTGCTCAAGAGAGATAGTTCAGACAGAGAATCAACAAAACTTGCATGGATGACACCCACATGTGTCAAGTTCTGTTGAGCTGTATTCACTTGGCCCTCTAATACATCACGAACTAGCGATGCTTTTAGAAGCCTCTCCTTTGTTTGAGCAAGTTCAGCTTCCAGTTCCTGAATCCTTACTTCATATCCCCCACATTTGGCACGGCACTGAGCTAGCTGAGGAATACTCTCCACCAATACGGCTTGCTCTTTCTCCATCTCTTGTTGCTGTTCCTGAATGGATTTGTTTAAGACTTCTGTCTTCTGAGCAAATTTCGCAGTTAGTGAGTCATACTCAGCCTGAACCAAGTCATTGATGCTGCTTCGGGATAGTTGCAAATATTCGTTAATGGGTTATTCTAAGCCATTAATCATTTGCTCTAGCGCGTTAGCTCTTTCAGCGTTATTATAATTTTTAATTTGCGCTATAGTGAGCTTGGAGGACGTCTTCAGAGCATCAAAGCCTAGATTCTTCTCTAGCACCATGGATATTAATTCTTTCAAAGTGAGCTAGAATATGCTAGTGTATTGTTCAACTAGCATAGCAAAGCTCGAATGGACGCTGGGAGTGGCCGCAATATCAGTAAATCTCCTTTCTGGAATGACAGCAGAGGTTGTTGCCACAGTCGTTGCTTCAGCATATGGTACGACAAAAGAAGAGACACCAACAACAGTTGAAGTTGTTAGCATGCTCGACGAAGTAGGCACAGTCGAGATGGTGGGTTCATCCACCTCTGATTCTATTTGAACCACTGTTGGCAGGATCATATCTAAGAATGTTGTGGTTTCAAGGCACACTTCTTCGACAGTGGTCACCGCCGTTTCATTAGCTAGATCCGCAACAAAATCAGAGGTTGTTTCAGCTCCGCCTTCCCCAGAAATGTCTTCGCCTGAAAATAAGATAAGAGAAAGTTAATATCAATTTGATGTTAAATTTTCCTGGAAAAAGTGTAAAGATAATATTTACCCATGGCCGATGGTATGTATATTGCGTCTGCAGCCTGTTATAGCTAAATTATTTCTTAATGATGCTAAACAAGCTGTCATAACTGGAGAGGAGGGTACACCAACTAACGCTTGAGGATCGTCATCCCAGTCATCACCCAAATCTACTCGAGGTTCATCGGGTGGAATCTCGCTTGAAATATTTACAGATGAAGGAGGGTCTAGTCCCATTATTTGTCTTGTAAAAGGTATAGGGATTATTAGCGAGCTCGGCCTCGAAGGCGATATAGAAGCATCACTAGTAACGGTGGTAGCGGCAGCAGTCGCGGGCAAAGAATCTCCAATACTTTCTGCTGAGACTATGGAGGCTCCTTCTTTAAAAGGCGAAGGATCCCTAATCAAAGAATCATCCCTAACAGGGAAAATAATAGGTTCACTCCTGGAAGAGGCCCCCTTGGTGGAAGTCCTTTTAGGACCTTTTATGGTCTGATTTTTCTTATGAGGGGAAGGCTCTTTCTGAGTAGAAGCCTTTCGTTTATTAGAAATTATGAGAGGCTCTACTGGCAGAGCTATTACGTCTCTCGGTAATATCAACAAATAATCATCTGCACTAGTAGTTTCATCACCTTCATCAGAGGAGACAGATGGTATCTCCTCTCTTCCAGTGGACTTATGGGAGGGCATTCTGAAACTTCCATATACATCAAAATCATGATGGAAGGTATTGATGGACACATAAAACTATGCGTATGAATGAAGAATGCGCAATTCCATAGAGAGAGAAGTCGCGGGTACAACAAAGGTTGCTCCAGTACAACCCATGATGAAATAATGCCATCCTCTAGCTCCATCAATAAGCCTACCTTTGAATTTAAAGCTGGTGATGGGATTTCCCACGTGCAACTGATCATATCCAAATTGCCTGGCGAAACGGCTAGGCAGATAAGGTTCCAGGTAGCAGTGATCCTCACTTCTATACAACAGGTTGGAAGGCCTAATACAGACCAACCAATAAAATGCTTCAGGAGAAAGAATAGACTTTCCCTGACCTATATCATGGAGTTTAGCCCCCTGCTGATTGATATGTACGGGGGAATGGTGCAGAAGAATTTCCAACTATGGGCAAAATTCAGTACTAGTCGACAATCTATGACGCTAGTCACATTCCAAGAAGAATTCTTGTAATTCAACAAGAAGTTATTGCCCGAACCACTGGCAGATCCGGGAGACATCACTCTGGTGTTGTGAAGGATTAACCATCCCATCAGATATAAGAATGGTAATTCTACTCTGGGATATCCTTCGCGCTGAGTGGTATCGGCTAGCAGCCCATCAGTAATAGCCCTCAGGCCAGCTTGTATCCTGCATACCATAGCAGGGAGTAGGCCCAATCTTGCTCCAAATACCAAACGCACTACGGTCCATAGGGTGTTGCGATGAATACGATATGCCGATGCAATGCCAGGCACCACCCATCGGCGTAGCCAAATAGAGAAGAAGCCAGCCAGTTGAGCTTCTTTTGACAGAGGCTTTTGGCAATGCCTCATATAACTGTAGACTTTGGTCCCTGCGGGGTAACTACCTATATCTTCATTAAGAACACAATCTGGAGCTTCTGCATCTTCAATAAGGTCATCGATTGTGTTGGCATTAAGAATGCTCTGATGGTTCAAAGGTTTGTCTTTGCTATCTACAACCTTGTCCTGCTTGGCATTTCTAGCCTGATGGAAGAAAAGGTAGGATACCCATTTGTTAATATGAGCCAAGTCAGAAGGCTCTCTATAAAAAGTGGTGCATGCAAGATAGTGGCTCATCAGTTCTTGGTATACAGCCACTACCCGAGGGTTGGTATCCTTCAACTCTCTGTTGGTGGGGACGTATTCTTCATAGGGAATGTCTCCCATTGGTAGCTTTGAGATATCTGTCATCTCATGAAGTGCTAGGCCCAACTCACCTATTGGAGTGGCGAAAGTCCCAGTGAACGAGTTATATCGCTCCATCAAAGTTAAGAACAAATTTGTGTTGATAGGCAATCCAACACTAGTAGCACTGACAGTCTCAAATAAGTTAATACTTTCTAGATCCATTTGAAAGTGCTTCAGGGCCCATGTAGTTAAACTGGCCCATCGAAGATTGTGGGGGTTAAGCCATCCACTGGTGCGAGGGTTAACCTTGGGATATACTCCTCCCTGCTTCATAAATTTATTGCAGAAAGTTGCTATTTGAAATAGCTGGATCAAAGAAGAGTCTTCACTAGGGACGCTGTCTGGTAGTAAGCCTCTGAGGGGCATAATAGGACCTGAGGGACTACTTACAAAGGATCATCGGTTTAATCATTTCTTATAGAAGATCTTCCCTGGCTGGCCATGAAGATCAGGGGTCAGAGTCCATGCCATCCTTCTGGGATGCGTGGCATGAAAGAATGCAGAAATGGGGTAGTCTCTCAACATCTTTGGCAGATACATAATAGTGCCCTCAACAGAAAATACCCAGTCTTCCTTCTTGGGCTTTGTTTGGGATTTCATATCAATAACATCCCCAAATAAGAAAGCTGGTTTCTTATACTCGATTCCATCTATGTATGTCAAGGGTTCCCCGCTGATCATACTTAGCAACATTCTTTCTTCTTGGGCCGAGATCAGAATTCCCCTTTCTTGAGGATACTCGTTTCCAGAAAGTGGGGAAGTTACATGGGACAAGTCCTCCAAGTAGTTGGAATTTAACATTCCAGCAGCAGAACCCATTACTTCAGCCAAATGGGGGATCTGTAGGTCCACTGCAAAAAAGCAAGAGAATAAGTCAGTTTTACGCTGGAATTTACTTTCAGTGCGTAAAACGCAAGGTGTTATATTCTTGCAGTATACGCCAAATTTAACAGACTGAGTTTTTACGCCAGATTGTAAAATATGGAGTTTTACGCTGGAATTTACTTTCAGTGCGTAAAACACAAGATTGCAAAATATGGAGGTTTACGCTGGAATTTACTTTCAGTGCGTAAAATGCAAGGTTTGCAGTATACGCCAAAATTTAACAGTCTGAGTTTTTATGCCAGATTACAAAATTTAGAGTTTTACGCTGGAATTTACTTTCAGTGCGTAAAATGCAAGATTGCAAAATATGGAGTTTTACGCTGGAATTTACTTTCAGTGCGTAAAACGCAAGGTTTGCAGTATACGCCAAAATTTAACATTCTGAGTTTTTACGCCAGATTGCAAAATATGGAGTTTTACCCTGACACATCAAAATGTGGGCGTATTTGCGCATACACGTATAACATGTACGAAGGGTTTTTTCTCTCGAAGTTTTTACCTGTGATGCCCGGTGCACAGCTAGACGGTAGAGCACTTCGTTCAGAACAAGGCTCGCTTGGCCTAGTAGAAGTCGCTTGTGCTTGAGCAGAGGAGCGAGATGATGAAGTGGCTTGCTTTCCTTTAGCGGCGGAGGTCTGTTTTGGTGCCATGGCAAATCTGAGATTTTTCAGAAAGAGACGAAGGGTTTTTCAGAAAGAGACGAAGGGTTTTTCTTTCTTATGACCTAGACCTATTTATAGAGTTCAAATGACTCTTCGAATCCTTAACCAAATCTAATTTTTATCATGGTCGGTTATGATTTTGGACCACGTCAGCCGATCATTTAAAAAGGAAGACAGATAGTCATGCTGCGTAAAGGATCCATCAGAAGCTACGGATCTATGATTTTAAGCTCAGAAGCTACGGATCTATGATTTTACGCTCAGAAGCTACGGATCTACGATTTTACGCTCAGAAGCTACGGATCTACGATTTTGCGCTCAGAAGCTACGGATCTACGATTTTACGCTCAGAAGCTACGGATCTAAGATTTTACGCTCAGAAGCTACGGATCTATGATTTTACGCTCAGAAGCTACGGATCTACGATTTTACACTCAAAAGCTACGGATCTATGATTTTACGCATAGAGCAAAAATCTTAAATTATGCGGGACAGATCAGTTAGCAGAATACGCGTATATCTTGATAATTTGAGTTCTACGCTCGAAAAAGCCAGTTACAAGAGTTTACGTTGAAAAGGCTCTTTTTTATCAGTGTTTGCAAACAGACGACGATTATTCAGTAATGTCTCTTCTTCTTCAGTCGAGAGAACTTCATCAGACGAAGGGCCAAGGAGTTCCCTAAAAATGTCTGTCTTCACTGGAGATGACTTTTCTTCCTTGTCCATTGATAGTTCATTCGAAGTTTAGCCATAATCTTTTACATCTAGTTCAGGGATAGCCTATTCGGCGGATATTTCTTGTCTCGAGAATCTTTCGAAAAGCCATTTTTGAAGATGATGTTCTGAACAGATGTTCTTCGCATTTGTAAAGGAGAAATGACGGTTAAGAATTCTATGTGACTCCTCATCAAAAATAGCATGACGATTGGATTTTCAAGACGATTTAATGCTAAAGAGTTTTTACGCATCTTTCTTTATGCGTAAAAGTTGGAACGTGACTGGATGCATATTTATCAGAGTTTGCATAAAAATTACTCAAGCGGGTTGAAGCTGCGTATTACCAGACTTTCTCACAGCAACATGGCAAATCAATAGTGCGTAAAAGAAGACAAGTTTATTAATCATGATTACATATGATGAAAATCCATTTTTTACAAAGTATTTTTCATTAAAATTCAAGATCATGATTACATATGACGGGAATCTATTATGCTAGGTTCTCGTCTGATGGAGATCTTTATTTCTTCTTCTACAGCACTTCTTCCGCTCCTATACGCTGGGTGCCAAGAAAATGATTAATGATACAGAACTGGGCCTGTTTTATTCAAGCCCACCCCCCATACGTCATCGGTAGCCATGCTTAGAATTATGATTGGGATTCAGACCCAACGCAATACTGGAAGACACGGCCAAGCTGCACCCCAGGATCCAGCTTCATAATAGGGGAAAATACAGCTAGCAAGCTGTGTGGTCTAATGCGACCCTTCCTCTCTGTTTGACGAATTGCCATATAAAATCGCTGATTACTTCGAGCAAAGGAAGCTATGATATTCTTCCATGGTCCATCATTGCAGAGAATATTTGCTCGAAGACGTCTCTTTTTATGGCTCCTTATATGCTGGAAGAGCATAATCTTCTTCTTTCTCAGTTCAGCCGAATGAATCTCAACAGTCATCTTTGTGGTGAAGGAAGTATGGAAAACCAAGTTCATTTGCTTGCCCTTATATAGGTAGAAGAGAACATACAAGATCCAACGACTTCTTAAATATAGCCGAAAAAAATTAGCCTCGAAGAACGGGTCAAATTTGACCATTTCATGCTTCATTCAAAGTATTTCAAATTACGAGGAATTTGAAAACTTTGAAGGGAGTCTTGTAGAAGCGTGAAATATGCTGGGGAATTGTACGCATATTATACAGTCAAAACCTCCAACATATATGAAGTCCGCGTAAAACAGAGCTTCAATGCTGTTTTGGCATAAAATAGGGCTTCAGAGCTGTACGCGTAAAACAGAGTTTCAAGGCTGTTTGGCGTAAAGTAGAGCTTCAGAGCTGTCTGCATAAAACAACTTCAAGGCTGTGTGGCATAAAATATGGCTTCAGAGCTATCCGCGTAAAGCAGTGCTTCAAGGCTGTTTGGCATAAAGTAGAGCTTCAGAGCTATCCGCGAAAAGCAGTGCTTCAAGGCTGCTCTGTGTAAAAGGTTGCTATACCTTCCTGCTTAAAGTTTAAAATATGTTTGTTTTTAATGCAGCGTAAAGTTGTAAGAGGAACTCTTCGTATTCCTCGGATGAATTTGTCAGACAAATCAGTGAACCTGACATTTGACAAAAGTACTGCACGATGATCGAGAGGACGGCTGTGATGATGATTTTGCACAGAGACCCAGGTTGTCGTTTAGTGACATATTTTTGATACAAGTCATTTTTATGCATTCAAAGGAAGAAGAATGGAGTCTTCTGAATACGCTGTCTATTCTACATTGACAAAAATGAGTTTTTACGCTCAAGATAAGACAAAATCAGACGCCACGTCAAAAGCAGTTTCTTGTACAGAGCTCGAGGCATATCTCTGCATTTAATGCACGAGATGGAGGCATATCTCTGTATTTAATGCACGAGATTTTGTACTAATTTTAAATTTTGTCATGACTGGGAAAGCTAAAACTTTGACTAATATGCTCACATCACCATCCTTGCATTTTACGCCAACCAGGCTATTTTCAACTATAGTAGTACGCCATATGCTATCTCCTCGAAATATGCCAACTCGGCTATATTTACAAAGGTACGTTGATAAGGCTATTTAGCCAGGAATACTCTCAAGACTTCAGTCGTGAAGGATAACTAGCTATTTTACGCTGGTTATCTATTTCATCAAGTTTTACGCAAGGTGCAGTTACCTACGTGGCTTGCATGCCATGATCTTCGAGAAGCAGTTATACGCGTTACCTTATAAAGGGACACGTGTCATACGCAGATTTAGAAGACTATGGGAACATGGGTAGCAGTTATCATAACCGCAGCGTAAAGGAAGTCTTCTACTTCACAGTTTAGCCTTTTACGCCAACATGACAGTTATTTGGCTCTTACGCCAACAAGACAGTTATTTGGCTTTTTATGCCAACAAGACAGTCATTTGGCTTTTACGCCAATCAAGCAGTTACCTACGTGGCTTGCATGCCATGATCTTCGAGAAGCAGTTATACGCGTTACCTTATAAAGGGATATGTGTCACACGCAGATTCAGAAGATTATTTGAACGTGGGTAGCAGTTGTCATAACCGCAGCGTAAATGAGGCAATCTTCTTCACAATTTGGCCTTTTACGCCAACAAGACGGTTATTTGGCTTTTACGCCAACTAGACAGTTATTTGATGGATCTCTATAAATAGAGACCCCTGTTCACAGGGTAAGCACAATCTGAGATCAGAAAAGAGAGCACAGATAGAGAGTTTTGGCTGACAACTTTGGCAACAAAAATTCGATCCTACTTGCAACTTTCCTTTGATCGGCTTTTGCCTTCAGTTCAAAAAAAGTTTGAAGCTTCTTCGACAGCACTTCTTCATCATCGTGTGGTCCAAGGAACAAAGTGATCGACTGCAGATCAGACTTCTATAGTAATACTTCCCCAGAATCATTTGATTGTACTTAATATCCTCGTATAGGATTACTTGTACTTTTTTTTTCTCGTTTGTAAGCAAAAGATTTCGTACAAACCTTCTTTGTTTATCATCAAACAAGGGCAGTATATATTTTTATTTTTATTTGGTAAATTATATATTGATCATAAATATTTGTATTAATATTTAATTAGATGCATGTATTTTTTTTATTAGTTATTTTAGGGTTTTGGCTAGTCTGGACCTATGCCAGACCCTAGTGGACCCTTGCCAGACCCAACCAACACCCTTGTCAGACTTATTTATTAGTTTAGAGTAGTTAATTATATTCTAATTAGTTAGTTGGAGTGATTAGGATTTAGTTAGAGTGCATTTGGAAACCCCAAACCCAAACCCTAATTAGCATGACTTAAGTTGAGGAGTATATTAGACTTTGTAACTCTAACCCTAACCCTATTTCTACATGGCCGCCCCCCCCCCCTTCCTTCCCATTTCCTTCTTCTTTATTTTCTTCTCTCCATTCTCTTTCTTCACTTACTTCCTTTACTTCTTCCATTTCCAAGTAAGTTTCTTCACCTTCCCTCTCTTCCTTCACTTACTTCCCTCTTTAATGCAAACCCTAACCCTTTATTTTCCTCTAACCTAGTTGTGTAGGAGTTACTTTGGGACTAGAGCTCGGATTTGGGAGCTAGTTTGGAGCTTTTAGGGCTTTTTGGAGACTTTGGCCTTGGGGTTCCAACTCCCAAGAGGTAAACCCTAACTTTTTTCCCCTTGTGATTACTCTAATATAGTGTAATCAGTAGTTTAGAACCTTCCTAGACCTTAGGGCTACCCATGGGAGGAAGTTGGAGCTTGTTTGGATGTGTTTTGAGACTTTGGCATAAAGTTTTGTGTCAATTTTGGATGAAATCCTAGATTGGCCCATTTTGGGTATTTCCCTAGGTTAGACGGACCTAGGTAGACGTGCTTGGGTGTCTTGAGGGTAGGTACGTGTCCCCGTTCGGACACGTGAGATCGTATCGCACAGTTTTGGGTATTTCGTACAATTTGGGGTTTTTTCCTTCGACATAGGTTCCACACACATATGGAATTTTGCTATGGACCTAGAATCGGAGAGTTAGAATTTTTGTGAGGTTCTAGACATCGATTAGAACTCGTGGGTAAATTTTAGGTCAATTCCGAGTAGGTTTGGTGTGCGTTTCATGAGGTATCGCGAGCCGCACACCAAGTGTTCATCGAAATGACCAAATGGCCATTTCGACTTGGTTTCTAGGTTTCGGGCTTATGCGCGGGTTAGTTTAGCCTTAGGGAGTGTGTATTAGAGTTTTTAAGTTTATATTTGTATATATATATAAGTATTTATATGTATATGGGTGAGTGTGTAGTGTGTGTGTTGTGGGTAGTGTGTGTGTTTGTGTGTGTGTAGTTGGTGTGTAGTGTATGTTTTGTGTAGTATATGTATAGGTGTGGTTGTGTGTGTGTTGGTGTGTGTATTGGTGTGTAGTATGTGAGTGTTGAGGATGAGTGTGTGTCACGGCCCAGTCCCAAAATACGTAGGACTAGGAATACGTAACACGCCAGCCGTATGTATACGAACTCCAATATATGGAAACCATATACACACGTATGCTGTAGATGAATATCACATCCACCAATAGTAATATACTGTCAACATATACTGTCAACAAGTCACACGCAATCTATATCTCATCCACAGCACAAATAAAGAAATAAATAGGAAATAAATAACTGAATCTCAAAGATGAAGTATCAAAGTATGATAGTCGGATAGAAACAAATCCACTGCAAATCGCCTATACTAAAACTACTAAAAGAGAGAAGAGATCTAACTCTAATATAAGATAAATGTCCAAAAAGAAATAGCAACTGGAATATCCATCAGCTGCGATGGATCAAATATACTCTGAAGATAAGACCTCCTCAGTCTGGTAAGAAGTGTCGGGTCCGGGTCCGTACTCCTGTGGATACTCCAGCCCGTCTATATCTGGAAAGGTACCGGGTCCTCAGAGGGACATAACAAGATACATATAAACAAGCCAATAAAGTACTGAAAATAAATATCTAAGGGGTCACCTAACCATCTAAGTGAATACAGTTTGAGAACAACTTTCCAACAAGTAGGCTATCTGGCCATAAATAGGATTGGCATGATTCTCTCGGAGAATCAGGGGCCTACAAAGCATGTCGTCTTTTGAACGACAGAGGCCGCCAGTAATATATAGGGGTCATCACTGCCACGTATCTCCGGCGGAGCGTACGGGTTACAGAAAGGTAAGTGCAAAGGAGCCCAAATGCCTTACTTGTTTTTCTCCCCACCCCATGCTCTAAGCATGTCACATCCATGAAACGATGATACCTCTAAATAACTACCAGGTCTACTAGCATGCAAAGTTTCTATCGGCAGTTATCCCTATCCGTCGCACGACCTATACGTACCCGTGGCCAGCCGAGTACGCAAGTCCGTGTCCTACATGTGACTCACACTCGTGTAAGAACAGTGTCATAGCCAATAAAACATAAGAATGTCTCATGATAATGGGGTGGTCTCATAAACTAGGTCACGTGCTTATACATAATAAAAACAGAATACGACGTCACCGTCGTTGCACCCAAGTTTCCTTGGACGCGTAATTTATATAATAATTTAAAATATATGAACTAAATAAACAGAAATAAGATGCATGCAATATATGGAATATAAATCACAGTACAATGGCAAGGTATACTTGCCTGGCAAGCAATCTGTAAAGTGTAAGCGTCTAGATGTCAGGTACGCAGGATCAGGAACTAAGACCTCCGAATAAACGTCTCCGGATGATGAAATAAATATCACCAACGTTTTCGGAATCAGCGAGATAGCTAGAAAGCACTACACTTTCGTCCAATTTGGACACAGGAGCAAAACGGCAATTTCGGGTCAACGAGGGGTCCACATGTGGCCCACTTTGCACCGAAAAGCGTGCAAGGGGTAAAGGTCTCTAAAGGGGACAAATTATACGTCAAACAAACTCTAAATTTCAGTACGAACTCAACGGTATATCTAATTTTGGATTCCGGTGAGCCGAACACAATTTTGCCCAAAAAGTCAACCGTAGGGCCCACAAATAGGCAGCTTGGTCAACTGTCTCATAATTGCGTAAAAATTGGGTCACAGGACCAGCGCGATACCTCGAGTCCATTGGCATAAGTTTTGTCTCATTCTGACGAGCATACAATAAATGGAGGATGGTTTTGCAAAAGTCGCGATTTGAGGACTTTTCGTGGATAACGGCTGATTCCGACGTGCACACACGTCCGAATCAGTTTCCGTGAAAGCCAACACGTCTGGACATACCATACGCGCCTTTCGTTGCAATTGGTATGCGACGGGGCGGTACCGTTTATCGGGACGTGTCCGTATCACAAATTTTAAAGTTTCGAAAATAGGTTTTTCGTAATTTTTAACTCAGTTTAATTCTGAATACAGCATCAAATAAAATAATATAATTGACAAAAAATAATCTAGGTTAGGTGGTCTTCACATAGCAAGAAGAAAATCTATATTTGGATCACTGTGGTGGGAGATACGAGTCCGTAAACATGGGTGGTTACAGCAGTTTTTTTGAGATTAAAAGTCATCATTTTTCTACAACTTGGTCTCGGTTTTCACCTAGGGTTACGCGCTGATCGAAGTAAACTAATACACAGAGTTGGAAGAGGGATAGGTCGTGAACATACCGGTGAAGACGGATTCGAATTTGGCCGAGCGATGGAACAGGAATCAACGTGTGAACAGGGGTTCATTGTTATGAATTTTTGCAGTGCGTGCGGGATCTCGCGAACGGTGACGAGCGGCTTCCGGTCGGCGGCGGTGTCTCCTGTGGTAAGGCGGCAGCTCGGGGTGTGGATATGGTAAGGGTTTAGGGTTAGGGTTTATAAAATTTATATATATATATATATATAGGTGAAGAACCGAAGAGGGGGGTCGAATTTCCGCGGGGGTGTCTACAGCGTGTCTGGGGTCTCGCATGGGGGGTCGGGTGTAGCTGCTGCTATAGGCTTTAGGGGTTTAGGTGGGTTTTTGATTTCCTTTTTTTTTTCTTCTTTCCTTTTTCTTTTCTTTTTTCCATTCTTTTCTTTTGTTTTCTATTTATTAATAAATTACTTATATATATATACACACACACACACACACACACACACATATATATATATATATATATATATATATATATATATATATATATATATATATAATTCTAAAAAATTATATTTGTACTAAAAAATAATCTTTCAACCGTCGACAAGGTCTCCTACATGAAATAAATTAAGATAAAATAATAATTGCTCCATAAATCTCTAAATACATAATTACCTAGAAATAAAAATTTAATAAATTATACTTCTTCTAATTAACTAATAAATACTATAAATAAATTAAATAATTAATTAAATAATTAATATGATTTTTTTAAAATTAGGGGTTTTATATTCTACCCAACTTATAAAAATTTTATCCTCGAAATTAAAACTAAGCCATGATAGAAAGTCTAGGATGGTATAAGATAGAAATTTATAAAGTAAATTCATACCTTGGTCTACGAATAGGTACGGAAAATGTTTGCACATGTCGTCCTCGCGCTCCCAAGTGGATTCTCCTGGCGCGCCATGCTTCCATGCCACGCGGACCAAGGGAATAGACTGGTTCCTCAACACTTTCTCTCGACGATCAAGGATTTCCATGGGTTTCTCTTGATATGACAAGCTCGGCCCAATGGTGATCTCAGAATGGTCGAGAAAATGACTGTTGTCTGCCACATTTCGCTTGAGTTGCGATACGTGGAATACATCATGTACTCCCTCAAGTGAAGGTGGTAGTGCGAGTCGATATGCCACTTCTCCCACTCTCTCCAGCATGTCAAATGGTCCAATATACCTTGGACTCAACTTGCCACGCCCTCCGAATGTCTAATCTCATCCATAAAATATAGATAAGAAGAGCTAAAATAATTACTGGAAAATAAGTGTGAGTCTGAAATATCATAGTACAGTCCAAATAAGTTTGATGGGAACATACCCACTACAATGATGAAATAAGAGTACGGAAGGACAGATAAGAGTACTAGGCTAGAGCATCGGCTAACTAGATAAGGATGCTCCAGCCCTAGGCGGAAGGCCTACCAGTGATCAAGGAAACTCTGATGGTAGCACCTCAAGCTCCTCCTTGGACGCGACCTCGTCTCCTGTCCAGGCCCGTACACGGTAGGATAGTATGCCTTGTCAAAATCTGGAAGGGAACCAGGTCCTCAGAGGGACGTAACAAGATACAAAAATACATGCCAAATATAAATACTGAATAAATAAAGGGGGTGTGCTAACCATCTAAGTGAATGCAATATGAGGACAACCTTGGTACGTATGGGTAGGTGTAGGCATAACGTCCAATACTCCGAAGAGCGTAGTATCTGTACATGTAACGTCCATCGTTCCGAAGAATAAGGTATCTATAAATATATACGTCTGTATCGCTCCGAAGAATGCGGTATCTGAATAAAGGAAGTTATTGGATCCGTGGCTCCTCTGGAGACTACGAATTCCAATGTGTGTATCCCATATGCCTACCAGTTATCCTCGCCGTCCAATACAAATATACCAGTCGAATATACGACGTGCATACTACGTAACTATATGCCAGGTCTCAATTAATTAGACTATCCTGATTACGTACTAAACTGTGATGCATGTCACAAGTACCGATAGCTAGTCGGGTACACTAACCCGCATCCCACCATGAGTTTGTCATCGTGATGAGTGTAAAAATTGTCAGGGTCTTGGAAGATATCAGAATACCCTCACAACAGTAGGTGAGTCTGGTAGTGACTAAGTCAATACATTATACATCGACATATTCGTCGACTGCACCCGAGTCATTCTCGGACGCGCACAGTTATATGTAATATTGTAATAATATCTCATGCAATATTTAATAATTTGAATTAAACAGTAAATAAGGCAAGGTATACTTGCCTGGATCCTCAAGCTGCGAGTACCAAAATCCTGCTCCCGAAGTCTTGCCCGAACGGTCCAGCGACCCTATATATATGATATAATATAATATAATCATCAGTTATTACACTAGTACGCACAGAAAATTCAACTACACTGCACTTAGAAACTGACGCAAGGGGGTCATAACAGGTCAACTAGCAGGGTCGAGTGTGCACGTAGCTAAAATGCACAAGTATCATATCCTCGAATACCATATACAACAAAAAGATTAAGTACCTGTAGAAGCATAAAAAATACGCTAGATAACTCTACACAGCACGGTGATGCAGGACAGCGTAAACAGAGGACCTCAGAGCCATCAAGCGTGCAACGGAGCTTTTCTACTGAGCATAACGTAAAATATAAGCTCAAAGGACCATCCGCGTAAATACAGTATGTCCAGGCTGCTTCAGCGTAGACAGGGTGCTTCATCGCCTCTATGGCATAAAACTCATCCGCTTTCAATACAGCATTAAAGCGTACGAGGAACGCTTCGTCTTCCCCGAAATGAACCTGTCGAATCACACAGTGAACCTGACGTCTGACACCTGACAAAGGGTACTGCACGGTCACCCAGATGACGGCTAGAATAATGACAGACCACTCGGGATGCGCCCCTGCATTTAATGTACAGGATGATGGCGGATCTCTGCATTTAATGCAGGAGATTTGATTAAATGTCACCGAACCGTCGTTTAGTGATATCCCCTTTGCGTAAACTGCTTTTACGCATACAAGGGGATACGCTGCCTTGTTTTACACAGGCCGACGTGAACTGTTTACGCTCCGCGGAAGACAAACAGACTGCCACGTCAAAAGCTGCTCTTCGTACAGGGCTCGAGGCACGTCTCTGTACCCAATGCTCAGAACGGTGGCAGGCCTTCAGAATACGCCTCTGTAATTAATGCACAGGATGATGGCGGATCTCTGCATTTAATGCGAGAGATTTGATTATATCTCCAAGAGCCGTAATTCCGGCTAAGACATCCACATCATCACTCTGGCACGTTACGCAGCGGCTTCTACGCCCATTCAGCTTCTGTGCCCACTCGGCTTCTATGCCTCTTCAGCTTCTATACTCATTCGGCTTCTATGCTCATTCGACCTTCTGTGCCTATTCGGCTTCTATGCCAACAGGCTTCTACGCCTACCTGGCTTCTATGCCTACTTGGCTTCTACGCCATGGTGACAGACATTGGCTTCTACGCCAACCTCTTCTACACGAGGGATACCTACCTACGTGGCTTCTACGCCGTGATCTTCACAGCAGTTATACGCGCTTTGTCCCTTAGTTGGACACGCGTCACACGCTCCTCCAAAAGATCATCTATACGCGGGCAACGGTTATTTTAACCATCGTGTAAAAGGGTGCTGTACTTTCCACTCCTCGGTTTCTACACCAACTGAGTGGTCACTGTCACTAAAACTCTATAAATAGAGACCTCTATCAATAGAGGACAAGGTCAAAAAGATATAGATCCAAAGGTCAAAAAAAATATATATCCAAAGATCAAAAAACTGAAGATTGAAGAGAAGTCGAAGAGTCTTTGAGAGAGAAGAATCCGCAGCTCAGGCAAAGAGTAGTGATCGACGACTTTGGCATCGTGCATCCACCCTCTTTTGCAACCTTCGAAGCTGCTTCCCGTCTTCTACGGCACTTCTTCACCATCGCGTGGTCCAAGGGCTAAAGTGATCGACTGCAGATCAGACACCTATAGCAATATTTACCCAGATTTAAAAATTGTACTCGACATCCTCGTATAGGATTAATTGTACAAGCTTGTTTGTAAACCAAAGAAATGGGTTTCGTATAAACCCCGTCTTATATACATTTTCTTTCGTTTATCATCCATAAACAAGATGGTGACTCTGCTGGGGACATCCTTCTCATCTGACGAGAAGGCGATTGCTCAACACGATGCGGTATCCGTGGGATCCGTGAAGAAGACACTGGTCGTCCAGTTTGACCAGTCTGCCTACGAAGAAATGCTTCGGACAGGGGGTAGCTCTCACTCTCTCTCTGTACAAGACAACAAAAAGATGCGCAAGGTCTGGATGCCCAAGACATCCACTACCATTCCTGTCGACTCTCCGATCTCTCCGACCAACGAGGTTCTAGCATTTCTCCCTCCGTGCCCTGCGCGTGAAATTCAGTCGCCTGTCTCTGACAGGGCCGACAAAACTTCTGGCAAAGCCTCAGCGCTAACCCAGAAGTATCCTCCGTGCTCTACGCAAGAAATTCAGTCTCCCGTCCTTGGCGGAAAAGACAAAACTTCTGGCAATTCCTCAGCGCTAAACCAGAAGTATCCTCCGCGCTCTGCACGAGAAATTCAGTCTTCCGTCCTTGGCGGAACAGACAAAACTTCTGGCAATGCCTCAGCACTAACCCAGAAGTATCTACTGCGCTCTACGCGTAGAAACCAGTCTCCCGTCCTTTGCGGAATAGACAAAATTTCTGATAATGCCGCAGCACCAAATCAGGAATCCCAAACTCGTTCCTTCCGCGGAAAAGCAGATGATCCCTGCAATCCACGCAAGGGAAAGCGAGTAGCGGACTGCTCAACTTCTCGACCTCTACGTCAGCAAAGGAAGACTCTGCCCACCCTCCGGGTTACGCCGGGAACTGATAGCCGACTGAGGGCCTCCTCGGCTTTACGTCAACCGGAGCAGAGCTCCAAATTACGCCGGGAGGAGCCCCTCAGCGTAAAGAAGGCTCAATTTGCGGAAGGATGCACTCCTCGGGGATTGTTCGCTGACCAGATGGCCAACCTGTTATACACGGGTGGCATAGGGAGAACTCCGGTTCCCACCATCCGCATGCCCACTGCGGTGAACAGAAGGAACAAGCAATCTTCTTCTTCTTCTGCAAATCCTTCTGACCTGCGTGAGTATCTGATCCAGAGACGCAAAAATAGGAGTCATAAACAGGCTTCAGATCCCCTAACTATCAAACGGGGAGAGATCGTGTGGGAAGATGCATCAACATCTAATGTCATCATGATATATGAACCATACGAAAATGATGCCTTTATTGTTCCTCCAACTAGCGACGACCAGCGTCCAATAGTCTTCAGTCGTAGGCAGAGCAGTCCGATTGTACAAGAAGAGTTTCGCGAGTTTGAGGGTGGAAAAATACAAATCCACAGGTATAGCCCACAAGCTTTGAAGATTATACAGAGCATGGGTTATGATTTAAAATTGAAACAAGGCCTCAACTATGGAAAAGGCAGACGAACACCGTTGCATAGTATTTCTCACTGTCAACGAACTCGATTTGGGTTGGGATATACCGCATCTCCCGCAAGCCCCAAACCTTCAAAGTCTTCTCCTGTTATATCAGAGCCAGGTCCTTCTAGATCAACTTCCGCAGGCGAACGCCACGACAAGTCTGGGGGTAGTCTTCTTCGGCAAAACAAGGTAGCCTCCAAAGCTGGGGATAGAACTCTCTCTAAGTCAGAAGATGATGCAACAATGACGATCTTCCCAGAGGATCGTAAAACTCAGGCATCATGAGCCCGAAGGCCGAAAGGGACTTTCTCCTTCAATAAAGATGACATCATTGAAATCTTCAATATGTTGGTAAAAGAAAACAAACTTCAGGTTCCCAAGATCAGATACCCTGAGAGGGCTGGCAAAGTCGATGACCCAGATTATTGTCTCTTCCATCGATACATTCATCACCCTACGAGGGCCTGCCATGTGTTAAAAAGAAGAATTCAGGAGTTGATCGATGCCAAGATCATCACTTTACATCTATAAACGAGGGGATGATCACTATAGATTGGATTCACCTTAAAACGTGACAATTTGCTCCCTCAAGAAAAATACCGGATGATGAGTCCCTAAAACTTTCCCCAGTAGATCCTTCAGATCTATTCCCACTCGAGAAAATCACTCTATAGTAAAAATTTTCGGACAAAAGTTTGTCATGTTCATATTACCTCTGAATAAACTTTCGGCTATCGATTATCATGTCCATATCACCTCTGATATCGGTTGTCATCTACACTTAACATCCGTACTTAACTCTAAGTACACCGGTAGTGTTAAGTCCACAAAAACTGCCATATCCATATTACCTCTGAGAAGATGTGTACTCCATCCCCAATGGAGTCACAATTAAAAAGTTTGTCATGTTCATATTACCTCTGAATAAACTTTCGGCTATCGATTATCATGTCCACATCAACTCTGATATCGGTTGTCATCCACACTTAACATCCGTACTTAACTCTAAGTACACCAGTAGTGTTAAGTCCACAAAAATTGCCATGTCCATATTACCTCTGAGCAGATGTGTACCTCCATCCCCAATGGAGTCACAATTAAAAAGTTTGTCATGTTCATATTACCTCTGAATAAACTTTCGGCTATCGATTATCATGTCCATATCACCTCCGATATCGGTTGTCATCTACACTTAACATCCGTACTTAACTCTAAGTACACCAGTAGTGTTAAGTCCACAAAAACTGCCATGTCCATATTACCTCTGAGCAGATGTGTACCTCCATCCCCAATGGAGTCACAATTAAAAAGTTTGTCATGTTCATATTACCTCTGAATAAACTTTCGGCTATCGATTATCATGTCCATATTACCTCTGATATCGGTTGTCATCTACACTTAACATCCGTACTTAACTCTAAGTACACCAGTAGTGTTAAGTCCACAAAAACTGCCATGTCCATATTACCTCTGAGCAGATATATACCTCTTCCCACGACGATATAGAGCCTATAGCACAAAAATTCTTGGCAGCAATAGATTCCTATCATCCGTACGTGTGGGAAGTAGCGTCATCATCCAATATAGTCACGACATATGGACCACATGAGTATTCAATCTTCATTATTCTGCCTGCCCGCAGCAGTCAGCGTTTAATAGTCTTCGGCCGCATGCGCAACGAACCGACTATACAAGAAGATTCCTTCGATGAGGATGCTGGTAAAATGCATGTTCACAGGTACAGCCCGCAAGCTTTGAAGATCATGCAAATTATGGGTTAAGACTTGAAGCTGAAACCAGGTCTCAACTACGGGATAGGCAGACGAATACCGCTGCACGGCAATCCCCACTATCAATAAACTCGTTTCGGGTTAGGGTATGTCGCCTCCCTTGCGACTTCCGAGTCGAACGAGGATATCTTTTCCTCTTTTCAAGATGACTCGTCGCCCTCCGACTCATCCGAGGCTCTCGAACGAACATTATCAGTGAATATGGTAGTGGCAGATTCCTTCGAAGCAGACGAAGAAGAATCTGAGCCGCTTGAGAATGACTCTTGGGCTCAACAAATGGATACACAATGGGAGTTCCGCTTCGAGCAGAGAGAACCTCCCACTGAAGATGAAGTTATCCAGATCAATGTTGGGGATGAACTTTCACCAAAGCCAATATTTATCAGTAAAAATCTTTCCCCAACTGAAAGGGAAGAAGTTATTCAGCTGATAAAAGAATACATCGACGTCTTTGCGTAGAATTATAAGGATATGCCAGGACTTGATCCAAAGGTGGCTACCCATAAACTCAACATATTGCCCAATTCGAAGTCTGTGAAGCAGCACCAACGTCGGTTCCGCCCGGATATGATGGACGCCATTGAAGCCGAAATCAAGAAGTTGATAGCCTGCGGTTTCATCAGGAAAGAACAACATCCCGACTGGGTCGCCAATGTTGTCCCGGTCATGAAGACGAGTGGAAAAGTGTGCGTCTGCATCGATTACCGAGATCTGAATGCAGCCTGCCCCAAGGACGAATTTCCTCTTCCCATCATAGACATCATGATTGACAATACATGCGGTTTCGAACGTATGTCTTTCATGGACGGATTCTCAGGATACAATCAAATCAAGATGCATCCTGAAGACGAGAAGGATACTGCCTTCCGAACGCCATTGGGGGTATATTGCTATACGGTCATGCCCTTCGGATTGAAGAACGCCGGGGCTACATACCAACGGGCTATGAGTAACATATTCCATGAGCATTTATGCAAGACAGTGGAATGTTACGTGGACGATGTAGCTGTCAAAAGCCGCATCAAGGACAATCACATCCAAGACTTGAAGACGGTATTTGAGCTGATACGCCAACATCAACTCAAGATGAATCCTACAAAGTCCTTTCTGGGTGTATCTAGTGGCAAATTCCTGGGATTTGTCATTACCGCCAAGGGCATTCAAGTAGACCCTGATAAAGTCAAGACCATCTTAGAAATGCGACCACCCCATAATCTGAGGAAACTCAGGGGATTTCAAGATCATCTGGCTTATATCCGGAGATTCATATCTAACCTCTCTGGGAGATGTCAGCCTTTTTCTTGTCTCAAGAAGAAAGGTGTATCCTTCGTATGGGACGAAGCCTGTCAGCAAGCGTTTAACGATATCAAACGCTACCTCACTCATCCGCCAGTTCTGGTGCCTCCCGTCATAGGAAGACCATTCTTCCTATACGTTCGAGCGATGGACCATTCTCTGGGAGATCTTCTCGCGCAGAAGAACGATGTGGGACATGAACAGGCTATCTACTATCTAAGTAGAATGATGATCGGAGCTGAGCACCGGTACAATCCAGTGGAGAAGGAATATTTGGCTCTGATGTTCGCTATTCAGAAGACGCGGCACTATGTCACCGGCCAGATTATTCATATCATCTCCAGGATCAATCCCCTTCGGGTACTGATGAACAAGCCAAGTGTTCTTAACTCCTGACTCGTGACTTGGGCGATGTTGTTGACACCATATGACATGGTGTATGACCCTCATAAGTCCTTTAAAGGCCAAGCATTGGCCGACTTTCTAGCTGCTTATCCGATCCCGGAGTCCTCCAAATTATACGAGGACATTCCCGACGAAGTTGCAGAATGTAATTCCGTAATGGAAAGTGACGCATGGCAACTATTCTTCGATGGCGCCTCCAGGACTGGTCCAAGGGGAAACGTAGTTTCAGGAGTAGAAATTATCCTGGTTACTCCTGACAAACTCGTCATCTACCGAGCATACTCTCTTAGCGAGCCCTGCTCCAATAATGTCGCAGAGTATAACGCCCTGCTAATCGGGCTCCAAGTCGCTAAAGAGCTGGGGGTCGAATCTCTGGAAGCTTTCGGTGATTCTCTACTGATCGTCAATCAAGTCAGAGGAATATATGAAGTCCGATTGCATCCTGGCCTTTCGAAGCATGGGGTATGGATATCATTGGTCCTATTCATCCGTCTTCTTCCAGAGGTCACCGGTTCATACTGGCCATCACGGATTATTTCTCCAAATGGGCAGAGGCGATCCCTCTTGCTGAGGTGAAGGCATCTAATGTGATCAGCTTCATCAAGCATCACGTCATTTATTGCTTTAGGATTCCCCGAAGGATAATCCACGACAATGGGCCTCAGTTCATCAGCCAAGCGTTTCATCGATTTTGCGAAAAAAATTGGATACAAAATATCGCCTCTACGGCATATTATCCAGCTGCTAATGGTTTGGCGGAAGCCTTCAACAAAACCATTATCAAACTCTTGAAGAAATTCGTCTCTTCGAACAAGAGAGATTGGAACGAGAAGCTGGGAGGATGTCTCTGGGCATACCGCACAACGGTCCGAGCACCGACAGGTTGCACACCATTCTCATTGGTCTACGGGAGTGAAGCAGTTCTTCCCATCAAAATTCAAATTCTGTCACTCAGGATAGCAGTCGCTAATGAGTTGACTCAGGAAAAGAATGACCTATTAAGGCTTCAGGAGCTAGAAGGATTAGACGAGAAACGCCTTCAAGCTCAACAGAGCATCGCATTCTATCAAGCACGCATTTCCAGAGCTTTCAATCAAAAATTAAAGGAAAGGGTGTTCAAAGTCGGTGAGCTAGTCTTACCCGTAAGAAGGCCGATGATTCTTACTCACATGAGTAAGGGCAAATTCCAGCCCAAATGGGAAGGCCCTTATGTGATCGAGACAACATTCTCAAATGGCGCTTACAGGTTAGCCCAGCCTAATGGAGACCTACTAATGGCTCCTATCAACGGTAAATTCTTGAAAAGGTACTATGCTTAACCTTCTCTGCTCAAGTGGAATATGGCAAAGATCTCGTTCTGACAAAACTACTTCCAAAACGAAACTAGTTGGGTCATATTCTATCATGTCCATATAACCTCTGAATAGATATGTTCGACTAATTTGGAACTGTAAGACCTATCACGTCCATATCACCTCTGATAGTGTTTTGTGTACAAACTTTAGTCAAAGCATATTCTATCATGTCCATATAACCTCTAAATAGATATGTCCTACTAAAGCATATTCTATCATGTCCGTATGACCTCTGAATAGATATGTCCTGCTAAAGTTTACCGAGAGTATATCACGTCCATACTACCTCTGATATAACTTTTACCCAAACCTGTCATTTATATTCCGAAATGATGGGTCCACAAAGTCAGATGAAAAGCCTCTTTATTATTCCCAAAAAAGAGCAAAATTACATTTGCAAAGCAAAAAGAAAAGTACATCATGAAGGGGGAGTGGTCAGGTCGCGAAGCTGCTGCGCCAGTCTGGCCATCTTCTCATTCCTGGAGTCCAAAACGGTAGCTCGAGCTTGCTCCAACCTTGCCTCCTCATCCGTCAAGCCGGATAAATCAGACAGAGCATCTGCAAGAGCGGCGTGCATGGCACTCGCATGTGCCAAGTTCTGTTGAGCCACTTCCATTTGGCTCTGTAACACATGTATACCTGCGGCTGAAGCACGAGACCACTCCTTTGCTAAAGTGAGCTCAGCCTCCAACTTGCGGACCCTCACTTCATTTCCTTCATGTTCGACTTTACTCTTGGCCAACTGGGGAACGACACACTCTAAGAGGGTGTGCTCATCATTCATCTCCTTCTGCCGTATCTCGATGGACCTGCTCAGAGCTTCCAACTCTCCCAGCCTCGCAGTCAAGGAGTCGTATTCATCCTGGACCAGATCGTCAATGCTGTCTTGGGATAGCTCCAGATATTCGTTAATGGGTTGCTCCAAACCATTAACCACCTCCTCCAGGGCATCAGTTACCCCGGTGTCGCCGAATTCCCTGACCGGCGCTATCGCAATACGAGAGGACCTCTTCAAAGCCCTAAAACTCAAGTTCTTCTCCAACACCCTGGATATGAGCATCTTCAGGGTAGTATAGAAAATACCGGTGTATTGCTCAGTCATCAGGGCTAGGTCTGAATGGATGCTGGGAGTGGCTGCGATGTTGGCAAACCTCGCTCCAAGAACAATCACAGACGATGTTTCCACGGCCGTCGCCTCAACAGGAGGTACGACGAAAGATGAAGCACCAACACCGGACGAGGTAACCAGCGTACTCGAAGGAGGCATTGTCGCAATGACAGGCTCGTCCTCTTGAGGTATCGGAACCTCATCGGCAAGCGAGCCGGCACCCGAAGATGTTTCCTCTTCAAAATCAGGCACCTCCGTATCGATGCCAGGACCTGACATGGAGCCGAAGGGCGCATATACATTGCCCTCCCCGAAGAGGTCGTCCCCTGAAAAGAAGACAAGAGGAAGTTAATATCAACATAATGTTAATTTTCCTAAAGAAAAGGCCTGAAAAGACGACATTTACCCATGGCGAATGGTGTATATGTCACGTCTGCGGCCAGTATAGCTAAATCATTTCTTAGTGATGCTAGGCAAGCTGTCATACCTGGAGAAGGGGGTGCACTAACAAACACTGGGAGATGCTCTTCCGGGTCTTCGCCGAGATCCACTTGAGGCTCATCGGCTAGAATCTCGCTAGAGGCACTGACAGGCACGGCAGGGGTCTCTCCCAATGCTGATCCGGATAAAGGTATACGGAATCTTATTATACTCGTCCCCGGAGGCCACTTCGTTCCACTACCTGAAGCAATAGCAGCGACTGCAGCCTCCAGCTGAGATTCTCCGGCACCGCCGGCCAAAACTGTAAAAGGTCCCTCTCTAAAAGGCGAGGAACCTCCAATCAAAGAATTATCCCCAACATGGGGAGAAGCAGGCTCACTTCCAGGAGCCTCAACACCAGGAATCCGGAGAGAACGAGTAACCGTCTTCTTGTTCCTCTTGCGAGGGGAAGTCTCCTTCGGAGCAGGAGCCCTTCGTTTCCCAGAGATTACCAAAGCCCCTGCAGGCGGAGGTATTTCACCCCTCGGTACCGATACAAGAGGCTCATCCGGAGTAACGGACTCTTCACCCTCGTCAGAAGAAACCGAGGGGACTCTGACTCTTCTCCCAGGCTTGGAGGAGGGCACCCTAAAACTTCCACGTATGTCAAAATCGTGATGGAAGGTGTTGGTTGCCACATTGAACTGGGCATACGTATGGAGGATGCGCAACTCCGTGGAGAGTGTGGTGAAGGGCACAGTAAAAATTGCCCCAGTGTAGCCCATGATAAAATATCGTCATCCCCTCGCTCCATCAATGAGTCCACCTCTGGACCTGAAGCTGGTGACGGCGTTGCCTACGTGCAACTGATCATACCCAAACTACCTGGCAAACCGACTAGGCAGGTAGGGTTCAAAGAAGCAGTGGTCTTCACTTCTGTACAGCAAGTGGGAAGGCCTAATGTAGACCAACCAATTGAAAGCCTCGGAAGAAAGAATGGTCTTCTCTCTACCTGAGTCCTCAAGCCTAATCCCCGATTGATTGTGATGAACAGAGGGGACAGTGCAAAGGAGCTTCCAGCTATGGCCGCAATTCAGCACCCGCCGACAGTCTAAAACTGTAAGCACGTTCCAGGAGAATTTCTTGTAATTTAGCAAGAAACTCCCCCCCAAGCTACTGCCGGAACCGGGAAAGCTTTCACGCCGGGGTTTTCACTTATGGAGAATTAACCATCCCATCAAATACAGGTATGGTAATTCCACCCGGGGAAAGCTTTCACGCCGAGCTTCATCGGCGAGCAGCGCCTCAGTCATCGCCCTCAGGCCAGCTTGTATGCGGCACACCATGGCAGGGAGCAAGCCCAGTCTCGCCCCGAATGTAACACCCCGTTCCGCTCAAGCGGACTGCCGTCTCAAACGGCAAAAAGTGCAACTGTCCCGACCCGCCTTGCCTCAACGAGAAGCAAAAGATATCCAGACTTGTCCCTACAGGAATCCTGGCTTAGGCTTTCAGAGGCTCGCTCAGGCGTATCGCTCTACCGAGGCGAATCATCGCTAAGGTGGGTGGCTACGGTGAACTTGTCTTTGCTTAGCCAGCACACATAAAATCTGGAATGTTCATGCTAGTCGCTAGGTGATTCACCCCCTGCATGCTAATAAATCCAACGCACCTAGCTAAGGCAATAATCCCAACTCATATTGTTATGCTAGAACATGGAAAATGGAAATACTGCTTATATTCAGACCCTCGCATGCTAAGTCCCTAACGGTTTCATCTCTCGGCTTACCTTCGGGTCCGAGCAACGTGCCTGCTTATGTTCCATAGAAACGCATGCTTGTCTGCTTGAATGTTGCCATGTTTTCATCCAAACCCCGGGAGACTACTACGTAGTCGTTCCGTGCCTGAACGAACCTGCAAGTATCCGGGACCGTTGGGTCGCCAAGGCATCCCCGAACCAGGGGCACGCATCAGGGTAACGAATACAGAACGTGAATCCTATAACGTGACAACTGAATGATAATCACATCAAGTTTATATCTGAATAAGAATCACGTCATGTAACGAACGAATCTCAGCTCTTAGAGCAAACGCTCATTCAGGTCACGAATCATGGATTATCATATCAAGTTGTGGATTTGGACTGGCCCTGACCTGCATGTCGCAGACAACTTGGAAACGAGGTATAGTTCCACGAACGGTTCTGGGGCACCAGGGCCGATCCAGTCCGGATGGAACTCACGGTTCAGTCTCACGTTCTTGGACGGGATGGTTTGTAGCACTCACGTTCTTGGCTGCATTCCATCCTTGTCATAGACTGAATGAACGATAGTCTCACGTGCAGACAGGATGGCGTGTAGCACCTCACGTGCTTCGTTGTATGCCATCCTTGTTCAAAGACTATAAACGGTCCTTTATGGCTCTGCCAGCGACTTCTGTTCATATAAATAAGTCATCCTCGCTTAGCGGCTATCCGTGTGCGAGTCATTGCATAGCATCAATGAACTGAACACCTGAACGATCTGAAAATAACGACCCTCATGTTTGCATATGCTATGCTCCTGAATGCCTATACATGCCGTGCTTGAATTAATCATGCTTGCCTTGGACAGGGAAGGCGAAATGGTAAGTTGGTAAGTCTCACCGTGTTTCCTCAAACATCGCACGGCGCACTGTCCGACACGTTAGGCTATTCAAATCTTGCATGAAACTGATCCTAAGGCAACTAGAAAGACAACTTAATAGTTGTGCACGGAACCTGTATTACGTGTTTGGATTTGTCGAGCGGGCGAGTAGCTTCCCCACCAGTGCATTCAATGTACTGATAATCCACCAGTTTGGGTGCAGGGTGCGGGAGAACCTCATTCGGTGCGGACGCCTCCAACGTACGTGCTAAGGCATGGACATCACTCCGAAGCAACGGTGCGTCCGGAACTGAAGCACATATAGAAGACATAATGTTGAGAACATCGCCTGATCATCGCCTGTACAATCATCCACAATTGTAGCCACTTGGCACGCTTTATGTTTCAGAGAGAGAGGCTTGAGCGACTTGTAATATCGGCTATACGCCGCCTGTAACACATGTTATATCAATAAAAGAGCTGCTTTACTTCAAACTTTTGTTTTACTACTTCCGCTATATTTGTCAACTCAGAGAACTTGTTACCGAATCGCTATGCGTTCATGACTCCGCTGCACTCGGACAATCTGTGCGACTCTGTGGCTTAGAACTCTTACCGCCAGCCAATGAATCACGGCCTTGCACGGGCGCGGTTCATGCTCGTGCGGCATCACGCCCGGATGGGTTAAAGCGATTGTCCCGCGGGAGCGCTGGCGAGGGTGATTCCCGCCTAGCGGGGACGGCCGATTAGCCTGCGGGAGATCGGGGTGTGACATAGTGGTATCAGAGCCTGGCTTCTACGCCTTTGGACTTCGATTCGAATATCTCTGTTTCGAAAGCTCGTTCGTGGGTTATGTGCACGCTCTCTCTCAATGCCTCGATGGGATGTTCCAACAATAAGTCTAAATACTTTCAAAATGTGTTTTGAATGATATGATTGCTTGTCTGGTTGTATGCTGCGAGTGGCCTTTGTGCCAACCTGTGCGAACCCTTGAGAGTATCGCTAGTAGCTTGTCCGATTTTCACTAACCCTAAGTTTGGTTGAATGCATCTATTCGAGGGACGCCTTGAACTAGTGCACCATCCAAGACTTAGAAAAAGGTGAAACTCGAGTGCTGAGACTTCGCTATCACCAAGCTGGTTGACGTGTTCACGCTAGAGGGGCCCTTCGAAAGTGCGCACGATCCAGTCTAAGCGATATGCTGATTTCGACGGTTGTGCAAGTGAAGATCCAAATGAAACAAGTGCAACGACTTGTCTAGGATTGCCTCAACCCTAGATTTCTGCTTGCCCTCAGTAAGTCTCGAGGACGAGACTTTTTCTGAGTTGGGTAGGATGTAACACCCCGTTCCGCTCAAGCGGACTGCCGTCTCAAATGGCAAAAAGTGCAACTGTCCCGACCCGCCTTGCCTCAACGAGAAGCAAAAGATATCCAGACTTGTCCCTACAGGAATCCCGGCTTAGGCTTTCAGAGGCTCGCTCAGGCGTATCGCTCTACCGAGGCGAATCATCGCTAAGGTGGGTGGCTACGGTGAACTTGTCTTTGCTTAGCCAGCACACATAAAATCTGGAATGTTCATGCTAGTCGCTAGGTGATTCACCCCCTGCATGCTAATAAATCCAACGCACCTAGCTAAGGGAATAATCCCAACTCATATTGTTATGCTAGAACATGGAAAATGGAAATACTGCTTATATTCAGACCCTCGCATGCTAAGTCCCTAACGGTTTCATCTCTCGGCTTACCTTCGGGTCCGAGCAACGTGCCTGCTTATGTTCTGTAGAAACGCATGCTTGTCTGCTTGAATGTTGCCATATTTTCATCCAAACCCCGGGAGACTACTACGTAGTCGTTCCGTGCCTGAACGAACCTGCAAGTAACCGGGACCGTTGGGTCGCCAAGGCATCCCCGAACCAGGGGCACGCATCAGGGTAACGAATACTGAACGTGAATCCTATAACGTGACAACTGAATGATAATCACATCAAGTTTATATCTGAATGAGAATCATGTCATGTAACGAACGAATCTCAGCTCTTGGAGCAAACGCTCATTCAGATCACGAATCATGGATTATCATATCAAGTTGTGGATTTGGACTGGCCCTGACCTGAATGTCGCGGACAACTTGGAAACGAGGTATAGTTCCACGAACGGTTCTGGGGCACCAGGGCCGATCCGGTCCGGATGGAACTCACGGTTCAGTCTCACGTTCTTGGACGGGATGGTTTGTAGCACTCACGTTCTTGGCTGCATTCCATCCTTGTCATAGACTGAATGAACGATAGTCTCACATGCGGACAGGATGGCGTGTAGCGCCTCACGTGCTTCGTTGCATGCCATCCTTGTTCAAAGACTATAAACGGTCCTTTATGGCTCTGCCAGTGACTTCTGTTCATATAGATAAGTCATCCTCGCTTAGCGGCTATCCGCGTGCGAGTCATTGCATAGCATCAATGAACTGAACACCTGAACGATCTGAAAATAACGACCCTCATGTTTGCATATGCTATGCTCCTGAATGCCTATACATGCCGTGCTTGAATTAATCATGCTTGCCTTGGACAGGGAAGGAGAAATGGTAAGTTGGTAAGTCTCACCGTGTTTCCTCAAACATCGCACGGCGCACTGCCCGACACGTTAGGCTATTCAAATCTTGCATGAAACTGATCCTAAGGCAACTAGAAAGACAACTTAATAGTTGTGCACGGAACCTGTATTACGTGTTTGGATTTGTCGAGCGGGCGAGTAGCTTCCCCACCAGTGCATTCAATGTACTGATAATCCACCAGTTTGGGTGCAGGGTGCGGGAGAACCTCATTCGGTACGGACGCCTCCAACGTACGTGCTAAGGCATGGACATCACTCCGAAGCAACAGTGCGTCCGGAACTGAAGCACATATAGAAGACATAATGTTGAGAACATCGCCTGATCATCGCCTGTACAATCATCCATAATTGTAGCCACTTGGCACGCTTTATGTTTCAGAGAGAGAGGCTTGAGCGACTTGTAATATCGGCTATACGCCGCCTGTAACACATGTTATATCAATAAAAGAGCAGCTTTACTTCAAACTTTTGTTTCACTGCTTCCGCTATATTTGTCAACTCAGAGAACTTGTTACCGAATCGCTATGCGTTTATGACTCCGCTGCACTCGGACAATCTGTGCGACTCTGTGGCTTAGAACTCTTATCGCCAGCCAATGAATCACGGCCTTGCACGGGCGCGGTTCATGCTCGTGCGGCATCACGCCCGGATGGGTCGAAGCGATTGTCCCGCGGGAGCGCTGACGAGGGTGATTCCCGCCTAGCGGGGACGGGCGATTAGACTGCGGGAGATCGGGGCGTGACACCGAACACCAGACGCACTGCAGGCCACAAGGTGTTACGGTGAATACGATCCGCAGATGCGATGTCGGGTACCACCAGTCGGCGCAGCCATATAGAGAGGAAGCCAGCCAGTTGAGCTTCCTTGGACAGAGGCATGCGGCAACGCCTCAGATAACTGTAGGCCTTAGTGCCTGCAGGATATCTTCCTATCCCTTCGCCGAGGATCTGATCTGGAGCCCTAGCATCATCCATAAGATCGTCGAATTCCTGAGCAGTAAGCACGCTCAGAGGATTCACAGGCTGATCCTTGCCTTCCAAGACTTTCTCCGACTGAGCAGCCCTGGCCCGGTGAAAAAAGAGGTAGGACGTCCATTTACTGGTGTGAGCCAAATTTGAAGGCTCAACGTAGAAGGCGGTGCAAGCGAGGTAGTGGCACATCAGCTCCTGGTACACTTCCACTACCCGAGGGTCTGAATCCCCCAGATCTCGGTTCGTGGGAACATACTCTTCATACGGAGTATCCCCCATCGGCAGTCTCGAGATCTCTGCCATCTCATGGAGGGCCAATCCCAACTCCCCCAGTGGAGTGGCGAAAGTCCCGGTGAGCGAAATATATCGCTCCATCAGTGCCAGAAACAGGTTGGGGTTAGGAGGTAACCCAACACTGGTGGCACTCACAGCTGCAAACAGACCGATGTTCTCCAACTCGATCTGAAAATGCTCCAGGGCCCAATCAACTAAGCGAGCCCATCGAAGATTTGTTGGGGTCATCCACCCATTACACCGAGGATTCACCTTGGGGTATACTCCTCCGCGCCCCATGAAA
The DNA here is from genome assembly GCA_036927795.1 of Iris macrosiphon. Taxonomy (NCBI): domain Eukaryota; kingdom Viridiplantae; phylum Streptophyta; class Magnoliopsida; order Asparagales; family Iridaceae; genus Iris; species Iris macrosiphon. The sequence goes on along the minus strand of JAYESA010000014.1, from coordinate 25,416,809 downwards.
TTATTGCAGAAGGTCGGCAATTACACCGGCTGGAGCACCAAGCTGTCTTCACTCGGGACACTGCCCGGGTACAATCCCCTGAACGACGTTACAGGACCGAAAGGGCGGCTGACAAATAGGCCAGATCCTTTCTGGTAGAAGATCTTCCCCGGCCTACCGTGAAGATCGGGAGTCAGCGTCCACGACATCCTTCTGGGATGTGTTGTATGGAAGAATACCGAGATGGGATAATCTCTCGGCATCTTGGGCAGAGTCAAGACCAAGCCCCCGGCAGGGAAAACCCAGAGTTCTTACTTTGGCTTCGTCTGGGATTGCTTGTCAATCATGTCCCCGAAGAGAAAGGCCGGCTTTATATACTGGTCCCCGTCTACGTACGTTAGGGGCTCTCCATTAATCATGTTCAGCAGCGTTCGCTCGCCCTGAGCCGATATAAAATTTCCCTTCCTTCGGGATATTGGGGCCCGGAGATAGGAAATGTCACATGGGACAGATCCTCCAGATAGTTGGAGTACAGCAGCCCGGTAGTAGAACCCATCATATCGGCTAGCGGAGACTCACCCAAGTTAACTGCAAAGGTGCAAGAAAAACACGTCAGTTCCTATACTGGACATTACAATCTTGCAGCATATGCCAAGAGGCAAAAGTCTGTGCTCTACGCCAAGACTGTACAAACTTGATCGTTTACGCCAGAATTTTCATCCAGAAGCGTAAAAGTTCAAGTTGGCAGTATACAGCCTGTGCTTTACGCCAGACTGCCAAAATTCGAGTTGTTACGCCGGGATCTTCATCCATAAGCGTAAAGCTCAAATTTTTACAGTATACACCAAGTTTTCGACAGTTAAAGCTTTTACGCTCAACTGCAAAAATTTGGAGTTTTTACGCTGACACATTAGAAATGTGGGCGTAAAAGATGGAACGTCTCCGTGCATCATCTTCCTCAAAGAGGCTGTCAGCATAGAAGACGACCTAGCGCGGTCACGTTCAACGTGTGTGAAGGATTTTTCAAGTCGTTCTTCTCGTCCCAAAAACTCTACCTTTCAGGCCAGGTGCACTGCTCGTCGGCGGGACGCTTCGCTCAGAATAAAGTTCGCCTTGCCCGACCGGAGACACTCCCGCTTGAGCAAAAGAACGGGAAGAAGAATCGACCTTCTTTCCCTTAGAGGAGGAGGATTGCTTCGAGGCCATTACTAGAAACTTTGAAGACTCGGAGAAGAAACAAAGAAGAACTCGAAGGGCCGAAAAGCTTTCTTTCGCAGAAGACGGATGAAAAGTTTTTCTCTCTAAAACTTGGGGGTATATATAGATTTCGGATGGACTCCTCGAAACCCGAACCAAATCTCGTAATTAATGTTCGATTATGATTGGGGACTACGTCAGCCTATTATTCTCGAAAGGCGAACAGTCAGCGAAATCGAAAAGTTTTTCGCGCAAAGCAGATTCGTGGGTTCTATGCTAAGGAGCTTTCTACGCTCGACAGCTACAGATCTACGATTTTACGCTCACAGGCTATAAGTCTATGGTTTTACGCCCGGATGCCTTTGTGCTCGGTAGCTTTTACGCTCGAGAGGCTACAAACCTACGACTTCACGCTCAGCAGCTACAAATCTATGGTCTCACGCTCGGTGGAGTTTAGTTTACGCTCAGAAGCAACAGATCCACAACTTCACGCTCGGAAGCTTTCCTTTTCACAGGCTACAGATCTACAGTTCTACGCTAAGGAACTTTCTACGCTCGACAGCTACAAATCTACGGTTTTACGTTCGCAGGCTATAAGTCTATAGTTTTACGCCCGGATGCCTTTGTGCTCGATAAGATTTTATGCTCGAGAGGCTACAAACCTACGACTTCACGCTCAGGAACTACAAGTCTATGATTTCACGCTCGGTGGCGTTTAGTTTACGCTTACGAGGCTACGAACTTATGATCTTATGCCATGACTCTCCGCACATCTGAAGGATGCGCAGGCCAGAGTACGCGTACAACCGAACGGTTCTCAAAGCGGTCAATTACAAGAGTTCACACAGAAGATACTCCTTGACCAGAAGATATCCCAAGTACCCGAAGCATACAGAGTTCAACATCGAAAAATACTCTTCTCTATGGGTCGATTGGAAGTTCATCCAGACTCCAGTCTGAATATTTCATCTACAGTTCAAGATGGAAACTCAGTTTGACAGCCATTTCTCGACCCTGTTCCAAGGGATTTTCGAGAAATCATTCTTGAAGATGATGTCTGAACAAAAATTTTGTATATCAGAAGTAGCAGTTCAGAATTCTACGCGGTTCCTCATTCCTAACAGCTGGACAGTTCGAACACTCGAATGCTGAACAGCTTTCTGCGCACCCTAAGCTATGCGTAAAAGACAGGACAGGACCTAGCACTCTTTCTAAAACAAAGTCGGCGTAAAGAATCAGACGTGTCAAAGCTACACATATTCAGACTTCACAGCAACATATGGCAAAACGATCATATGCAGAGAAGAAAGATGACTTTATTAAAGATTAAAATTACGGTTACATATGAGGGAAATCCAGTCTACAAGGGTTTTCTTCATTCTAGTGGTTACATATGAGGGAAATCCCGTCTACAAAAGACTTCCTCGTCGTCGTCTGAAGATCGCACCCAGAATCTGTTCTGCCAAGTTCTCGCATGGGCGGGAATTCTTCATCCATCTTCTCCAGTAGTCAGTCGGTGACCGCAAACCGTCTGACATATTGTCAGTGGCGGGAGGATACAAAACTGGGCATAGACCCATCCTCCAACAGAAGAAAAGCAGAGTAAATTTGCTTTCTTACGCCCAACGCCATGACAGATCGAGTTGAGATGTTCGACCCAACTCGATCTTGGACAGAGCTAGTCTATCTGCTCTCGTCCCCGGAGGTAACGGGAGAAGGCACCACTTGCATGCAGCGTGGTGAAATATGACCCTTCCTCTCTCCGGAAGAACCGCCATACAAAGTTGCTGATTATCCTGAGCAAGGGAGGCTATGATATCCTTCCATGATCCATCGTTGCAGATGACACTTGCTCGAAGACGTCATCTTTTTCGGTTCCTTACACGCTGGAAGAACATGGTCTTCTTCTTCCTCAGGTCGACCCGACGAACTCCGGCGATCATCTCTGCGTGGTGAAGGAAACGTGGAAAGAACAGGTTAACTCCTCAGCCTTTTTATAGGCGAAAGAGATCACACCAACTCCCAAAAACTCTGCCATAAAGTCAGCCTTGAAAGAACGTGTAAAGCTTGACCATTTTAGGCTCCATTCAGAAACGTTTCGAGTTACGAGGAACGGTTCATGCTTTATTCAAAGCATTTCAAATTCTGAGGAATTTGAAAGCTTTGAAGGGGTCTTGTAGAAGCATGAAAAATACGCTGGATAACTCTACACAGCACGGTGATGCAGGACAGCGTAAACAGAGGACCTCAGAGCCATCAAGCGTGCAACGGAGCTTTTCCACTGAGCACAGCGTAAAATATAAGCTCAAAGGACCATCCGCGTAAATACAGTATATCCAGGCTGCTTCAGCGTAGACAGGGTGCTTCATCGCCTCTATGGCGTAAAACTCATCCGCTTTCAATACAGCATTAAAGCGTACGAGGAACGCTTCGTCTTCCCCGAAATGAACCTATCGAATCACGCAGTGAACCTGACGTCTGACACCTGACAAAGGGTACTGCACGGTCACCCAGACGACGGCTGGAATAATGACAGACCACTCGGGACGCGCCCCTGCATTTAATGTACAGGATGATGGCGGATCTCTGTATTTAATGCAGGAGATTTGATTAAATATCACCGAACCGTCCTTTAGTGACATCCCCTTTGCGTAAACTGCTTTTACGCATGCAAGGGGATACGCTGTCTTTTTTTACCCAGGCCGACGTGAACTGTTTACGCTTCGCGGAAGACAAACAGACTGCCACGTCAAAAGCTGCTCTTCGTATAGGGCTTGAGGCTCGTCTCTACACCCAATGCTCAGAACGGTGGCAGGCCTTCAGAACCCGCCTCTGCAATTAATGCACAGGATGATGGCGGATCTCTGCATTTAATGCGAGAGATTTGATTATATCTCCAAGAGCCGTAATTCCGACTAAGACATCCACATCATCACTCTGGCACGTTACGCAGCGGCTTCTACGCCCATTCAACTTCTGTGCCCACTCGGCTTCTACGCCTCTTCAGCTTCTATGCTCATTCGGCTTCTATGCTCATTCGGCCTTCTGTGCCTATTCGGCTTCTATGCCAACATGCTTCTACGCCTACCTGGCTTCTATGCCTACTTGGCTTCTACGCCATGGTGACAGACATTGGCTTCTACGCCAACCTCTTCTACACGAGGGATACCTACCTACATGGCTTCTACGCCATGATCTTCGCAGCAGTTATACGCGCTTTGTCCTTTAGTTGGACACGCGTCACACGCTCATTCAAAAGATCATCTATACGCGGGCAACGGTTATTTTAACCATCGTGTAAAAGGGTGCTGTACTTTCCACTCCTCGGTTTCTACACCAACTGAGTGGTCACTGTCACTAAAACTCTATAAATAGAGACCTCTATCAACAGAGGACAAGGTCGGAAAGATATAGATCCAAAGGTCAAAAAAAATATAGATCCAAAGATCGAAAAACTGGAGATTGAAGAGAAGTCGAAGAGTCTTTGAGAGAGAAGAATCCGGAGCTCAGGCAAAGAGTAGTGATCGACGACTTTGGCATCGTACATCCACCATATTTTGTAACCTTCGAAGCTGCTTCCCGTCTTCTACGGCACTTCTTTACCATCGTGTGGTCCAAGGGCTACAGTGATCGACTCCAGATCAGACACCTATAGCAATATTTACCCAGATTTAAAAATTGTACTCGACATCCTCGTATAGGATTAATTGTACAAGCTTGTTTGTAAACCAAAGAAACGGGTTTCATATAAACCCCGTCTTATATACATTTTCTTTCGTTTATCATCCATAAACAGTACCAAATACGTCACAACTCTAGATAACGTATAACACTAAACACATGTCCTAGCTAGTAGGTTAGTGTGCACATAAGACAGTTTAGTCTAAGCACCTAGGGTCTACACAAATATGCCATATTAACAACCAACTTATGTGAAGTATTTAGTAACACTAACCACTATTCTCATACATGCACACATATAAACACTACACTAGGGTTCATAAATACGCATAGGTTCATACAACAACATCATGAAGAAAGAGGAGGACAAGTGCAAACCTAGGTGTGCTCGTAACAAAGGGGGGGTAATACTAGTCCGCTACCCGTGGAGGTCGGTCTTCGACGGGTGGATGGTGGTGCTCCGGCCAACAACAGCTCGCAGCAGCAGCGGGTCATGGTGGGTTGCTGGTGGTGGTGGGTTGGTCGTGGGGATGATGGCCGGGGTAGTGGCTATGGTAGTCAAGGTGATCGAAGGAGGTGGTGGTTGTAAACCCCCTGATTATTCATGAATTTTTAATTTGGATTCTTCATAATTTTCTGTAATTTTTAGGGATTTTTCTGTGGTTTAAAACCTAGGTGTTTGATAATTAAATGATTTTTAATTGCTGTTAATTAATATTAAAATATTATGGAAATAATATTTTCTGGTGTAAAATGGAAAACTGGACATAGGGTAATTTTTCGGGAATTTATTGCACTCCGGAATCATTTTTAAAGCCCTGAAAACTATTGTAGAATTAAACCAAAATAAACCCTGCCTGAACCCGGTTCAATTGAACCAAACCAACCCAAACCAACCCAGACCCGGTTCACTAAACCGAATCCAGCCTTATCGGGTCGGCTCGGATCTAGACCCGAACCCGAAACTCGCAGACCCAAACCCATACTTAAATACTAAGCGGGTCGGGCCGGATTCATGTGAACCCGACCCGCGGACCCGTAACCCAAACCCATGCCTGAACACTAATCCCAATTCCTATCGGGATTACTGTTTCGGCCTATAAATGTGCCTCGAATTCTGTGCCCCACTGCCGCCGCAACCCTATCTCACCTCTCTCCGCCGCCCGCAGCAGCCCCGGTCACCCTAAGCCCTAGCCGGAACCCTAATCTCCGTCGCCTCTTCCTCCCCGTCATCTCCTCGCTCCGCCTCCTCTTCCACCTCCCTGTCCTCTTCCTTCCCCCCGTCGACTCCCTTCGACCACCGGCCCGAACTCGCCCTGCTCCGCCGACGAGCCAACGATCCCCTCTTCCTCCTCCTTCCGTTCTCCCCCAATTCCCCGCTGCCGGAACCCTAGTTGCGCCATCCCACTCCGACCACCTCCTCGAACCTCCAGCGCTGCCCCAGCCCGCTGCCACCGACGCCCTAGCCGACCAGCCACCGCCTCCCATCTCCCCGACTCGAACTCCTTCTTCCCCGACTCTACCTTCCTCCGCCCAGTTCCAACGTCCCCGACCTCGCCGGACCACCATCATCCTCTCTCCTCCGTCTCCTCCCTCCGTTCTCCCCGCTCCACCCAAGTCCGCCTGCAGCACCCGCCTCGACGACCCCCTCTCAGCTCCATCCCCTCACCAGCTCCACCCTATCCTCCGTCCTCAACCCCGAGCCCCTCGCCGGCCAGCACCCCGAGCAGCACCCCCATCTCCTCCGTCTTCTACGACCCCGACCACGACGAAATCCCTAGCTCCGACCCCCTGAAACCTAACGCCTCTCTCCTCGATCCAGCCACAGCTCCGCCTAGCCCATGCCCTGGACGACCGTCTCTGCCTCCTCCAGCTAGCCCCGGCGTCCTAGCAACGAAACCCTAACCGCAGTACAGCAGGACACAACACAGTACCAGACACGGTTGACCAGGACACGAAGCAGACACTCGGACACGAAGAATCAGTCTTCACGGAGCCCTGTTCAGCTAGCGTTTCCTCTCTCTCCTTGCTGATCCAATTCTGTTCCGTCAGTTGTGATGCGTAGACCGCATGACCCCCTCGATGCCCGTGCAACCCTCTCGGTGCGTCACGTCCTGGGGTGATCGCGAACCGCGATCCAAAAATAGGAAAACTAATGCCCTGTTTTACCCCGGAACTGAGTACGCCCTGCCAAACGGGACGACTTGGTCGTGCGCGGTCTTTACCAAAATGTGCGCGCTGCTGATACGGACATGTGAGATTTCGCAGAAGTTGATTTGGATGTGCGTGCACACCAGAATCAACGTGTATCCGCCGACAACGCCCCGTATCCGTCCATTCTGGAATACGTTGTAACTTTGTGTACCCACGTCGGATCGAGACGGAACTTACGCCATCGGACTCGTAGCAATACGCTGGTCATGTGACCCAAGTTTGGTTCGATTCTGAGAACGTTGACAAAATCGCGTATCGTGGGCCCCACAGGCTCCACTTAACGGCGATTTTGTGATCGGCTCATCGGAATCCAATTCTGGAAGTTTCGTTGGGTTCGTATCATCGTTCCTGACTTGTTGACACTAAATTGGAAAAATTTGGAGACCTTTGACCCTGACACGGTTTACGGTGCAAAGCGGCCCACATGTGGACCCCGCTTTGACCAAAAACTATCATTTTTGCCCTTGTGTCCAAATTGGACTTAAGGATAGGCATTTCTAGCTATTTGATATTTTCTGAGACTGTTGGTGATGTTTATTACAGCTTTTGGAGGAGTATCTGCAGATCACACTGAGACCAGAACTACAGTTGGAGCCAGAACCACAGGCAAGTGTACATTGCCAACATTGCAGTCTTGTTACATATTTTGCTTGATTCATTATATTGTTGTGCATGCTTGACCTAGGACCGTGTTACTTACTTAGCGTCCGATTAATAGTCGGGTGCCAACACCGTACGCGGCGTTGTGTATTGTCATCTAGACATGGATACCGAGACCCTATATTTCTCGTACTTGTCTTATCAAGTACATCATAACCCAGGATACTTGACACTATTCATGAGATAGAATCTTTCTGAGATATTCATGGTAATTCTGTATAGGATACAGGCTTTATGGCATAGACATTATATACATAGACATTAGATGACTTGTTGCATTAGAGATGATTGTGCGTGACATGGACATGATGCATCGTGGACATGAGATGTGTGATTACATTGGGTGGGGAGAGACACACAGGCTACAGGCTGATCATATATATAAAACCCCTATTATTGTGAGGCACAAGACTCTAAGCCCGAGCTTGTCCCATTACTCATTATTACCGCTACCGGCTCTCCGACACAGAGCTTGTAGTGGCTCAGCCTGAATTCTAGTGCTGCTCTCATCTTGCATATCACTTAGCTGGTTATATAGTTTACCCTATTGTTTTATTTATTGCTGGAGAGTCACATAGGCTACAGGTTGATTATATATTATGCCGGCGTCTCAGTCTCTCCGAGCTAGACAACCAAATGATATCACTGCTACCGGCTCCCAGACACAGAGCTTGTAGTTGTTTCAGCCTGAGTTCTAGTGACGCTCTCACTTGTATTTCACATAGATGGATACATATTTACCCTATTTATTCTATTTACTATTTCACTGAATTCATGTTGGCTTGAGTTATTTTGTACCATGCTATGTCCCCTGAGGACTTGGATCCGGATTATATCCCCAGGATTAGCAGACGAGATCCACCCAGAGTTATACAGTACAAGAGCATTAGCAGGAGCAGAAGCAGAAGCAGGTGCCTACATTAGAGCAAAACCAGGATCCAAGGACGAGATCATACCAGAGGACTTCTCCTGAGTATTGGCTTGAGATACTCATTTATTTCTGTTATATTTACTTTATTTCCAGTCTATTGCATTGTTGTATCAGACTTGTTCTCGGATTGTTCTCCGAGACACTTTTATTGAGATTTGTTAGTTTATTTTATTTGCATTATTCTGGCATTTGATCTATGATTATCTGTTATGGATAAGATTAGTATAGACTGTGACTTGTATCATTGGACCTACTTATTGTTATATTGCAGCTTAAGCATGCTCAACATTAAATTGGGTTTGTCCATCGGTGTGTGCTGCTGGCCATTGCCACGTGTCTAGTCCCTCGATATTTTGGGACTGGGGCGTGACATAGTTTTTGTGGTGGCCCATGCAGGTCAACGACTAAATTGTTCGGTTTCAACTTAGGGACCGAACAGGCCTGCAATAAGAATAGGATAAGTTTTTAGGATCTCATCCACTTGCTTGAAACGTTCTTGATATCTATATCGGATTCAAATTTACTTCTTGACTTGCATCCTGCCTTGATTCTTGTGCACCTCTTATAGTTTATTTTGGTTACAGAATTATGGATCCACAAGCCGGCGATGAGACTCATCCAGGAATACCACAAGGTGTTGTGGTTACCCACGAAGATGAAATGACACCAGTAGAAGAAGGTCAATCAGCTCAACAACACAGTCAAGCAAGTCAGCATGCCTCGAGAATCCAGCAAGATGACGTTCCACCATCGACGTAGTTAGCTCCACCAATGCCTACTTTTCTACAAGGGCAGGCTATGGACGAACAGCAAATGTTTCGAATGTTCTACGCGATGATGCAAGCCCATTAGAAGGTTCATGAAGAAGCTCAACAAAACCAAGCGGAGAAGTTCATCGACAGATTTAGCTCGGAGTTACAGAAGTTAATCAGTTCAAATGCAACTACCTTAGACGAGGATGTTCTTGATGCAGCACGACTCATGGAGTGCAACACAAGGATAGAGTCCAGCCAGAAGCGGCCGTATGCATCAGCACCAGACCAAGCACAATAAGAAAGAGTTGCAAAGCGACCATAGATGAATCCACCACCGAGAGCAGCACCCAGAGCCTCATTCCTTCCTACTTGTTACTATTGTGGCAAGATAGGCCATATTGAAAAAGAATGTAGACGCAAGTTAGGATTATGCTTGATTTGCGGAACCAATCAACACTTAGCTAAGGACTATTTTCAGTATCGAGAGAAAGCATTGATGATTCATCAACCAGCCACATCAGCACCAGCCGGAGCACCACAGGAAGAAATTGCAAAGAAGACACACATGCACCAGCCACCAGAAGCATCTCCTCAAGTACTACCTATCTGTCAGCATTGTCGTAAGCGAGGCCATATTGAGAACGAGTGCAGACGCAAAAGGAAATTATGTTTAGCTTGCGGATCCAGTCAGCATTTATTAAAGGAATGCCCTGAGCGTCGAGAAGGAGCGCTAATGTCACCAACACCGAGGCCAGCTTATCCAGCATTGGAAGCACCACAAACGGAAGTTGAAGGAGTCCTACCACCAGCTCCAGGAGGATATCAGCCGAGGCCACCCTTGGCACCACAAGCCACACTCTTCCAGCAGGCTCAACAGCAGCAGAGGGATCAACTACAAGGACGTGAACAAGCTCCAGCGATGACTTTGGAAGATGCACAGACCCATGGAGTAGCTAATGCGCGTAATTTTTCGTAGTTATCTGTTTATAGATTTATTTTATCTCGTGCCTATTGGTTCGTGACCTCAGCCTTAACCTATGTAATTTTGAACTTATAACCTAGAATGTTTTTACAATTGATAACCTAGTTTTCTAAACTGTAGTTTTCTAGATCTCCTTCATACGGGAGATTGCATAACTTCTAATGCTTGGGAAAAAAAATTTCCTATGTGTTCTTCTCAAAACCCTCAACCTTGAATCTCTTTGATCGTGATGTACTTCGAACAAATGTTTGCAGCCGTGTCATCTCTGTTGACCGGTTATTCTTTGATTGCGAGGACGCAATCCTCTTAAGGGGGGTAGATTGTAAACCCCCTGATTTTTTATGAATTTTTAATTTAGATTCTTCACAATTTTTTGTAATTTTCAGGAATTTTTCTGTGGTTTAAAACCTAGGTGTTTGGTAATTAAATGATTTTTAATTGCTGTTAATTAATATTAAAATATTATAGAAATAATGTTTTATGGTGTAAAATAAAAAACTGGACATAGGGTAATTTTTCGGGAATTTATTGCACTCCGGAATCATTTTTAAAGCCCTGAAAACTATTGTAAAATTAAACCAAAATAAACCCTGCCTGAACCCGATTCAATTGAACTAAACCAACCCAGACCCGGTTCACTAAACCGAACCCAGCCTTATCGGGTAGGGTCGGATCTAGACCCGAACGCGAAATCCGCAGACCCAAACCCATACTTAAATACTAAGCGGGTCGGGCCGGATTCATGTGAACCCGACCGACGGACCCGTAACCCAAACCCATGCCTGAACCCTAATCCCAATTCCTATCGGGATTACTGTTCCGGCCTATAAATGTGCATCGAATTCTGTGCCCCGCCGCCGCCGCAACCCTATCTCACCTCTCTGCGCCGCCCGCAGCAGCCTCGGTCACCCTAAGCCCTAGCCGGAACCCTAATCTCCGTCGCCTCTTCCTCTCCGTCATCTCCTCCTCCTCTTCCACCTCCCTGTCCTCTTCCTTCCCCTCGTCGACTCCCCTCGACCACCGGCCCGAACTCGCCCCGCTCCGCCGACGAGCCAATTCCCCAATTCCCCGCTGCCGGAACCCTAGTTGCGCCATCCCACTCCGACCACCTCCTCGAACCTCCAGCGCTACCCTAGCCCGCTGCCCAGGCACCACCTCCCTCCTTAGCCCGCAGCCACCGACGCCCTAGCCGACCAGCCACCACCTCCCATCTCCCCGACTCGAACTCCTCCTTCCCCGACTCCACCTTCCTCCGCCTAGTTCCAACGTCCCCGACCTCGCCGGACCACCATCATCCTCTCTCCTCCGTCTCCTCCCTTCGTTCTCCCCGCTCCACCCAAGTCCGCCCGCAGCACCCGCCTCGACGACCCCCTCTCGGCTCCATCCCCTCACCACCTCCACCCTATCCTCCGCCCTCAACCCCGAGCCCCTTGCTGGCCAGCACCCGGAGCAGCACCCCCATCTCCTCTGTCTTCTCCGACCCCGACCACGACGAAACCCCTAGCTCCGACCCCCTGAAACCTAACGCCGCTCTCCACGATCCAGCCACAGCTCCGCCTAGCCCGTGCCCTGGTCGACCGTCTCCGCCTCCTTCAGCCAGCCCCGGCGTCCCAGCAACGAAACCCTAATCTCAGTACAGCAGGACACAACACAGTACCGGACACGGTTGATGCAGGACACGAAGCAGACACTCGGACACGAAGAATCAGTCTTCACGGAGCCCTGTTCAGGTAGCGTTTCCTCTCTCCTCGCTGATCCGATTTCTGTTCCGTCAGTTGTGACGCGTAGACCGCATGACCCCCTCGATGCCCGTGCAACCCGCTCGGTGCGTCACGTCCTGTGGTGATCGCGAACCGCGATCCAAAAACAGGAAAACCAATGCCCTATTTCACCCCGAAACTGAGTACGCCCCGCCAAACGGGACGACTTGGTCGTGCGCGGTCTTTATCGAAATGTGCGCGCTGCTGATACGGACGTGTGGGATTTCGCAGAATTTGATTTGGATGTGTGTGCACACCAGAATCAACGCGTATCCGTCGACAACGCCCCGTATCCGTCCATTCTGAAACACGTTGTAACTTTGTGTACACACGTCGGATCGAGACAAAACTTGCGCCATCGGACTCGTAGCAATACGCTGGTCCTGTGACCCAAGTTTGGTTCGATTCTGAGAATATTGACAAAATCGCGTATCGTGGGCCCCACAGGCTCCACTTGACGGGCGATTTTGTGATCGGCTCATCGGAATCCAATTCTGGAAGTTCCGTTGGGTTCCTATCATCGTTCCAGACTTGTTGACACTAAGTTGGACGAATTTGGAGACCTTTGACCCTGACACGGTTTTTGGTGCAAAGCGGCCCACATGTGGACCCCGCTTTGACCAGAAACTGTCATTTTTGCCCTTGTGTCCAAATTGGACTTAAGGACAGACGTTTCTAGCTATTTGATATTTTCTGAGACTGTTGGTAATGTTTATTACAGCTTTTGGAGGAGTATCTGCAGATCACACTAAGACCAGAGCTATAGTTGGAGCCAGAACCACAGGCAAGTGTACCTTGCCAACATTGCAGTCTTGTTACATATTTTCCTTGATTCATTATATTACTGTGCATGCTTGACCTAGGACCGTGTGACTTACTTAGCGTCCGATTAATAGTCGGGTGCCAACACCGTACGCGGCGTTGTGTATTGTCATCTAGACATGGATACCGAGACCCTATATTTCTCGTACTTATCTTATCAAGTACATCATAACCCAGGACACTTGACACTATTCATGAGACAGAATCTTTCTGAGATATTCATGGTGATTATGTATAGGATACAGGCTTTATGGCATAGATATTATATACATAGACATTAGATGACTTGTTGCATTAGAGATGATTGTGCGTGACATGGACATGATGCATCGTGGACATGAGACGTGTGATTATATTGGGTGGGGAAAGACACACAAGCTACAGGCTGATCATATATATATAACCCCTATTATTGTGAGGCACAAGACTCTAAGCCCGAGCTTGGCCCATTACTCATTATTACCGCTACCGGCTCCCCGACACAGAGCTTGTAGTGGCTCAGCCTGAGTTCTAGTGCTGCTCTCATCTTGCATATCACTTAGCTGGTTATATAGTTTGCCCTATTATTTCATTTATTGCTGGAGAGTCACATAGGCTACAGGTTGATTATATATTATGCCGGCGTCTCAGTCTCTCCGAGCTAGACAACCACATGATATCACTCCTTCCTGCTCCCAGACACAAAGCTTGTAGTTATTTCAGCCTGAGTTCTAGTGACGCTCTCACTTGTATTTCACATAGATGGATACATATTTATCCTATTTATTCCATTTACTATTTTACTGCATTCATGTTGGCTTGAGTTATTTTGTACCTTGTTTTGTCCCCTGAGGACCTGGATCCGGATTATGTCCCCAGGATTAGCAGACGAGATCTACCCAGAGTTATACAGTACAGGAGCATTAGCAGAAGCAGAAGCAGAAGCAGGTGCCTACATTGGAGCAGAACCAGGATCCGAGGACAAGATCGTACCAGAGGACTTCTCCTGAGTATTGGCTTGAGATACTCATTTATTTCTGTTTTATTTACTTTATTTCCAGTCTATTGCATTGCTATATCAGACTTGTTCTCGGATTGTTCTTCGAGACACTTTTATTGAGATTTGTTAGTTTATTTTATTTGTATTATTCTGGCATTTGATCTATGATTATCTGTTGTGGATGAGATTAGTATAGACTGTTACTTATATTATTGGACCTACTTATTGTTATATTAAAGCTTAAGCATGCCCCGATGGATCCATTAAATTAGGTTTGTCCATCGGTGTGTGCTGCTGGCCATTGCCACGTGTCTAGTCCCTCGATATTTTGGGAATAGGGCGTGACATGGTCGTGGGGATGATGGTGATGGTCGGGGTGGCTGTGGTCGTGGGGTTGATGGTGATGGTTAGTATGGTGATGATGGTGTGGTGGTGATGGTGTTTGGGATAGCTTTGGTGGTGTTGGTGGTGGTTGCTAAGTTGGTGGCTAGGATGGTGGCGGAGTAATGATGATGGTGGTGGAGATAGGCGGAGGAGGCGGTAGTCGTAGGGACTGTGGTGGCGGGGTGGTGATGTCGGGATGGGGATGGTGGCGGGATGGTGATAATGATGAGGTGGTGATGATGGTCGGAGGAGGGAGGGTGGCTGTTGTGGCGGTGAGAAGGAAGTCGGGGAAGAAGTAGTCGAGGTTGCTGTGGTGGTGAGAAGGAGACGGTCGGAGGAGGAAGGTGGCCATGGCGGTTGTGGTGCTCGTAGGAGGGGGGAAGTTGGGGAAGAAGAAGTCGAGGTTGCTGTGGTGGTGAGAAGGAGACGGTCGGAGGAGGAAGGTGGCAGTGGCGGTTGTGGTGCTCGGAGGAGGAGGGAATGTCGGTGAAGAGGAAGAAGAAGTTAGGGAATAAGAAGAGGAGGAGGGGGTGATGCTATCATGGATGGTGGTCGAGGTTGCTGTGGCGGTGAGAAGGAGACGGTCGAAGGAGGAAGGTGGTAGTGCTGTGGCGGCGGGGTGTTCAGAGGAGGAGGTGGCCGGAGAAGGAAGTCAGGGAAGAAGAAGAAGTGAAGTAATTTTAGGGTTCAGGTAGGTGATGATGGTGTGAAGGAATGAGAAGAAAATAGAGAGAGGGAGGTGGTGTTTATGTAGGAGAGAGAGAGGAGGATGGCATTGGGATTAGGGCCGGCTACATGCATTCCTAGGGATGGTGGGAAGGTTCTACATGAAGGATTGGAAGGCTAGGATGGGCTAGGTTTTGAATGGAGGGTGTAGATGATGTAGAGGAAAAAGTTAGTGTGTAATACATTCAAAATGGAGGGAAAACCTATGTAGAGGACTGGTCAACAATGAGGTGGGGGGAGTTCTTCATGGCTTGGCTCCTTTGAGCTGCTTTTGTATAAATGGATATAATGTATGGAACGATGTTATTAAAATGGAGAGAAAGAGAGCTTGAGCGAATTGTAATCTCGGCCAAGCACCACTTGTAACGCATCTTGATTTTCAATAAAGAGTGTATTTTCTTATGCCATTGGGTTATTTACTTTTCTGTAATATTATGCCGATGCTCCCGTCTTGAATAGCTTACTTGCCATAGTTCAAGCTTTGGACTTGTGCAAGCGCATCTTAGGCTTGCACGGTATCATGCCCAAGCGAGGACGATCTGTCCCGCAAGGACCCAAGCGAGGATGAACGGCCCCCTGCAGGATCGGGGCCCATTAAATTCAGAGAATCGCATACCTTGATCTTTGCCCCATTTACTTAGATGGATTATTGTTTACAACACTGACCCTCCATTGCGTACTCGATCTGTTCGATGATAGCCAAAACTTTGACGATGTTGCCTCTAGTGTCATATCCCGATTCCGTGGATTCGATAGTCGTCCCCCGGATGTCACGCCGTGCGGGCCTAGGTTGCGCACCGCACAAGGCTAAGTTATTTTGAATAGCGAGCACATATTCAGAGTACGCAGATAAATTGAAACACAAGTTGAAATATGGAAAAGTTCTCTTTATTGATAATGAACATCTATTACAAACTCTTGAACGAGTCCTAAGGTTGCCGCACGGGCTTACAAAAGTTGACACAAAATGAGATAGGTGTCCTGTATATTACATCCCTTTACTAAACTTCAAAATGTAAAGACCTCATGGTGGAATGATGGCCTTTCCTCTGAGCTGCATTGTGGTTAAGTTGCTAGCTCCTTGTTCAAAATACTTCAAAAGATGGCACGATCAAGACGCGCCTACAGATGGACTGGATTGGGGAATGACTTCGGCTCCTCGCTCGGCTCTCCTTAGTGCGGGGAACCTATTTCAACGAGGGTCAGTACATCGAAACGTACTAGTGAAGGCAAGCTAATCTAACTATACCAATCAACACGTTGTTTATATGAAGCATGCATATTATTTGTGGTCTTTCTATCTTGCCTTAGTTCATTTTATAGCAAGCAGTAGATATATAATTCAATGAAATACTTGCCATCGTTCGGTGACATTTACCTGCCTGTCTGAACCACCTGCACAAAACTTACCATGTCCTTCCCTGCCTCGAAGATACAAGTTAGCTTGTAACTGGTTTAAATATACGTGGCGATCATCCTTAAGTATGTTTGATAGAACCCATATATCCATTCTAAGTCTAGACCACCAAGCCATTATTTCAGTTCTAAAGCTTTTATTATAACTCCAAGTCGTCCAACATGATTCATGTATCCGTTCACAAAACCATCATACGTGATTTATTCCAGGTTCTAAGTTAACTTATCCTCGAAACACTTCCGAATCACTTATATTCCCAAATTTGTCTTATCGTGTCAAACCATAAGTCAAGACGATCCATCAGTTGTCATGCTCCGGTCTTCCATAAGTTTGATCATCCTCATTGGATGTGAGATTACCATGCCAACGCTCTTGCTGGATAATTATCCTAATTCGGACGTGACACATTTACGAGCATAAAGTTACGCTCGCACAAGATAAGAACGTCAAACATTATAGTTATCTTCAAAATGATCGAGGCACCTTACCATTTTACTTTTGCTCCATTCAAGTTATATATAAAATCTACCAAGTCATGTCCGTTCATGCCGTAATTATAATTCGTCTAGTAAAATCATCCAACTTCAATGTTACCATTTGATAAATCCATAGTCTACTTCCGGTATTTCTCAAACAACTAAGTTTAAATCCTTAGGTTAAAGTCTATCCACTTTTGATACATTCCATTCATCGAGTTCGTTTGGAATAATCACCGAACATGTTCCTGTAAGTTCGATTATCCCCGCTGTGGTGCCCCGTTCCCCCTATTTGGGGAGCGCGGCTAAGAAATACAAGACGGTATCGTTCGATCGGGATAGATTAAAATAAGAACTCATCCTCGTTATGGTTTGCTTCTTCGGAATCGATTCCCATATTCAGTGGACCGTGCCCTTAGGATCGACTTAGCGGCAGAGTCAGAAGGGATCTCTCCGCTGCATCTTTTGTTGCCTCAGTGTTCGCTGTCGCTTGTTACTTTTGTGCCTTGAGTTGGTTTCGAATTTGCTTGCATTTTCTTGAACGGTTTCGATGGATTTCATTGTTTTCGTTCGTTGAACTATACTTCAATTCCGAGATTGGAAAGAGTAGAAGAGGTATTGATCAAGCTGTTCGTGGCAATGCAGGTGAACGAGCAGTAGACGACGCGTGAGCGGAGTCCTGAAGCACCGCTTTCCTTCTCCCTTCCAACCAAATAAGTGAGTGGCTTCTATTCGATTCAGTTGGCCCTTCTTCCAGTCTTCATACCTAAAAATCTTGCATTCTTGTTTTCCTCGATCAAACGATACCGGGTAATAACTAAAAGATATCAAGATAAAAAGGAATAGGCTTGGATTATTATGCTTGTCATTCAACTTGGGAATGGTTACTCATTTGCATGCTTGTTCGTTTAGAATATTCATCATATGCTTCAATTTTAGTTAGAATGTAATACTTCTTCTATAAATTGTGCTATGTATATAGAACACCCTTTGATATGCGATATATTGATCAGAAAGACTATGCAAAACCGTTTATGCTATGGAACTTGTATCGTGCTAGTATTTTCTTGAATCCAAATGAATGTTGTTTGATCACGGACAACTTGTGCATAAGGTCTTATGGTTTCCGCGGACAGTCGCCGGGGCACTAGGACCGATCCAATCTGGACGGAACATTATGTATAGTCGTATGTTATGGGGCAAGGTGTTATATTGCGGGGTTCGCCACCTGTATTACATATCACCTTTGTCTTAAGACTATAACCCGTTCCTTCGTGGCATTAAGCCAGTGATCCTTTCGTATATTTAAACCTGTTACAAACTAACTTATGTCTACTATCTCGATATCCATCTCTCGTAAGTCCTCTAGAATGTGCTTCTGAGTAGTCAACATAAATTTCCCACCTCTTCTGCTAAGTGCATCAGCTACTACATTAGCTTTGCTTGGATAGTACTGAAGTTCCATTTCATAATCTTTCAACAACTCTAGACACCTTTTCTTCCTCATGTTTAGGTCCTTCTGCATGAATACATACTTTAAACTCTTATGATATTTGAATATTTTTACTCGATTGTCATATAAGTAGTATTTCCATAGCTTAAGTGCAAACACTATTGCTGCTAGCTCCAAATTATGAGTTGGATAGTTCTTCTCGTAATCTCTGAGCTGCCAAGAAGCATATGCTATCACTCTCTCTTGTTGTATCAAAAATATCCAAGTCCCTTGCCAGATGCATCACAATACACTGTGAATCTTTCGAAGCCTGCTAGAAGAGTAAGGATTGGTGCAGAGATTAACTTCTTTTTCAACTCTTCAAAGGCAATCTAAAATTTCGCTGACCATATAAACTTAACTTCCTTGCTCTTCAAACGAGTAAATGGTGTCGAGATTTTAGCAAAATCAGACATAAATCTTCTGTCGTATCCTGCCAAGCCCAAAAAACTATGCACTTCGGCTACTGTCTTCAGAACTGGCCAGTTCTCTACTGCATCTACCCTCTTGGGATCAACTGACACTCCTGATCCAGAAATAATATGCCCAAGAAAGGATATGCAATCCAGCCAAAACCCACACTTACTAAGCTTTGCATATAACTGGTACTCCCTCAAAGTTTGTAACACTATTTAAGATGTTCTTCTTGCTCCTCCTCATTACGAGAATACACCAGGATGTCATCGATGAATACTATCACAAATTAGTCTAAGTATGGCATGAAGATACGGTTCATCAAATTCATGAATACCGCTGGAGCATTAGTCAGTCCGAATAGCATAACTAAGAATTCGTAATACCCATATCATGACCTAATTGATGTCTTCGGTATATCCTACTCCCGAACTCATACCTGATGATATCTTGATCATAATTCTATCTTGGAGAAGACTCTTGCTCCACTTAATTGGTCAAATAAATCATTAATCCTTGGTAATGGGTACTTGTTCTTTACGGTCACTATATTAAGCCGCCTGTAATCCGCATACAACTGCGTCGATCCATCCTTCTTCTTCACCAATACCGCTGGTGCTCCCCACGGTGTTCTACTAGTCCGAATAAACTTTATCTCCTTTAGTTCTTCTACGTGTCGATATAACTAATCGAGCTCTGATGGTGACATAGGGTATACCTTCTGGGATACTAGTTCTGCTCTTGGAATCAACTCTATACAGAACTCTATTGCTCTAACTAGGGATAATCCAAAAAGTTCGTTAGGAAAGAGGTCCATGAACTCTTCAACTATCTTGGGCAGCGGGTCTTCTTCCCTTGGTACTGTTATGACTCCTCCCTTATGCTGGTCTCTTGTTATTCTTCTAAAGATAAACCCTTCTAGACCAAAAATTCTAAATAACACTCTACCCTCACGACAGTTTATCATTGCATGACTGTCTCTCAACCAGCCCATGCCTAAGATAACGTCAAAGTTACCCATCAGGAACTCGAAACTTTGAAGGTAATAAATGCCCACATACTACGACTGAAAATGCTAGGCACACCCTACTAACTTCTACGATCCCATTGCCAGTGAGTATATTCAGTCTCTCTGGCAATGCCTCAAACTTCAACACTATACGTGTCACATATTGTACAGATATAAATGAGTACGAAGATCCAAAATTAATTAAATTTATGGCAAGAAAGGTTGTAACAGAAATATTAACTGCCACTACGTCGCCCGACGCCATAGCTTCCTCCAAAGACAATGTGAGTGCCTGTCCTTGGCCTTATTGAGCTTCATGTTGCTATCTTCCTTGCTACCATAGTTGTGGACCCTATTGATTCTACAATTATTGTTATCTATAAAGCTGAGCCTATATCAGCAACGGATGCTGAGCTAAAGGCTGTACTGCTTCTGTTGGTCCTCCTTGTTGTACTGCACTTGGTGCTGGCAATGCAGAAAACTGTTGTACTGGCCCTCCTAGCCTCTGTATCAACAGGCACATAGAAATCTTGTGATCAGGGCTCCCATATCTCAAATATAGTATGTTATCTGCCCGACAAACATTCCGGGTATGACCTCCTTTGCCACAGTAGGTATAACCTATCGGCGCTTCCCATCTTTGTTGTTGCGGCTACTGCTGCCTCGGCAGCTGTTGCCGAGTTGGTGCCATCACGGTTGAGGTCCCTGGCCTCCTCTGTGTCAGTCATGGATGCAAATACCAAGGGATGGTGCTGACGTTCGCGATACTGGTCCTCCCTCATTTCTCTATCCCTGAGGCCTCTTCCGATCTACTCTTCTTGATGCCATCCTTTGAGAATTAAGCTCAACTATCTTGGCTGTTATCAATACCGCCTCGAAGGTCTGGTAGTCGTGCACCTCTACCATGTGTAAGATCTCTAAGTGAAGTCCCTGCTGGAATCTCATTACTCTCTCCAATTATGTTGCCACCATGGTTGGAGCAAAACTTCTTAGTCGCAAAATTCTGCCGCTTAGCCGTCTACTGTCCTTCCAGCTTGCTTGAGGTTAATGAACCTTTGATGCAACTCACACTGAGCCACAATCTTGAAGTACTTCGCCCTGAACTAGGTCCTGAAATTATCTCATAAAATAGAATGCCTCAATCCTACCTCCATCATGGCCCACCAATCTCTTACAATATCCTGGAGCTGTAAGCGAACCATGTCAACCTGTTCCTCGGTCGAAACTTTAGCTGCTGCCACAATAGTCTCAATATCTTGAAGCCAATCATCTGTCGTGATTGCGTCCTCCATGCCATCGAAATATCTGGGTTCTGTCTACAAAATTTAACAAATGCCCCAGAATCTGTTCTTCTGTCTCATTCTAGGATCGTCTGCAACCCTTGGTTCAATAGGACATTCTGTTCTTGCTGTTGAAGCTGTTGTTGCTGATGTTGCGGTTGTTGTTGTTGTTGTTGTAGCACCACCATCTGGTGTTGTTGGGTAGCCAACAATCTACGGATAATATCTAGCAAGGCCGGGGTATCAAGTATTGTCTGCACGCAGGAGGTACGGGAATACCTGGAGCCTGCTTCCCTGTCCCATTTATCATGGGCTCAACTCGGATCCTTGGTTGGGGTTCCACAGGATCTCGTTCCATTGGCAACTCTGTCTCTCTTGTTGATGTAGCATCGGGGAAAGGAGAAGCCCTAAAAAAGAGCACAAGAAACATCAAGTACAGGAGGAGAAGGAACAAGGAAGCAATCAATCTGGAAGAATTTAAGCTGAGTATCGAAGAGAACGAATTCAAAATTTTAAGAAGGATCATGTTTGATTGAGACTCCTATGACCATGACACCCCGCAAGTCTGAAGAACAGACCTGCATGGGCCACCGCTAAAACCTTGTCACGCCCGAGTACCAGAATACGGAGACGGACATAGCGAGCTACCCCGTACAAGGTTTTATATATCGTACGGCGATCACGGTTGTATAAGACAAGGGGGTGCATACTACAATCAAGTCTTCTATGGTCAAGAACTTCAATGTCTCAATCATTCAAACAAGAAACAATAAGCATAGAGCATATATGATAAAGAAATAAGGTATCCTAAACGCTTTCTCAAAATATTCTGGAGACCAGCTATGCAAAATAAGAAACTGGAAGAGTAAGAAAAGTACATGACAGTGATTAGCAGCACTCTGATTTAACACAATGATGTAAGGATATTAATGTTCAGACGAGTCGACTAACAAGTACCGGTGGCTAAACGTCCACAAGAAGTAAATGCACAATGATGAGCAGGAAAGAAGAAAACCTACTCGATATCCCCTGCGACAATGTTCCTGGTATGCGCCATGAGTAGGGAGAATGTACGCTGGATCCTCGGGTGCTGGCTCAAAACCTGGCAATGCAAAACCAATGGGGTTAGACCATAAATAGCAAGTACCACGAAGGAAGCACGAAATAGAGAAACAATAACCTAAGGAATTAATTACATAATAATACATAGGTTCAGTGTCGTAACTTAGGTCCATGTCATATCCTAGTGTAAAGGCCCAACCCTACAACCAAACAAGGACAAGGGTTGAACCATCACACTATGATAGTCTATTTTCCTAGGCTACTAACCGAATAATACAATCACAACCAAGTCCATTTTCTTTATATCCGCCAATCACTTATACGGCTTGCTAATTGTGGAGTCCGAGGTTATCTCAGAAATAATGTATAATACGTATCCTCAGATTACGCCAGTGCCGAACATGAGCTAACCGAACCAATAGATGAATAAAACAGGTATTCACGAGATGCACCAGTTCCCTGTAGGGGCACTGCGCTAAAATACAGTATTAGCAGTTCCAGTGTTACTATAGTGAAATAGTGGATTGGCATAATAATAGGTCAGATACTGCACTCCACTAAGGCAGATGATATATAGTTTCTGTGGTGGCCAGCCCAGAGCGTACTTAGAATAAATCTCTGTGGGAAGGTTCGTTGGCATGATCTCGGGGTACCGTTCCCTCCAATATTACTACTACTTTTAGTTACCTAATTAGACCTATGTTCTGTTTGAAATCTCAAGGCGTGGTCACATGATAAATTACCTTAAAATATTATACAAGGTAAAGGCACGCTAGATACGAATCCATGTAAATAAAATCTGGATTCACCCGAGCGTGTATGCAATATTCAGACAATTAATATCTTAGCCACGCTTTGGTAGTTGACTCGCTTATTATGCCTGTGCTGGAAAACAGTATATATATTTATAAGATCATGTGTTAAGGAATTTGGAGGCATTCTCGACGCATAATCCAAATATAATTACTTAACACATGACACAATGTGTCGCACCTCAAGCGCACATTAATATTATGGAAAATATCAGGCAATAGTGGTATCGGAACGGATACAGTATTCGAGTCCAATTACCAATTATACATCGGGTCACGAAAGAATAATAAATATTTAATCAAAATAAGTAAGGATGCATGGGTCTCTAGGCCGCATGGGAAGTCCAGGCCGCATATGACTCTAGGTCGCATATGAAGTCAGGGCCGCATAAAAGTCCTGGCCGCATATGAAGTTAGGGCCGCATGAACCACTTGGCCGCATATGGAGTATGGGCCACATGCTCAGGGTTAAAGTCTACTCCTTGGGACAAGTGTTGAAGTGATAGACAACGAATGAAGTATCAGTGATGTGACATAAAGTGATTGATGTGATAAGCCATAAAGTGTGTCAGGAAGAATACACAAATCCATATAAAGATGTGCCAAGGTTTCAGAGTCATGTGTCCAAGGGAAAGTGGCTGCATGCTCTGCTTGCCGCATATGCTAGCTTGTCGTATATACCTGCTTGCCGCATATGGGTCGGCCGCATGTTGCTCTTTTGGACTTAGAGAAATTCTCATTCGTTCAGCGAGTGAACACATATGGAGTTCAAGAATAAGCTCCAGAACACTTGTGTGATGGCAGTCATGCGTCCAACAAGATGGACGCATGCTGGTCAGTATGCGACGAAAGCTCAGGCAGCATATCCCTCTCAGGCCGCATAGCACTCTCGGCCGCATAACTCGCTGGCCGCATGAATACTTCATCATATCCAAACAGCAGGTTCGGCTATGGCAAAAACTCCAAAAAAAACTAAAATCTTGTTTTGTCCATAAAATTTTCATTTTAAGTCCAAATCGAGTGAACCAAAAGCCGAAACGCTTGAAATAGAAAGCTCTATCATGTAACAAAAAATGGTTTTCGAAAATATATGTTTAATGGATCAAAACTAAGAAAAACTCATAAAACCTATAAAATCCTAAGTTACAAATGTAGATCTACTCAAAACCATCCATCAAAACAGAAAACTCTAAGTTCTAAAAGTGCTTAGAAA
Organism: Iris macrosiphon; assembly: GCA_036927795.1. NCBI lineage: Eukaryota > Viridiplantae > Streptophyta > Magnoliopsida > Asparagales > Iridaceae > Iris > Iris macrosiphon. The sequence continues at coordinate 25,392,564 of JAYESA010000014.1, read as the reverse complement.
TACATAAAAAAACATAATAAAATAATACTATGAAGGGTTTTTTCATTTCATATGCAAGGTGTATTTGCCTAAGGAAATGGGAGAGAAAATACAAGAGAGAGAAAGAGAATAAAGTAATGAAGAGAGGGAAAAAAAATGTTAGGTATATATGGTAGGGTTGAGGGTTGAACCAAGGGTTCTCAAGACTTGAACCAACCCACTAAATGAACCATAAAACAAGTTAAACCAAAGAATGGGTCTAGTCTCCATGAACATGCAACCATGCTAAAATAAAAATATGTTCCAAATATGTATATCAGGAACGGGGAGTGACATATTCCCTTACGAGCTGCAGTAGGGATTCACGATCTCCATCGGACATACTTTTACTGATACAAATAGGTTTAGGGGCGGATTCTTTGCTTAGGTCGAATTATACGACCTCGTCCTCGCTGGGATATTCTCTTTGCTCGAACCGTAGCTCCCACTATGCATCCAGGCGTTGGGCCCATGGCTCGACCTCGAAGGGTTCAAGTGGGTCTTCATCGTCTTCCTCAGGTTCGGCTGATGCCATATTAAAAGATAATATCTTTTTAAGCATGTCTCTTATGCTTGTATCGGAGTCCCAAGCGGAGGATTTTAAAGAGTGAGAATACACTTTGCCTTCCTCCTTTGAGTCTTCGGGAGTAGATGGTGGTCTAACATACCCTAGACCGTATCGAGTCTTGTGGTAGTAATCCTAGGACTTTCCTTCAGGAGTTAGGAGACGTAGAGGAAGTTATCACCCTTTACCATAATTCAGACCTCGTTCACTTTTAAGAGAGAACCCATCTTTTGGATAAGGTGCTTGGCTTGTGAACTGTAGCAGTATGTTTGCATCCTTCCACCCTCAGGTTCTGGTTCTTGTTCCTCGGGGATGAAGGACTGGGGATATTCTATTCTAATAAATATGATGGGTCTGTCACCCCTCCTTCTTGCTGTAACTTTGAAGTGAGAGTTTTGGCTAGGAAGGATTCGATTCACTGCATAGGTGATTGTCACCTGCGTATACAGTTGCAGGCCTATATCGTGCTCTAAAGATAACCCTTTATTAATGAAGTAAGGTATCTTTTTTACGGGGATTATATCATTAAAAGAAGGGACATCAGAATGAGCGGCCATGTACTCTCCCAGCTCATCTTTCCCAGGATTTGCTTTCAGCGTCAGTGATGGTTTCAGAGGCCTCTTGTGAAGTTTTACCACCAGTAGTTCTGAAGCAGTAACGGGTACAATATCTTCTTTAGGTGGACGATTTAGCCTTTGTAGGTGAACGACCAGAGATTCTGGTGCTTTCTGGGGGATTTTTACCACCAGAGGTTCCAGAGGGGTAAGGGCTTCCGGCGCTTTCTTGTGGAGTTTCACCATGGGGGAAGGATTCATGTTAGGAGCCCGTCCTTTGAGATGAACCCTCAAAGGTTTATCTGGTGTGGTACCCGCATCTGCTTTATTGTCGGCGTCGTTACCACCCTCGTCTTGGCAGACTTGCTTGTACATGATCGAATCAGAGTAATGTGCCTCGACCCCTTTGAATGGATCAACATCGGCGAACTCTGTAAAACCCCTAATTTTAATAAACCGTATTATTATTTAATTAATTATTTAATTGATTTATAGTAATTATTAGCTAATTAGAAGAAATATAATTTATTGGATTTTAATTATTAGGTAATTATGCATTTAGAGAATTATTATGCAAACTATTATTTTAGCTTATTTTATTGTATGTAGAAAAATCGTTGTAGAAAGGTGATAGAATTTTTGATGTACTAATAAAAAATTTTCTAAAATTTTGATACCGTATATACATGTTTAAACAAATAATAATAAATAATAGTTATAATAAATATACTACTAATAATAATAAGCGTTAGAAGTAATAATAATAATAATAATAATAATAGTAATAATAATAATAATAATAATAATAATAATAATAATAATGATATTATTATTATTATTAGTAATAATAATAATGTAATAGGAAATAGAAAAGATAAAGAAAAGAAATAGAAAAGAATAAGAAAAGAAAAAAAGAAGAAGAAAAACCTATACTCTACCCCCCGCTGGCAACAAAACCCCACCCCGGGCGTGTAAATCCCCCCCCACCCGCTCTCATCCTCTTTTCATATATATATATATATATATATATATATATATATATATATATATATATATATATATATATATATGGCTAAACCCTAACCCTAACCCTAACCCTAAACCTAAATCCCTGAGCGCCGCCACCGGAACCCCAAAGCCACCGCTGCGCCGCCCGGAGCACACCGCCCCGCCGACGGAATCTGCGTCGCTCGCCGCCGCGTCCCCCGCGCGAGCACCCCAGAAACTACAGCAACTTAGTTCTGTTCGCGCGTAGATTTCCGTCTCCTCGCTCAACCAAACTCGACCCCGTCTTCGTCGGTATGATCCCCACTTATCCCTCTATAAATCTCATAGATTAGTTTTCATCGTGCAGCATGCAAACCTAGGTAAAAAATCGACGCCAAGTCAAAGAAAAACGACCACTTTTAATTTTAGAAAATCTGTTGCGATGACCCATGTTCAAGGGCTCGTATCTCCCACCACAGGGATCCAAACCTAGAAATTATTTTTACTATGGAAAGACCACCTGACTGAGATCATTCTCTGTCAATTACATTATTCTATTTGATGCTGTATGCAGAATTAAATTAGGATAAAAACCCATAAAAACCTATTTTTCCAACTTCTAAAACTTGTGATACGGAGCGCGCCCCGCCAAACGGACCGCCCCATCATGTACCAAGTGCATCGAAAGGTGCGCACGATATACCCAAATATGTGGACTTTTGCGAAAACTGATTCGGACGCGTATGCGCGTCGGAATCAGCCCGTATCCGCGATTAGTTCCCGTATCAAGACTTTTGCAAAATATCGCACCATTTAGTATACGATTGTCAGAACGCGACGAAACTTGCTCCATTGGACTCGTGGTATCGCGCTGGTCCTGTGACCCAAGTTTCACGCAATTCTAAGATAGTTGACCAAGTCGCCTATTTACGGGCCTCACGGTTGACTTTTTAGGCGAATTGTGTTCGGCTCACCAAAATTCAAAATTGGACATACCGTTGAGTTCGTATCGACGTTTAGAATTGGTTTGACCTATAATGTGTCACATTTAGAGACCTTTACCCCTGTCACGCTTTTTGGTGCAAAGTGGGCCACATGTGGACCCTATTTTGACTCAAAATTACCGTTTTCCCCTGTGTCCAAATTGGACGAAAGGGTAGTATTTTCTCGCTATCTCGCTTATTCTGGGAACGTTGGTGATGTTTATTTCAGCATCCGGAGACGTTCATTCTGAGGACGTAGCTTCTGATCCAGTGTGCTTGACTCCTGGACGTTACACTTTGCAGCTTTCTTACCAGGCAAGATATCTTGCCAAATTATTTATAGTACTTTGCATGCTTATTATATTTCTGTATATTCATTGTATTTCTGTATATTCCTTGCATGTGTAGTTTTTTTCAGTCATTACTATATATTATATATGTTGACAAACACATGGCACTTAGTATCATGAGAGGACAATCAGTAGGCGTATGGGCTTTAACCACTCTGATGAACCGTAGTAACTAGCACGCACTATGGTAGTCATGTCCGATGGTCGCTACCCCCACGATATGTAGATTTATGGAGTCACGAGGGTTGCTACCCCCGCAGTATGTCCTGATGATGTTCTAGACGTGTGTGTGAGTTGTGAGGCTTAGATCGAGTAGCCTACCCTTGCCCATACGTCAAAAAGTTGTCCTCATTTGCATTAATATAGATTGTCTTGTACAGCGTACTTATATATTTTCAAACATTATGCATGTTTACTGTATTCAAATTGGCATGCTTCTCTGTATCATGTTACGTCCCTCTGAGGACCTGGTCCCTTTCCAGGTGTAGATATTCATGACTATTCGCAGGAGCATGGATCAGGACTTACTACTTATCTCTTCCGAGGAGGTCTTACCTTCGGAGCATCTTTGATTATATCTAGCGATGGATCTTCTTAGCTGATACACTTCTATCATCATCTTATATATATTGGAGATTTGTCCTTCTCCCTCATTTTAGTATTGATATAGTCATTGGTACTGGATTTGTCTCCACCTGACTATTAGTTTTGAATTATTCAGACTCATTATTCTAGTTTAGTTATTTCCTTTTGTGACTTGTTGTGTGGATGAGATTTAGTATATCTGTGACTTGTGACCATATATATACCACATGTGAGTTTATATTCATAGTACAAAGTACGTGTGTATTATGGTATCCATATATTGGAGTTGCCATATACATACGGCTGGCATGATTACGTGTTCCTAGTCCTACGTATTTTGGGACTGGGGCATGACAAACTCCGTTCTGAACATGCCATAATCATCGACGTACTTCAAGCACCGGTGCATAGTTGAAGATACGATCATGTACTCATGTATCCATGGATGTCCTAGCAAGAGATTGTAGGACACGTCCATGTCTATAATGTAGCAAGTGACCTCTGTTCGTAGATCTCCGATCTGATACTTCAGGCAAATCTCCCCCAGAGGATAGCTCCTTCCAGCATTGAAGCCACTGATGGTCGTATTGGTTGCTTCCAACTGGTGTATTGGGATTCCCAGGGTCTGAAGTGGACTGCCTAGGATGATGCTGATGGAAGAACTAGGGTCAATGTGCATCCGGTATAGTTTAATAACCCCGATGTACCCTGTATAGTATAAAGGGCGATCACGCCTATTGTTCTTCAACAACATATCCTATTGCGAGAACGTGATATTGGGTATTGCCTCCATCATATTGTTTCAGTGGGGGCATGAAGAGGGGTCCTCGTCCGGTGGCTTGACTTGGGCTAGGTAAGTGTCAAAATTCTTCAACGCCTCGCTTAGAGCATCTCGGGTGTATTTGGAGAGATGGATGAGCTCAAAGTGTGATAGTTTAGCTGAAGTATTGGTGAGTTGAGCCAAAATATCGAAGTTGTAGGGCTTTTTTAGCCCCTGTGCTGTATCCTTTCGCGAAGGCTTGTCAAAGCGAGTCTACTTTTGTTTTCTGTTACGGGAGGCTGAGACGAACCAGGATCCGACGTGTCAGGTACGATGGTTGGTGGTATAACATTTTTGGGAGCATCATAGTCTCGTTGGTAGGCCAATCCCGGCATTATTGTTCCTGCCATAGCTTCCTCGGTGGAAGGAGAAACCATGTGGCAAGCTTTAAACTTCTTTCCTCTGGACTTAGCGGCAGAGAGTACTGCTTGATGTATCACGTCCTGGACAAGATCTGGGTGAACCCATATGACCTCACCCTGAGGTATACTAAGAGGTACCAGCCCAGCTGCTTGGTTACGAGCTGGAGGAAGATTAACAACCTCTATTGTTTCCCTCGGGATTGGGACAACACCATTTTAGGCCTCCATTACTGGGAAGTCCCCGAGTTGAAGTAATATCATGTTGGCGATGACCGGCTTATCCTCAAAGTCTAAGGTAAGATCTTTGGACTCAAGCAGACGTTGGATGTATCGCTTCAACACGTAGCAATCCCGTGTTGGGTTGTTGATGAACCGATGGTATTGACAGTATATAGGATTATCGACCTGGTCTGCCTCATCGGGACTTTAAATGTCGGGAAGTCAGAGATTTTTGCCTTCATCAGCACGTCGAAGATTACCATCACATCATCGTCGTTGAAAGAGTAAGTCTCTTTCTGTTTAGGGTCCTCAGTCGACTTCGGATCCGGCGAAAGGGATTTCTTAGACAGGTTGACGGTAAGGGCCTGCTTTCCTTTGCCGTCATGAGCACTGTTGTCCTAGTTATTGTTGTTGTTGTAAGGATGCTTTTCCCTGTCATCAGCGACGGGAATCTATATTCCCAGCAGTCAAGCGTCCTTTACATTCTTTTCGGTGGCGATATCACTTGTGATAAATGCTGTTCAGTCTTTGAACTGAGTTGCGCTCGTCCAAAGCCTTACTGTTGGAAGAAAATTATTGCGGCATGTGTCCATCAGTGTGGACTCCGGATTGCCTGGGGGTAGTCTGAGCGCAACTTACATGAATCGTTCTATGTATTCTCGCACCGACTCTTTTTCTTTCTAAGCGATGTCCATTAGGGAGGACAACGTCATGTCATTTCCTCAGTCACAGAATTGGGCCAGGAAGAGGCACTTAAGGTCTTCGAAGGAGGAGATATAATTGCCTTGAAGACTGCAGAACCAATCGAAGGCTACCCTGGATAAAGCCCCGACGAAGAGCTTGGTGAGAAGGGCATCGCTGCGAGGTAGATGCCCCATCGCCGTCTCAAAGTAACTCATGTAGAGGGGGATGTCTTCCCGTCAAATGGAGTCATAGAGAAGGTCTTGTACTTTGGCGGGTACAATACATCTTTTCACTCGAGAGGATATGGTTGTCGTACCCCTAACTCGCACAGTGTGTCCAGATTGTCCATTGAGTCCAGGCGGGCTCAAAGTACTCGTATTACTTGCATGGCCTCCCGGGACTCATCTGTTGCAGGCGGAGCAGATTATCCTGGTAGAGTATGATTGCCGTCAGCGGGTGGGGTGGTTGCGTTCAAGTCCCCGTTGGTCCCAGGGTTCTGGCTTGCTTGCGTAGAGGTCATTGGCGGTTGTGAGACCATGATTTCCTTGATCTCTAACATTGTCTGGGTCAAGGCTTGTATTGAGGTACTCCAGGTGTGCATCATTACTTCCAAGGTGTCGAGGCTTTGGCAGTCGCTGGTATCTTTGACGTCCTCCCCAGCCATGTATACTGTTCTGACATGGGGAGAGACAGAAGGGACAATAGATCTCTCACTTTCTACCTTGGATTCTTGTATTGAATAGTCCTTTGGAAAAGTTGAAAGTGCTGCATCTTCTTCAGATTCGGAAGAAATACTACCCCCGGCGTCAGAAGGCGCTTCATTTGGATGAGGGTGACTACCCCAAGGATTCTCAACGTCCGTTTCTTGAGAATCGCTATCTTCACGGAATAACCGATAGTTGTAGAGTTTTGGAGGATTTCTACCCCCATCTTACGGGGTTATCTTGGATTTCGAGGAAGTGCTACCCCCAGTTATTGCCAGTTTTGACTTTGAGCGGGTAGCAGGAAAACTCCTTTTGCAGGTACTGCTATTTGCCTCCGACCCTTTGGCATGCTTGCTAAGAGTGGAGGGTCGGAAGTGATGGACTTTTGGCCTCCCCTCATGGAAGGGGATTTCCAAGTGAGTAGCATGGGGTGAGGGACAATTCCTCCTCTTCTGGTATTTGCACCTATTTTTTGGGACACTGTCGGATGGGTTCTTTTAGTTGCAGTCATTGAAATGCCAACCTCATGTTTGCAGGTTCTGTCATTTTGGCACAGCAACAGTTGATGACGACGTGGGCATAATGGTGTCTAGGAGGGGACATCCCACATGTCGTAGTTGCCTCCCTTGGCTTGCGCTTGTGATTTATCACGTCGCACAAGTCAAGCGAGGGATGATTCACCTTTATACCCTCTTCATGAGCAAGGTAGAGTCGAGCGCATGGGTGTGCAGGTTCTGCGTTTGCTTCCTGACCTGGGGTTCAAGCACAAACTTTTCCAGGTCGTCAGTGGAAGACTTTTGAGCCTGACCCTGTCCTTGTGCCACTGCGGGCTGGACGCATGGGTCAATCTTGTATAACTTCTTGTCAGGGGCACGCATGACTGTTAGCGGCGCAAGCTGATGATCAGTCACCTGAGTAGTTTCTTAGGCTTGACGAGCCCGCACTGCCATATACTTCCTTCTCTCAGCATGCACCTGTGCGTAGTACGAGGAGTCCAAGTTTGAATCTTTTTCTTTCTCAGTATGGCGCATGAAGTCAGCGCCCCATGAGATTCTGTCGAAGACAGAATTGTTGTTGGCGTTGGTGCCGCATGCAGCTGTCCTTCAGCGTCTGGAGTTTGATGTCGCATGCTTCTACTTGTGTATCCCTTGCTATGGGCGCATGAACGGTGCATCAACACCCAATATTCTGGCATCATATTGTTTTTCTTTGCCAGAGCTCGAGTGCTGAACAATCTTCTCCTCAGGCACGGCTGCCGCATGGACAGGGACTGTTTGGGTGGATGCATGATTTGCGACTCAACAACAGAGAGAAAGACATGGAGTGTATGCTCCACAGTTGGGTGAGGCACAACGGCCTTTGCTACCCATGCCCTGCGGGTCTTCTTAGGATTTGGGAGAAGGACTTGCGCTTCCTTCAGAAAGTATTTCCTTGAAAGCTTGCTGGTTGAAGCGTACTACCAGCATCTTCTGGGTTGAACCCAGCTTTGCCGTATCGGACTGCGTTACAACCATCTCATTAGAGGGGAACGAAGTACCCAGCAGAGTCACCACTTTGTTTCCCATTGATCTAAACTTGAAACAAACGTTGTGTGTTTAACAACCAAAATAGTACAAATAAATCCTAGACAGAAAAAATCTAAGTACGATTATTTTTTATTCTGGGGAATGTGATAATGGAGATCGAGTACTTTAGTGACTCCTTTACTCCATTGACGGTCCGACGAGGGAATAAGAATGCTTTCTCCTGTTTGATCTCTTGTGCTTGTCTGTATGTATGTCTCCCTATGCCTCTTTTATGGGTATGCAGTCCTACTATTTATAGCTTGTTATGCTGATAGGCCTATGCATGCATGTACTATGCACGCATAGATGCTGGGGCTGACACATGTCCATCCTCAACAGGATGCAGTTGCAACCGTGGACACATGTTACAATCGAGTTACCACGTGTAGTCTTTGTTAGGATCTGATGTTGCTGAAAATCTGGTCGGTTCTTGTACTTGGTGTGCTTGACTTGGTCAGCTTGACACTTGGCCTGTAGAGAATCTTCTCAGTTGGAACAGAAAGATCTTGCTTGAGGATCACTTCCATATTAAACGCATGGAGTCTGAGATGCTTGGGATGCATGGTGTCTGGGACGCATGGGGCCAAAGACGCATGTAACTCATGGAGTCTGGAAAGCATGGGGCTAGAGATGCATGGAATACATGGATTCTAGGGCGGATGGGGTCTAAAATTGTTGGGACATATGGAGTCTGGGATGCATGAGGCCAGAGACGTATGGAGCTTTGTCTCTCATACACATGGTATTGCACAACTGCATAGTGACAAAAGTCATTATGACGGTGACGTACGCTCTGACACCAACTGTCAGCCTCCGAATTGAGGCGTTTCAGAGCCATTATTACTGTCAGAGTCCTAAATGCCTTGACTTGACTAATGTGACATTTATACGCCCAAAGGATCATGCGTCATTTTGATCTTTGATGCATGCTGAGCCTTTGACGCATGTGGACCAAGGCGCATAGGGGCTTCCTATATTTTTTATGCTTCTACACCGGTAAGCATTTCGAAAACAATCTTGGTATAGGGGCTTCTTATATTTTACCATGATGACTCTGTTTCATTTTATTTAATTTGATATCTACCTGAGCAGTGACTTTTTCCAATGTCGTGCTACCTATGGGTGCTGTGGCTGGCTCCTCCATCGGAATGAAGTCCAAAAAATTTATCAACTTACTTGGCATAGAGATGCCACAGTTTGAGCTAAAGACATCAAAATGGAGCCAAGAGGTTCTTGCGTCTCAGGGGAGGGAGGGTTACTCTGGTGGTTGATCATTCATAGTACTACTTTTATGACTCAGGATATGGCATCGTCATCTAATAGGACAAACAAATCCTCTGTAGGTATGAGAAATCATAATGGAATTGTTCGAGCCTTCCATCCATTAGGAAAGTGCTACAAAAGCCTTCATTCCCCATTTCTGTTAAATTAATTAGTGTAGTTAATGTAGTTTCTAGATAATTATTTAGAATGTTATATAAATACATATGTATAAATAAGTATAGTATTATATCTTGGGATTAATATTTTTAGTTAAAATAATGAGTGACATGTGTTTGGTAGTGGTTTAGGTGGACTAGAACAAGTGTATATTCAGCATAGTCTAGTTTGGACTAGTAGCTAGTCTAGGTTAGTTTAACTCAACCAAATCAACTCCAAACCAAACCAAACTTTGCCCAACACTACCCAAGTACCTAGGGATCCAAACCAAGTCCCTAATAGATCTAAACTAGGCACATATTGGTGTGTGCACAGCCAACAAGTCAGCATGCTCCTGGCCGCCCAACACATCAGTCCACTCCCCTTGTAAGTTGCTAAAACCAACTCTCTACCACTCCAAATCTCCTACAATTCAACCACAACATTCCTAAACTCTCTCCCTACAGCTCATACTCCATTTTCACTCATTACTTTCACTTTTATACTCCAAAACTCTCTCCAAACACAGCCAAGACTGACAGGAGTTCAAGTGGAGGGCTGCTGAATTCATCTCACTTCTTCATCAGTTTTCACCAAAACTTCATAGATAAGACACCTAAAATCCTTCATCCCTTTCATCCTTAATGTCTTCCCTTAGGTTATAATATTTTAATTGATATTTTTTGTACATTAAACCCCCTCAAACCTCACAAATTCAGTCGGTGCCAATCTGAATTCTGCTGGAAGTGTTGTGCATAAAAGGTTGTGTACAAACCAATTCCTTAGGTAAAACCCCTCAACTCCTTCGTTAGATTCATCCTCACTCCCTTCGTCTCAATTATTTATATATTCATCCCTATTTTCTTGGTGATTTTTAACCTTAAACGCAGTCGAACCGAGAAGGTGCATTGCTGAATTCTGTGGTGACCGCGATAGAACAAACACATCTTAAACATGTATGTAACCTATCCTTCATGCATTTTTCTGACTTAAGACATAGGTAACAACTAGTTACTACACTTCACTAGGTATATTCCTTAATAAAATGGAGTAAAACTAAGTGAAACTAAAATAAACGTGCACACAAACGTTTAATTTCAAAACTGTCACACTTTACGGTAGTTATTATTTTATATGTAAATTTTTCACTTTTATGTACGTAACCTTCACAATCATATCCCTAACTTGACCTCCTACCATGCCATATAATTATTTCACGATTATTATATGAGACAATTGGGTTAAAATATGTTTTTTTTTTTTTTGCAAAATTACGTTAATTCCAGAATTGAATTTATTTGTCATTTCATGAAAAACGTTATTATTTTATGTGCGATAATTTCTTGGATTAAAACCAAACTCGAACCACGTTATATACACCCTATTAGGTGCTGAAATTTTTTTTTTTTTGCATGTTAATTATTATCCAAATGTAGGTTTTGATAGCTTTAAATTCTTCCTTCACTTGTGAGGTACCTTCGTGAGTTACCTTGAGAAGTTTCCAAACTTCATTAGAGGTGGTACAAGTGGATACTCTATCGAATTCAGTCCCTTCTACAACACAAAATAGGGTATTAATGGCTCTAGCATCAAGACTGGCTTGTTTCTTTTCCAGATCCGTATATTTATCATGAGGTTTCTTAACTAAGTTATCATCTACAACAATTCTGGGTGACTTATTGTAGCCATCTATAACTATTGACTATAGGTCAAAATCTAGTGACTTGAGGTAAAAATTCATCTGTGTTTTTCAGTAAGTATAGTTGGTTCCATCAAACAGAGATGACTTGTTTGTGGATTGACCTTCTCCATGCGTTCTACTCTTAGGATATAAAGCCTATATAAGAGAACCTGCTCTGATACCAATTGAAGGCAACTCTAGTGGGGGTGAATAGAGTTGTCTTCACTTGTCTCCTTTATGTATCTTCTTACACATAATTTGTACACTTTAGTTTATCCTTATAATCAAACTTTCTTTTTATAGTACACAATAGTCTGGGACAAACGTTTTACGAATCAGATGTTCTTGTGAAGAGAGAACAATAATTTAACTTTCTACTACAAAATAATTTAATTTATGTGATAATCATAGGGGATCATTAGTAGAATTTGATCACCATGCTCCCCTACAATGTTGTTTATCAGAGTTTAGAGAAGAAAAAGTAAATAAAAAGATGCACTAATAGATTAAGATTTTTATTCCTTAAACCAAAAATAAGAGATATATGTATCATTTTGTAGGGTTATTACAATCCAAATTATGGAAAGATTATATTACATTCTAAATTAGGAAATACAATCCAAATTATAGAAAATTATCTTATAATTTTTTAAGACAGATTACCTTACAATTGATGAAACCTACAATAACTTGTATAAATCTAACTACTGAAAAAAATACTTGAGGTAAATAAAAGTCCGCAAAGTTCACATAAACTTGCGAAACTGACATCATAAACTGTTACATAACAGAGCTTATTGTTAGAACATATTTTAGAAGGGAACAATAATTGTCAATAAAGTTATTACAATGTCCACAAATTTTTAAAGTGGGTTATAAAAATGATTCTTATTTTATAAAAAAAAAACTATAAATTTTATTTCTGAAAATTGTAATAAAAAGAGAATAGATTTGATAATACATTTTTAAAATCTGAAAATATAGTAAAATTCTTAGGGGTGCAACTCGGACGGATTGGGTTGGACTTGAGCTGAAACTGAGCCCAACCCGTTGAATCATAAGCTTAGCCCGAGCCCGAACCCGACCTGATCTCGGGTTCAACATATGTAGCTCAAGACTAAGTCCGTCGGATCGGGTTGGGCTCGGATTTGGGTCGGGTCCATCGGGTTTATCGATTCCAATATGATATTTGAAATAATTTTAAACAAGAGTAATATTAAACACATAATCAAATAACGATCGAGCCGCAATCATTACAAAATACAAACTGAAATGAGATTTATGATAAAGAGTTAAAGGAGTTTGGGTGAAGAAATTTAAGTTTAAACATTTTATTTAATATATATATATATATATATATATATATATATATATATATATATATATATATGTCAAATTTTGGGTTCTTTGGGTAATACGACATATAAATTCGAGTCCAACCTGATTTGTGATCAGGTTCAAATATTTTAATCCGAATTCGAGTCCGAATCTGAATATCTTCAACCGTAACTCAATCTATTAACAGGTTATCCGATCGGGCTCGGGTTTAGCCCTACGAGTTGCATCCCTAAAAATCCTCCTTGGCAATTGCATCTCTCTTTTAGAAAGAGGTGAATATATTATGCAGAATGCAAGATTAGCACAGAATTTTACATGTTACTGGGCCAAGTGCACATAAATAAAGAGTAATCAAAAGTACAGAATGTAAATTAGTTGTACCACGAACAGTAAAATACACGTTAACCATATATTAAATGTGTCTTTAGGATTACATCTTAACAAAGCTCCAGTATATAATCGGTTGGGGGCGCACGTGTAAAAAACGTGCAGGTTTTCGAGCCCGTACATCCCGGGGTTCCTTTTGTCAAACGGCTACCACAATCTGATCGGAATGTAGAAACTCTACTGCCTCGGTCGCACCTACTACGAAGAAATTATCGGGCATTTTCTCCACTAACAACATATCATACTACTTAAACTAAATTAAAAAATAAATAAATAGAAGAAGACAGAAAATGATGTCTCATACCGTTATCGTAGGATAACGAGACCTCGTCACTTTGGTGAGACCAGTCCACTGAATAATTTCTTCACTATGAGCCCCTCTGCCGGCCATCCAATATTGATTGAAGTTACACACACATGTATAATTTATATATAGGTCCCACACAGCCACATCGCATCTGCACTGCATCCATCAATTAATTCTCCCAAATGACGTCTAGAAGGTTCGAGGCTGTAACCTCATAGATAGAATACTATATATATATATATATATATATATATATATATATATATATATATATATATATATATATTTGGAATAGGTAATTGTATTACAGACTTCTGGTCAGAATGCCTACAAACTCGGTCCGAAGTTTCCACACATCCCAGTCCAAAGATCTGCACCTGTACCTGCACTGCACCCACCACCAACTAATTAAAATTAACATTAAAATTAATATTAATATTAATATTAACATTAACATTAATATTAAAATTAATATTAAAATTAAAATTAAAATTAATATTAACATTAACATTAAAATTAAAATTAAAATTAATATTAACATTAACATAAAAATTAACATTAATATTATTATTAACATTAACATTAAAATTAAAATTAATATTAATTTTAACATTAATATTAATATTGAAAAAAAATTGTGATTAATTTTTTGGGTTAAAATTTTTTATGTCAGACATCACATAATGCTATTTAGCATGTAACGTCAGCCGTCACATAAAAAAAAAAAAGTTTGGAAGAATATTTTGAAGATACAAATATCATATTATATATATATATATATATATATATATATATATATATATATATAAAATATACGTGGCTTCTGGTGCCGGACTCCCATTTACGGAAAAGTACGGGAGATGGGAGACTTGGGAGTAAGACTTGGTGCAGACATTTTGAATGACTTCTTACTTTTTGCGGTCAGTGGAAACATTCAAATGATTACATAATTTTGGTGGCTTAACTTTGTTCTTGTATAAAAGATTTGCAAAGTGACAGAACCTATTTTCTAACGTAGGAGGCGGTGTGAGCAGCAGCAGTGCGAGGAGCGCCAGACGTAGCACGAACAAGGCCGATGAGTGCCGACAACCTGTGTGCAATTTACGTTTTTTTTTCAGAACGTAAATTTTGTATTTTTTTTTTATAAAGTCGATAGGAGACTAACTGCTAAAATTTTAGTGACAAATTTTGACTTTTAGTGACGAAATTGAATATTCAAACTTAGACTTTTAGTGACAAAAATTGTCTTTTACTGACAATTTTTATTTTACATTTTTCCATGTTCTCGGAATATTGTTCTTCGGAAAAAAATTATATACAAAATTTACGTCCTTTAAAATAACATAAATTGCAAAAAAATAAAATAATAATTATAAAAAATGGCTTTTGGGGGCTGTTTTTACAAATATTCTAAATTTTGTGGCTTTTAAGCCAGAGAACTTCAATGCTTTTTATGTAATTTTCTTATTAAAAAAAAATCTAGCATTAGTATTATTTCTCTAATTTATCCCGGTTAATTTCTTTTTCAGAGTTACTGGTACATCATAAAAGAGGGCTAGCAGCTAGCGCATCAGCTATCCAGTTTCACGCTAATGCACTGGACTCATCAAGCTTTATACTAACTAGCACATTTGATGGCTTGTCCTCTGCAACGACCGGCTTCATAGTCGTAGCCGTCTCTGCATCGTCGTCGCTCCCGGCGCTTCGGTCGAAACTTGCGGTGCGGGTGAGCTTCTGCGCCCGGTCCGCCTCCGCGTCCCAGTCGGTTCTGTGGATGACACCGAGCATCAACACGGCGCAGGTCGCCTGTGCCCACAGAAGACCGAACCACAGCCCTCTGAAGTCCATCCCCAGCCCGAAGGCCAGCCCCACCGCCACCGGCATCCCCACTCCGTAGAACGAGCCGAGGTTTATGTTCGCCCCCGCCCTCGGCCTCGCGCTCCCCCTCAGGACCCCGCACCCGGCCGTCTGCGGACAGTTGCCGAGCTCGCACAGCCCCAGTATCGGCAGCACCAACGCCGTAAGCGCGACGATGCTGGCGTCGGAAGTGAACATCCTCGCCCACACATTACGGACCGAGACCGCGAACGCCAGCGCCGCCAGCCCGAGCGCGAGGCTCATGGCGAGGCCTACGTTGGCGGCCCGTCGCGCCCGGTCGGGCCTGTTCGCTCCGAGCTCGTTGCCGACTCGGGTCGATACGCCGAACCCGAGCGACGAGGGGAAGATGTAGATTAGCGACGTCGTCTGGATCAAAACCCCCATCGAAGCAACCGTCGCCCGGGGGTTGAGCAGCAGCCCGCAGAGGAGGATCATGATCTCGTACCACCACCACTCGAGGCAGACCGACACGCAGCTCGGCAGCGCTAGATTGACGAGAGACCTCCACCCGTGGAAAGTCTCTGCTGTTACGGCGATTACGCCGCCGGTGCGTCGGTATACGTAGGCGGAGAGCAGGAGGACGATGTTGAGATTGGTCAATATGGACGCGAGGGCGACGCCTCTGATGCCGAGGTGGAGGATGGAGACGAGGACGTAGTTGGCGGGGAGGTGGAGCAGCAGCGCGAGCGCGGCGGAGTACGTGAGAGGCGCGGTGATGGACTGGCTGCGGAGGTATATGCGTATCGGGTGGAGGAAGGAGTTGAGGAGGAGGTCGGGGAGGGAGTAGAGGATGTAGGACTGCGCTACCGCGGTGATGTCGTCGGCCTGGCCGCAGAAGAGGAGTATGCGGCGCAGGTTGAGCCAGAGGAGCGCAATTGGGAGCGAGACCGAGAGGAGGAGGAGCACGGTTCTCTGCAGCGCGAGGCCGAGGAGGTTGTGGCGCCTCGCGCCGAAGGCCTGGCCGCAGATCGGCTCCATGCCCATGGCGAGGCCCGAGAGGACCGAGTAGCCGGTGATGTTGGCGAAGCCTATGGCCAGCGCGCCACCCGCGAGGGGGAGGTCGCCCAGGCGGCCGAGGAAGAGCAAGGAGATCATGGACCGGGAGTAGAGGACCAGGCCGGTTAGGACCATCGGCAGGGAAATGCGCAGTATCGACGTTGCCTCCATTGTGGCGAGGGAAAGAGTGGTGTGGGGCTTGGGCTTGAGAATTGGAATGGCGTCAGGAGTGGTGTTTGTACCGGAATTTGGCATCAATGGTGTGGCGAGTACAATGCAGTGCTGGTCTTGGCATTGGGGGGAGATGTTGGGGTTTGATTTGCTCATGGTTCTTAACTAGTACTGATGGAAGCTTGCAGAAATGAATCAAGAAACAAAGAAGAGTAGAATTGTTCGGATTCTCGAACTAATTACTCAACCTGCAGGCTAAGTTTGGTGGATTTTGTTTGTCGGGTCGACACAAAGGCTACTTCTTCGGCCGGCATATATACTCTCTCTCACTCTCTCTCTCTCTCTCTCTTATTCTCTCTTTGAAAGACTACTACTCGTATTTATGTTGGAGGAGCGGTACGCTACACCTTCCTGTGTTTTCCGCCTAAATAACAATCTGTTTTTCATCCTTTCATGTTAATTTTAATTTTAATATTAATTTTAATTTAATTTTAAAATTTGTCATGTCTGCTGCCACATTAACTATCACGTCAGCTACCACGTAAAGAGGGATGGTTTGGAGGAATGAATAACATTATTCATAACAAAAATAGCCACCATATTTTATGCCGCAAGGATTAATATATAAAAATGCTATTTATCATCTAAAAAATTTGTGTGATGACATCTCCCATACTACCAGAATAAGGCAAATTAGCGACACAGGAAAGTGTCGCCAAATGTCAAAAATACGTCGCTATACCTAGTAGCGACGTATTTAGCAATGGTTGGACTTAGTCGCGAAAAACTAGTCGCTGATAAAAATAATGTCGAAAAACGTCGGGGTAGCGACGTAATTTAGCGACGTTACAAAGTTGCAAAAATGGCAACTCTTAGTGTCGAGTGTCGCCAAATTTGTGACGTTGAAATTTGGTCGGTAAATGTCGTTAAATTTAGCGACTACCCGCGATAGAATCAGCGCCGAATAACTGACATGCATGGCCAAAATTGCCATGTCAGCAATATTTAGCGACGTGTAGTGACGATCAGCCATGCCATGAGACAGTTTAGAGACGTCCTTACGCGTCGCTAATGACGTCGCTAAATGTCACTAAACGTCTCTAAACGTCGCTAATATTGAAAAATAAAAAACTGAAATAAATATGCTTGCAATATCACAGTATAACATGCATGTAGTATCACATTTCAAATAAATAGACAGACCCGGAATAACCCTCCGTTGAATTTTCTAGGTTTACCGACCCCTTCGGTGGAACACTCAACACTGGTACAATCACACAACAACAATGATGAAATAAATCAATAAAAAGACGACTCTAAGGCCCAAATGTAGTCACACAATATCCAGTCACATAATAAAAATGTACAAATAAGTCACACAATAAAAGTGTACAAATAATAAGTACAAACTTCCATGAATGGGCCAATATACACATGTCAAAAAAAATACAACTAATCAGGAGTAAGAGACGCGTCGAATCTGAGATAATAGCACGTCAAATTGCTCATGTGTAAGCGTCACGGAACCCGATGCAGGAGTCGATGTAGATGAAGATGCAGGCGGACCAGGAGGACGTCACTACTCCAACTATGTCAATCGAGCGTCGCACGTATCCATGACAGATAACAACCTCCTAGTACTATGCTCCACTCGCTCGACCATCTGAAGATGTGATGCCTACATCCTCGATAGTGTAGTGCCCACGGTCTCCACTCGCTCGCTCATCTCAATATGTGACGCCTGCATCCTCGATAGTGCAGCACCCACGGTCAACTGCGACTCCTGCAGCGACGTCACATTGCGCTCTGTCGACGTGGCCAGATCCCTCAACTCCATGATGCTACACTCCAGAGATTCAAAACGTGTTATGAGCGCCGCATCGTCCGTCTGCGGCTGCATCGTAATCCTCTGCTTCAACTCGTTTCGCAGAGATGTGATCTGAAGGTCAACTCTCTCCTGGGCTCGCTGCGACTCATGGGAGGGTTGTGGGGTTTGCACATCGGCAGAGGGTGTCCTAGAGGACTGTGATGCAATATAGGCGCCGTAGGATCCGTTACCGTAGTACGTACCCTTATGCAGACCATCAATGTCTCTCATCCACAGCTCATCATCCGACGAAGCTGGGTGGGCCGGGAGTTGAGAAGAACTACCCCTCTCCCTGTGTGGGCTGGGTTGACTCTTCGCGGAGCCTCCTATACTCATCCTAGAAAAATACGTATATATCGATAAGCGTACTACTTACTATATATCTTAGGTACTTATTACTAATTACATGTATTTTTTGCTAAGTTATATCAAAATTAACCAAACATAAGTTGTCCCCCCTTCCTATGAGTGGAGAGGAATACTGTCACAATGTTCGCGTCCTCACCCCTCTGGACCTATTAAAAAATATATTATTTTTTATTAAAGTAAAAAATTAGGCCACGATGATTAAAAATTGTATGTATACAATAGAAGATGTACCAAGCGACAAAAATATTCCGTAATTGGAATCGATCCACACACCACTTTTCTGCCCTCTGCCGAGCCGCCTTGGCCTTCTCTGACTTTTTCCTATACCTATTCTCGTTGAATCTAGCCCTTTATCGCAGTCCACTGCTCAGGCGTGATCCAACCTTGGATTAGTTTTCCTTCGCGATCATGAGCCTTCACTACCAAAATGATTTAAATTAGCGACTCTGGACAACGATGTCGCTAATATTATTGAAATTAGCGATGTATTTTAAAAATGTTGCAATATGTCGCTATCAATGACTTTCTACGACGTTTAGCAACGACCTTTAGTATTATGAAAGATGACGTCGCCAACAAATCGCTAAACGTCGCTATATTTTTTATAACAGTGATGGTTAGCGACTCCACACCTTATATGTCGCAGTATATTAAACATTTTGTGACGTTTAGCGACGTCTGGTATTGACGTCATATAGGGTTCCCCTGGTCGGTTCGACTTTTTATTTCTATTCCCCCCAAACTTTTTATTTTCCGCCTCCTCTCTCCGCGCCTCCGGTGACCCACCCTCCCCGACGACCCTCTGCGCACCCAGCGACCCTCCCTCGCCCCCTCACCCCAACACAGGTGACCCCTAGACGTGACCTCTTCGCTACCGTGACTCCCAGACGTTGCTCCTCCCCCTCCGGCGTGGTTGACCCCCTCCGACGTGGTCCTCCTTCGTCGACCCCTCTCTCAGGCGCTCCTCCTCCCTTCCTCCCTGCTCGATAAACCCTAACCCAGACCCAGACACAAGTATGACACACACACATACTGGACACAATCAGGACACATTGACACACACATGACACAACCCTAAGCCTGACACATGGATCCGAATACATGGACACACACACATGACACAACCCTACATGACATGATTCGTACTAACACGGACAAGATATTGGTTGTTTGATATCTTGGTACCAACAAACACAACCCTACATGACACAATTGGTACTAACATGGACCTTAACAAATGGACACACACATACATGACACATGGACTCTAACTATGATATATGTTGTTTGATATAAATTTGGGTATGTATTTTAGTCAAGATATTGTGTTTGGGTATAGGTAGTACTTTTTATGTGTGTGTCAAGTGTATGAGAGTCTACGTATTCTTTGTGTATGTGTGTGTGTGTGTGTGTGTGTGTCAAGTATATGAGTGTCCAAGTAAGAGGTGTGTATGTGTATATGTTTGAGTGAGGGATGAGTGAGCTAGTGAGGATTAATAATCTATATAGATAGATACATATATAAGGGTATAGAAATATACAGTTATAGAAGTAGGTATAAATATGTGTTGAGTGTCAAGAGTGAGTGGCCTAGGGTGTATGTTGGTACCAAGATACAAGTGTCAAGTATAGTTAGGGTCATGGGTATTTGAAGCTGTATCATAGTGTCCAGATACAAGAGAGTATCAATGTGAGATTGTGTACCATGATATATGATATCCACATGATACTCATGAACCATGATATGGATACTCACGCATCACAACTCGAATACTTACACATCAATAGGAGTTATTACTTTGATGAACATGTGTATCCATCTTTCCATCCATTTGGATAATATACTTGAATGATGTCTATTCATCTTTTCAAAATTATCTAGAAATGGATCTGAATTACTACTTGCGGCATCGTTCATGGATGTACAACCGTTATCCTGATGACATGTGCGGTATGTGGGATGAATTCATACAGGGGTGGAACAGTTCCTGCAGTTCACCAAGGTATCCCCTCAGTATATAGACAGTACCAAAATTAAGTGTCCGTGTGTAAGATATCGCAACTTGAAATATCACTCAGAAGTGGATATGATATATCATTTATACTCGATGGATTTTATGCCAAATTACTATCAGTGGACCTTACACGGAGAAGTTGTGTCTTTAGCATAATAGTCGGAGCCTTATGTGGAGCCGTATATGGGTATCCACGACCACGCTGATTACGACGACGCGTGCGTGAACATGGTTTTCGATGCTGTCGAGCCTAGTTTCGATCCGAAAAATCATGATACAGCTGAGGAGGCACCGAATGTCGATGCTGCAAAGTTCATGGAGTTACTGGAGAATACAAGAACTCTATTATATTCTGGTTGTGTGGATCATTCACCGTTGGAGGTGGTTACAAGACTGTTGAGCATCAAGTCTGATTTTAACATATTGTAAGAATGATACAACCGACCGATGGAGTTGATTATAGAGATCTTGCCGGCGGGTGCTAAGTTACCTAAAGATGGATCACCCATCCGATGGAGAAGCATGGAAGCACTTCGATCAAGAGTATCCCAATTTTTCTTTGGATTCGCGTAAAGTAAGATTGGGGCTCTCCTCCGACGATTTTACTCCATTCGAGCTTTTGGTCTCTCAATATTCGAGTTGGCCTGTGATCATCACCCCATATAACCTGCCGCCTTGGATGTGCGTGAGGACTCCAGTTATGTACTTAACCATCATTATTTTGGATCTGAACAATCCGAAAAGGAACATCGATGTCTACTTGCAACTATTGATTGATGAGTTGAATCAACTATAGGAAGTAGGCGCCAACACGTACGATGTTTCAAAAAGCTGAATTTTCAGATGAGGGCAGCACTTATGTGGACCATCAATGACTTTCTGGCTTATGGCATGTTATCATGATGGAGCACTCATGGTCGTCTCTCATGTCCGTATTGTATGTACTATACTAAGGTTTTTTGTTTGAAACATGGAGAAAAATCATGCTTTTTCAATTGTCATTGATAATTTCTACCGTCGGATCATCCGTTCTGGAGGAACATGAATGCATTTCGTACCAGCGTTATGGAGAAGGCAAATCCATCTCCAAGGTGGCCCAGGGATACGATATGGGAAGAGGTTAAAGATTTATCAAGTGCTATTGAAGAGACTACTAAGGGGTACAAGTGCGATGGATTTGGTCACAATCATAATTGGACGAAGAGGAGCATATTTTAGGATATGCCATATTGGAGTACCAGTCTGATCAGACATAATCTTGATGTCATACATATCGAGAAGAATATGTTTGACAACATAATTAATACTGTGATAGACGTAAAGGGGAAGACGAAAGATAATCACAAGGCCAGGTTGGACTTGGAAGAAAAATGAATACGCCCTGCGTTGCATTTGATAGAGGAAGGGAATGGAAAGTATAAGATGCCTATGAAAATTTTCTCACTGGACAAGGGGGATAAAAGAAGACTTTGTAGGTGGATTCATGGGCTAAATTTTTTAGATGGGTACGTGTCGAATCTGAGAAGATGCGTTGACCCAAATGAGAACAAAATGACGGGTATGAAGAGCTATGGCTGTCATGTATTCATGGAGAGGTTAATTCCAATTATATTTCAGGAATTTTTTTCGCAGGTAGTTTGGGATCCATTGACTGAGCTTAGTATATTCTTTAGGGATCTTTGTTCTACAAAGTTGATCGTCGATTGTTTAGAAAAGCAAGAGAAGGATATTGCGGTAATATTGTGCAAGCTTGAAAGAGTATTCCCTCCTGGATTCTTTGACTCCGTGGAGTATTTGCCAATTTATCTTTCTTACGAGGTACGTATTGGTGGGCCTGTCGGTTATCGATGGATATACCCGTTCGAGTGTCAACTGAACCACCTAAAGAGAAAGGTGAAAAACAGGGCATGGGTCGAGGGTTATATTTGTAAAGCCTATGTCCTTGAGGAGATTACAAACTTTTGCTCGATGTATTTTAAGTCGCATGTTGCTACTAATAGAACAAGAGTTCCCAGAAATGACGACGAATATCAGAAATCTAATGATGCAATACTGAAAGTATTCAATGCTTTCGGTAAGCCTTCGGGCAAAATGAATAAGAGATATCTGAATGACGACGAGCTAAGGTCTGCTCATTTGTATATATTACTCAACTACGACGAGAATGAAGTGGAGAAGCTAAAGGGGTAAGTAATTAATACGCCAACGTTTAAGTCATCTTAATGTAATAGTATACGCTAATATTGTTACACTAATCGGACGATATTTTATTATTTTTTAGCACATTTTATGATGAGGTGAGGTCGATGAGACCATACATAACAGATGAAGAAGTAGAACAAGAAATGAGACTTTATTTCCCTTTTTGGTTGAGTGCATATGTAAGGATCTTTTTGTGTATGCACTATGTACAATAATTAACATAACGTTGAACTTAATATCATTTTCTTGGTATTTAGGTTGATCGTTCCCACACAATACTTGAGAATGAGTCTATTAGAACTCTAGCCAAGGGACCAATTTATGCTATCAAAATTTGGCCAAGCTACTGTGTGAATGGGTTTAGGTTAAAGTCAACAAAAGTCCCGATAAGAGACAGCTTCTTGGATCTCGATTCTACGAAAAATAGTTGTTTATGCATCAGATCTTCGAGCTACAAAGATGTTGATCCAGGCAATAATTATATGGCGTCTTACGGAAGATTATGGAGTTGACATAAAATTATAGAACAAAGCCTGCTATGATCGTATTTTTCAGGTGTGATTGGTTCGATCCGATCCAAGATCATGGTTAGAAAATAGACAAGCATGGTCTTGTAGATATAACCTATCGGCGTTGATATCAAAGCTATGAACCATTTATCCTATTAAGTCAGGCTCAGCTCGTGTACTTCACTACTTATCCTAAATGGAGAACAACGAGGTCGGACTGTTGGAAAATATGCAAGACAAATGCTAGAAATACCTTTAACGTTAACGAAATAGCTTATCAGGAGGATGAGCTACCTATTTAACAAATATTGTAGATGTGGACTCAACAAAATTTTCTTATTACACGTCTAATCGTATGGAAGAGGTAGAATTATTCGAAGAGGAAGACGAAGTAGATGAAAGTGAAGATGGAGAGGAAGAGGAGGACGAGAACGAAGAAGTTAAATTTTCAGAAGAGGATTAAAAATGAAATAAAATCCATTTAGAACTCTAGCCATGTACTGTATTTTTAATATGGAATATAACATCTATTTTAATTGTATGGATACATATATTTATATCTATTATCAATTATATTCTTTATTTTCATCTATCTTAACTGTATAGATACTTTTATTTTGTGTTTATTGTGTGACTATGATATTTCATATACTTTTGTGATATTTTGTACCTAGAAAATTCAATGGAGTGTTACTCCGGGTCTGTTTATTTTTATGAACAGTTATAAGTCTGTGTATTTGTTTTATCATAATATATTATTATCAGGTATGGCAGGATGACGAGGATCATATAGAAGTAGATCCTCTAGATGGAGTGCTTCTCCGATACTGGATACTGGTTCGGGATCCTCTCGCAGAGTACTCTAGTGTACTGACCGGTCATATCTTCGACTCCATCGACGGTACATGACAGTACTTCTAGGACCAGTTGTTCTATGCTTAAGACTACTCCCCCGTCCAACCTTCATCCTGCTGACGGCACCATGGAGACAGAGGAGCAGATGGAGGAGGTCGAGCCGACTCTGTCTGTGCATGATCAGATCGATCCTCCATGCGCACCTCCGGGCGAGACGAGGATGGAGATTTATCGGAACGGTCCTAGCAAGTAAGTTAAATAGTTAACATTTTCTAAATAATTATATCTATATAATCATGAATTTAATTATCGTTGTATATATATCGTCCCTCGGGGTACAGAGAGCACTGGGGCATTTTCTGAGGAAGAACTATGGTGGGCATTGGATCAATTACTCAGATGCTCCTGAAGATAGGAAGGCATTTTGGTTTGCTCACTTCAAGTAAAAATATATTTACTTTTAATATCAATAATCATTTATGCATATTATATAACTCTCTATTTTACTTCTTATAGAAAACCTATTTTTATCCACCACACCGGGCTGAGAAGATCGTGGAGCAGTTTTCTGCCATCACCGCCAAGCTGATCTATGATGCGATCAAAGACCAGAAGGTCCGTGATCGCGATGGAGAACCGATCCATGTTTGGATCATGCCTGAGAAGTGGACTGCGATGAAGGCGAGATTCGACGAACCCAAGTACAAGGAATGGTCGAAGAAGGCAAAGATGGCTAGATCGAAGGCAGGAAAGTGGTGTGGTGGCTCGATTCCCATGACAGAATATTTTTGTCGTCTGGTATATATTCTATTGAATATATATTATTTTAATCCAAGTAGTATAAACTGTTTAATTTTAATAACAAATAATATAATTTTAATATGTACAGAGGGGTGATGATGCCAACATGGTGACAGTCTTCCTGGCCACCCATCGAAAGGACGAAAAGCTCATCGATGAGAAGGCCACGCAGACCTATGTATGTTTTACTACCCTATGTTAGTTTTAATGTAACTTAGAAAATATGCAAATATATATATCTATATAGTTAGTAATAAGTAACTTAGACTTTAGAAACAACTTTTCTAGGACGAGTATCTTAAATTACGTGAGTGAACGACCGCTAGTGCACCTGTAGAGGGAGGGGCTATTACTTCCTCACAACCTTCTATAGCTCCGTCGGAGGACAAGCTTTGGATGACCGCCATTGGTGGTCTTTAGAGGGGTACGTACTACGGTTCGAGATCCTACGATGCCTATGTTGCGACATAGTCATCTAGGGCCCCCTCTGTTAGTGTGCATTCATCGTAGCCTTTGCAGGCGTCAGCACGAGCCCAGGAGAGCGTTGACCGTCAGATTGCTGACCTGCGTAATGAGTTGCTATGGAGGATTACGGAGCAGCCATAGTATGCACCACAAACGGACGATACGATAATCACCGCATATTTTGATTCTCTCAAGCATAGCCTTATGGAGCTTAAGACTAAGCCATACGACAGAGCACAGCCTTATGGAGCTTAGGACTATGTGCCAGACGACAGAGCGCAACTTGGCAACTCTGGTTGCGTCTACAGAGTGCAGACAAATGGAGCTGTCGAGGTCGCATACGGCCATGAGCGACTCACTTGCGAGGATCTATGCGGCACAGGATTTGTTGAGCCGGTCGGTGGCAGAGAACAATTCAAGGGTGATAGATGCCATAGATTCATACACTGCTCAATTGCTAGCATTGGAGTAGATACGTCCTCCTGGTCTGCCGGCATCGACACCGCCTCCATCACTTCCTCCACCATCGACATCAGTGACGCTTTCAGAGGAGCAGTATGAGTTTTTTTTATCCCAGATGGGCGACGGTCCTCCTATTGATTAGTAGTAGTCCTTGTTTGGACAGATTTTAGTATTTTTGGGTGTATTGGCCCATTCTTGGGTCTTTGATGTATTTATTTCATACTTTTTATTACATTCTGAGACGCATGTGACATTTATTTTAAATCTATTTATCTACTTCTTGGGACATATTTAGTGTAATATAACTTTGTAGATTTCTTTCTATGTGAGTTTAGTTTATTATTTATATTAACTGTACACCAAAGTTTCTCGGTGTTGAGTGTTCCACCGAAGAGGTCGGCGAACCCAGGGATTTCAACGGAGGGTTGCTCCGGGTCTATTTATATAAACTATGATTTTATAACTACAGGTAGAGTTTTGTTGGAAAATATTTTACAAACTGCAGCATTTTTTTTCAATTTAGCAACATTTTGCGACGTTCACCAACGTACTGTTACGTGCTAAAAAGTATCGGAATGTCGCTACCTGGTACCATGGACGTCGCTAGTATGTTGCTACACGTCACTATCATGCTTGCATGGCTAAACTTGCCATGTCAGCATTCTTGTAGCAAAACGTCGCTCTTAATGTCGCTAATATAGCGATATGTTGCGACCAAAGCTTACGTCACCAATTTAACGACGACACGTCGCTAACCGTCGTATATTCTGCGAGGTCTTCTCGTCGAAAATATACGACATTACAGCGACGACTAGCGACATTTTTGTTGTCAACGACCACGATGCCGTAAAAATATCGCTAATTACGTTATCAAATTATTTTAGCGACGTCAGTTTACATATTAGCAATATTTTTGGACGTCACTAAAATATGTTATTCTGGTAGTGCTTCTGGTCATCCATAGTATCACGGATCATTATGGCGGCGATAGAAGGAATATATATGTATTACCTTGAAGTGGTGCCCAGACCAGAACGTCTTTCTCTCTTCCGAGACATCCGAGTAGTTTATCCATGGCCCACAATAGTTTTACCTCAAAAAATATTCCAGTGCTCTCTGTACTGCCGGGGGACGATATATATACATTGATAATTAAAATAATAAAAAAATGAATATATATATATATATATATATATATATATATATATATATATATATATATATATATATATATATATAAGAAACAAATAACTAATTAGCTTACTTTGTAGGGCCATCGGCCCAAATCTCCATTCTCGTCTAATCTGGCAGAGTGCACGGAGGATCACTCTGATATGGAGATGGAGTCGGCCGAATGCCATATCCTCCTCTGTCTCTGTGGTACTGTCAGCAGCAGGAACACTTGTCACGCCCCAGAACCAGATTACTGGAGAGCGGGGGAGTGACTTAGCCAACCACACCTTGCAGAATACCAAAGTAAGCCACAATGTGCTAAGGTTGTCAAGAGATAAGGGGGTGCATGCTACAATCAAGTCACCTAGGGTCAAGAACATCTATGTCTCAATCATCAAACAAGAAACAATAAGAATGAACTTGTAAGATAAAGCAGTTAGGTGTCTCTGACGCTCATACATGATGGTACACTAGTGCATTGTCAAGAGTACATGACTGTAAGTCAGCCGCGGTCTGAATAATATACAATCATGTAGAGGAACTAATGTCCAAATAAATCCGCTAACAAGTGATGTCGGCCAAACCCCAAAAGGTAAAACAAAATGATACTCATAGTTGGAAAGAAGAAACCCACTCAAGTTCCTCAGCGGATATCCTCTTGGTGTGCGCCATCAGAAAGATACATGACAGGATCCTCGGGCTTTGCTACTAAACCTGGCCAAACAAAACCAGCCGGGTCAGGCCCCGATAGCAAGTACCACAAAGGATTATAAGTGAATGAAGAAAAAGCCAATAAAGTACATAAAATAGGATAATACGTGCCATAACTGCAAGCGTATGACATTTTATCAGAGAAGTAGGTTACCTCTATATCCAAACAAGGACAAGAGGTGTTGTACTACTCCGAGATAGGGTACGACTAGCCAATTATGAATGCGACGAAGATACAACACATTAATATAATCTAGGACACACATGCTATAATACAAGCTAAGATATAGGTATAATACGCAGTTTTGGTACATGTCCTATTATGACACATTGGCGCAACCCTACAACCAAACAAGGACAATGGTTGAACCATCGCACCATAATAGTTCACGTCCCTAGACTACCTGCACATACTCATTTAATTAGACAATTAATCCTACGGCTTGATACGTGGAGTCTCGTTTATCCCAGTAATGCAATAATATAGGGATCATCAAATCGTGCAACAGGTGAACACGACTAGCCGAACCAATAATAATAGCACGTAGTAAGTAGAATATGCACCGATCCCCCACAGGGCCACCTTGCTGAGATAGATCAGTAACATTTCCAACCTTCCTATAAGAAAAATGTTATCTCGATTTAAATATAAAAAGTCGGATATTACACTCCACTAGTACGGATGATATACAATATTCGTGGTGGCAAACTTTCACACCACAAAAATTATCTGAGGGTGGCTCATCACGCGCGATCTCTAGATTCTGTTCCTCCCAATGCTCTATATGTTTTAGTTACCTACTTAACCCTACTGTTAATTGGAATCGCATGGCGTGGTCACATGTTTCTCCCCTTATATGTTGTACCGTAGTACGGTCCACACTAGATATGAATCCACTTTGTCACTCGATAATTCAATTTGGATTCAACTCAGTGTGATGCAATAATCAATCAAGTCATAGCCACACTTTAGTAGTTGACCCACATACCATGCCCATACTGGAGAATTAATATAATAATATCATATGTCACGTAGTATAGGAGAAATTTTCGATGCACAACCCGAAACATATAATCTCATAGAACGTAGCAAGTTATGTTGCACCTCGGTGCACATTTATAATACATGTACATGTAGCATGTAGTAATTGTATCGGCACAGATACAAGAAATTGGGTCGAATCACCAAACTTACAGTTGGTCATATGAGTCTTATCACATGGGAAAACTTGGTCAAAATATAATCTCCTCAAATCAGGTATACCGACTATCGATCAATGACTTTGTCGTTGAACATGAGTAAGGAAAAAAGTGAGAACCACTCTGGAGCAGATCCATAATCCTTAAACCAACAAGGACCGGGATCGCAGATCTTCTTTCGAGCAGAACCATGCCCCTCACTCTATCCGGCGAACAAAGGATAAGTTAATCTACTAATCTGAGTTCACTTTGGGTTGCCACATGGCTTACTACAACATATAATCATACTATGCACATAGTCAGTTCTAGCACATAGCCAGGTCTAGCACAGTCTGGTTACTAAGTCCATAACAAGCAATTGTCAAGACCAACCACATAGAATAAAAATATATTTCAAATAAAATAATTAAACTAAAAAAATCATGGAACGCGTACATAGATTACTAGGGTCGCATAGGATCATATACGCACCTGAGAAGTGCATGCTTGAATTACCGCATGGGTCAGGCCGCATACACTGATCAGGTGGATGAGCACTGGCCGCATTGACGAGCTGGCCGCATATGTCTCCAGGCCGCATGGACTGCTTGCCGCATGAGGCAGGTGCCGCATAGGGGTCGGTGCCACATAGAGGTCCGTGCCGTATAGCGTCAAGCCAAAGTCCACTCCTTGGCACAAGTACCAAAGTGACGTGCATTAAATGCGTATCAGTGATGTGACATAAAGTGTGTCAGGAAGAAAAGTCAAAATCATAAAAAGATGCGTCAAGGGTGCGCCAAAGATGCGCTAAAGTTCATAATCATGCGTCCAAGGAAAGGTGGCCGCATGCTCAACTTGCCGCATAAGTTCGATGTCGCATGAAGTATCTTTTGGACTTAGCAAATTTCTCATTCGTTCAGCGAGTGAATGCACAAAGTGTTCAAAGACACTTGTGTAGATCAACAGTCATGCGTCCAACAAGATGGACGCATGCTGGTTGGCTATGTGGCAAAGAGTCCAGTCACATAAGGATCATGCCGCATGAAAGTCTCGGTCGCATATTGTGTTGGTCGCATGAGAACTTCGTCTTGTCCAGACAACAAGTTCAGCCATGGCGGAGAAAGCTCCAAAAATTATTTTCTTCATAAAAACTTCATTTTAAGTCCAAATCAAGTGAAACAAAAGCCAAAATGCTCAAAATAAAATTTTCTAACATAAGAAATAACAAGTTTTTGAAAACACTAAGTTTTAGTGGATCAAAACTAAGAAAACTCATAGAACACATAAAAACTCAAATCTTGAAACTCAGATCTACACAAATTTATACATCAAAATCCAAAACTCCAAGAACTAAATATAATCAGAAACTAAAGAAAAATATTTTCCATCAACTATATTTTTAAAATAATATATATATATATATATGAAAATCAAAAAATCTATGGCTTCACCACTTTGAGCATGGCTTCACCACTTTGAGCAAGATGTACTTGCCTTGGTGGACTAACAAACCTCTTCCTAGAACCAAGTCTAAGACTAGGGCTAGGGCTTCGGCCAAGGGGAGCTCTTGAGGGAAGGAGGGAGAAGAAAGAAGAAAGGAAGTGAAAATGAGAAAGAATGAGAGAGGAGAGCGAAAACCATATATATATATACCAAGTGGAGAACTGAGGTTAGCCCTAGGATTAAGTCATGACACTCTCCAACCAATATTAACCATCCAAAATAGGCTTAGTGGTTCCAAGAGTGAACCGGGTCTGGTATCCATCCTATATACGGGTCCTAGCACGGGTCTATGGCAATTGCCAAGATGTTCACTACTGGTTTCGGACAGTCTCCCACAATAAACAGGAATATAATTAAATAAATATAACATAATTAACAGGAACCTACATGTAAATATAACATGAATACATCTACAGGGAAAATTTTAAATATTACAAATTCAAGAAAAACTAAATCTGTGAACGGGTGTGACTTCTCTACCCTCCTTAGAAAAATTGTGTCCACGGAATTCGCCAGGCTAGTCGAAATGACCACCAAGCAAGAAAACTCATAGACCAAGCAGAATACTCATGATTCAATCAAGAAACTTATAATACAAAAAATCTCATGAACTACCGAATCTAATGAACTACAGCTAACTGAATACCAAGCATAATGAAATAGGCAGAAAATAAAAGCTATAATAATATAAATAAAGGCGCAAGAAATCCACACAATCAAAAGAAAAAAGAAAGAGGAGGAGGCATGCAGATACATATGTCTCCTGAGTTAGTCAAAATAGAAATTCATCCTCGCTGGCCTATGCTGACTCCCAAAATGGACATGGATCAAGTCTTGAGATAAATTGGTACCAATGACTTAGTCAAGAACATGAGTCTGCCCAGGATGTACCTTCGTCATCGGGACATATGACATACATCATATAGCACGAGATACGAAGGCAGATGAGTGAGATGAAAGATCATCTCCACTCGCCGAATATACGAAACCTAAAAGATTGATAAAACAATAAGAAATTAAATCTCACCCTCGACTTGACCACCTTCTGCTAAGATCTTTTCTAGCATGCCAAACTCAGCTTGCTCATGTCTCGGGGCTGCTGGAACTCTTTCATGAGGATGTCTCTGTTCACCAAGATGACGTTGTCTCGGGTGAAGCACCTGTGCTTATGTCAACATCGAACGTTGGGCTAACGGCTGCACTGCTAAAACTGGCTCTTGATACGAAACTGCTCCTGGAGTTGGCAACGCTGGAAATTATTGATACGATCCTCCCTGCCTCTGTATTTGTGGGCAAGTAGCTATCGTGTGGTCGAAACCCCCATATCTCAAGCATCTTTTACTTTCCATCTTACGTACATCCTGAGTGTGACCCCTTTTGCCACAATAGGTACATCCTACTAGATTCATCGGGCGTTGTTGATGTTGTCTCGGCTGTTGTTGCCAAGTTGTGATTGTCTCATCTGATGTCACTGGCCCCCGTGGTGCCAAATCACGAATACGAATGTCGGGTGCTGGTCCTCTATCTGTGTTATGGGCATGAGATCTCTTATGTCCTCCAGTCCTCGAAGCTAACCTCTAGATGGTAAGCTCATGTCTCCTGGATGCTATCATTACGTCATCGAATATCTGGTAGCTATGTCCTTCAATTAGTTGCATAATCTCGAGATGAAGACCATGCTGGAATCTCATAGCCCTTTCTTGCTCCGTCGTCACCATAGCTGGAGCAAACCTGCTCAGCTTGCAGAACTCTGCTGCATATACATCCACTATTCTGTCGGATTACTTGAGATCAATAAATCTCTGCTGCAGCTCGTACTGCGCCACTACGCCGAAATACTTGGCTCTGAACTTGGTCCTAAATTTCTCCCAAGAGATAGGATGCCTTAAGCCGACTTTCTCCGTTGCCCACCAATTACGAGCAAGATCTTGTAGTTGTAATTGGACTTGATTGACTTGCTCCTCTGCTGGAATCTTAGCTTACACCATGATCGTCTTAATATCTTGAAGCCAAGCATCCACCATAATATCATCCTTTGTGCCTTCAAAATAGCCTAGGTTGAGTCGATATAATCTGTATGATGTCCCATTATCTTCTTTTTCACGCTCCTTCAGAGCTGTTTGTAGTCCTTGGTTTAACATGACATTTTGCTCATGTTGTCGAAGCTGCTGGTGCTGCTGCACTAACATATAATGTTATTGTGTAGTCATCATACCTCTGATAATTTGTAACAGTACTGGGGTATCAATTGCTGCTGGTGTTACAGGAACTGCCGGGGGTACCGGGATCTCTGGTACATGTTGCCCACCCATTGGCTCTACTCGAAGCTGATCTTGAGGAAGTACTGTCTCTTGCTGGCGCTCAATAGGATCTTGCTCTGCTAGATGTTCTACCACATATGCTGCTCTAACAGGCGGAGAAGAGGTGCCCTGAAAGAAAGGACACCAAGACATCAAACGACAGGACAAGAAAGAACAAGGAAGCAAACTGTTGATAGTTTAAGCTCGGTATCGAAGAAGACGAATTCAGGATATCAAAAGAAACTATTTTGATTGAGATTCCTAGAATATGACACCCTAAAAGTCTAAAAAGACATACCTATATGCCACTAAAACCTTATCACGCCACAGAACCAGAATACTTGAGAGCGAGGGAGTGACTTAGCCAACCATACCTTACAGAATACCAAAGTAAGCCACAATATGCTAAGATTATCAAGAGATAAGGGGGTGCATGCTATAATCAAGTCACTTAGGGTCAAGAACATCTATGTCTCAATCATCAACCAAGAAACAATAAGAATGAAGATGTAAGATAAAGTAGTTAGTCGTCCCTGACGCTCTATCAGAATGATCATAAAACTAGTTATACAGGATGATACACTAGTGCATTATCCAGAGTACATGACTGTAAGTCAGCCGCGGTCTGAATAATATATAATCATGTAGAGGAACTAATGTCCAGATAAACTGGCTAAAAAGTGTCGTCGGCTAAACGCCAAAAGGTAAAACAGAATGATACTCATAGTGGGGAAAAAGAAACCCACTAAAGTTCCTCGGCGGACATCCTTCTGGTGTGCGCCATCGGACAGATACAAGACAAGATCCTCGGACTCTGCTACTAAACTTGGCAAAAAAAACCAGTGGGGTCAGGCCCCGATAGCAAGAACCACAAAGGAGCACAAGTGAATGAAGCAAAAGACAATAAAGTACATAAAATAGGATAATACGTGCCATAACTGCAAGCGTATAACTTTTTATCAAATTAGTAGGACACCTCTACAACCAAACAAGGACAAGAGGTATTGCACTACTCTGAGATAGGGTATGACTAACCAATTATGAACACGACAAAGATATAACACATTAATATAATCAAGGACACGCATGCCATAATACAAGCTAAGATATAGGTATAATACGCAGCTTTGGTACATGACCTATTATGACATATTGGCGTAACCCTACAACCAAATAAGGACAAGGGTTGAACCGCCGTACCACAATTGTTCATGTCCCTAGACTACCAACACATACTCATTTAATCGACCAATCAATCCTACGGCTTGATACGTGGAGTCTGGGTTATCCCAGTAATGCAATAATATATGGATCCTCAAATCATGCTACAGGCAAATATGACTAGCCGAACCAATAATAATAACACATAGTAAGTAGATATGCACCGGTCTCCCACAGGGCCACCTTGCTGAGATAGATCAGTAATAGTTCCAACATTCCTATAGGAAAAATGTTGGCTCAGTTTAAATATAAAAAATCAGATATTGCACTCCACTAGTGCGGATGATATAGAATATTCGTGGTGGCAAACTTTCACACCTCAAAAATTATCAGAGGGTGGCTCATCACGTGCGATCTCGGGATCCTGTTTCTCCCAATGCTCTATATGTTTTAGTTGCCTACTTAACCCTACTTTTAGTTGGAATCACATGGCGTGGTCACATGTTACTTCCCTTATATGTCGTACCGTAGTACGGTCCATGCTAGATATGAATCCAATTTGTCACTTGACAATTCAATTTGGATTCACCTTAGCGTAATGCAATAATCGATCAAGTCCTAGCTACGCTTTGGTAGTTCACCCATATACCATGCCCGTGCTGAAGAATTAATTTAATAATATCATATGTCACATAGTAAAAGAGGCATTCTCGATGCACAACCCAAAACGTGTAATCTCATAGCACATAGAAAGTTATGTCATACCTCGGTGCACATTTATAATACATGTACATATAGCACGTAGTAATTCTATCGACACAGATACAAGAAATCAGATCGAATCACCAAACATACAGTTGGTCATATGAGTCTTATCACATAGAGATACTTGGTCAAAATATAATCTCCTCAAATCAAGTATACCGACTATCAATTAATGACTTTTCCGTCGAACGTAAGGAAAAAAGTATGAACCACTCTGGAGCAAATCCACAATCCTTAAACCAACAAGGACCGGGATTATAGATTGTCTCCCGAACAGAACCACGTCCCTTACCCTATCCGACGAACAAACGATAAGTTAATATACTAATCTGAGTTCACTTTGGGTTGCCACATGACCTACTACAACATATAATTATACTATGCGTATAGTCGGTTCTAGCACATAGCCAGGTCTAGCACAGGCATGTTACTAAGTCCATAACAAACAATTATCAAGACCAACCACATAGAATAAAGAAATATTTTAAATAAAATAATTAAACTCAAGAAATTATTGAATGTGTACATAGATTACTAGGGTCGCACAGTATGCGCGCATGAGAAGTGCACGCATGAATTATCGCATGGGTCAGGCCGCATGCACTGATCAGACGTATGAGCATTGGCCGCATGGACGAGCTGGCCGCATATGTCTCTAGGACGCATGGACTGCTTGCCGCATGAGGCAGGTGTCACATAGGGGTCGGTGCCGCAGAGCGTCAAGGCAAAGTCCACTCCTTGGGATAAGTGCTGAAGTGAAGTACATTAAATATGTGTCATTGATGTGATATAAAGTATGATGTGACATAAAGTATGATACGACATAAAGTGTGTCAGGAAGAAAAGTCAAAACCATAGAAAGACGCGCCAAGGGTGCGCCAAAGATGAGCCAAAGTTCAGAGTCATGCATCCAAGGGAAGGTGGTCGCATGTTCTGCTTGCCGCATAAGTTCGATGTCGCATGGATTGTCCTTTGGAATTAGCAAATTTCTCATTCGTTCACTGAGTGAATGCACAAAGTGTTCAAGGATACTTGTGTAGATCAACAGTCATGCATCCAACAAGATGGACACATGATGGTTGGGTATGCGGCAAAGAGTCCAGCCGCATAAGGATCATGCCGCATAAAAGTCCCAGTCGCATATTGTGCTGGCCGCATGAGAACTTTGTCTTCTCTAGACAGCAAGTTCACCCAGGGCAGAAAAAGCTCCAAAAACCCAAAAAAAAAATTCTTCATAAAAATTTCATTTTAAGTCCAAATCAAGTAAAAAAGCCAAAATGCTCGAAATAAAATGCTCTAACATAATGAATAACTAGTTTTCGAAAATACTAAGTTTTAGTAGATCAAAACCAAGGAAACTCATAGAACACATAAAAATCCAAATCTTGGAACTCATATTTAGAAAAATCTATACATCAAAATCCAAAACTCTAAAAACTAAATATAATCAGCAACTCAAGGAGAACATTTTCCATCAACCACATTTAAAAATGTATATATGTATAAAAATCCTAAAATCTATTGCTTCACCACTTTGAGCAAGATGTACTTGCCTTGGTGGACTAATGTCATGACCCGCACCTGGTGTAGGGATGCAAGTCGGGAACAACGCCCAGCCTACGCCGCAGCATCGGCGGTAGAACACTGTCTTGGTCAACTATACTATCTAATTATCTCACTATAAAGCATAAACCTCCAATAATATCTCAACTCCAAGATGAGAGTATAATCAACTTAGTTCAACACAATACTCAATTACATTACTTTGGCACGAGAAGGTATCAAAGAAGTTTAACATAACTATGCAGTTAATATAACAACAATAAACAGAAATAATATCCAAACACAAATATATGCCGAAAACAAATCCGGTACCAAAATGCTAAAGAGAACTAACTATGCTAACTAGTGAACCCGGTTAAATTTTCTGGCAGTCACTCCAGAACAAGTGGGTCCAAGTCTGCACCATCTATAGGTTGAGGTCCATAGTATGTCGGACACCAATCTTCCGGATCCTCTGAAAAATATTTTTCAGTCAGGAATTGAGCAAAGTACAACCCAATACCAGTTCCAATTAATTGACAAAAACTATAAAGCAGTAGAATAGAAGATGCTATCTACGATGAGGATATAACTGATAATCAAGAACAATGAGAGAATAGGCAATACTAACAACAGAATATAATCAATGCGTACAAGAATAAAGGAATGAACTATAATGTCAGAATAGAACAAGGTAATCAATGAACTGAATAATAGAATCTACAATAACTATGTTATTTGAGATACTAACTAAATATGTGATCGGCCTGGGAGATTTAATGATTACACTAAGGAGCTAACTCAACCATACGTGAATTGCATGGTTAGTTAGTAGCCAATGATTACACTACTAGCCGATAGTTTCTTGATCACATATTTAATTGGTATTTCCCCCGTCCCGACTGATATGATGGATCGAATCATGACACGTCACTAGCCAATGTATCCAATATTTAATCTACAATATTCAATGTTATCCAATACCAACAAGGATAGTATCTGATACCATCTCCATAATCAAGGTAACATCCCATGACTAACGATCCAATAACAATACCAATCCGTATACCATCGTGTCAAGAATCATAAGTAACATTTCTAAATACTTGAATTATAGTGGTAATCAAATAATGAAAACTATCAGAAAATGTACTCGCCTGTGGTCCAGAGCAAATGATGAAAAATGATGTTCGAACTGGTGTCACAGACCTATATATGAAATATTGTATTAATACAAGTTTTGGGGAAGAGAAATAAATTAAACTAGTCAATTTCTAGGTCATAAAACTATTTCAAAGTCAAAAGTCAAACTAGGTCAACTCTAAGTCAACTATGGTCAACTATAGTCAAACTATGGTCAACTACCTATTTCTAGGTTGCATGAGTCTAACTCAAAGATATTGGGCTCACACACTATGAATCTAGGCCATACAAGCTATATCTTAGGATACTAAGATACCGTATCTCAGGATACGCAAACAAGGGATAAATATAACACATATGTACATATCAAACAATATTATATATATAAAATCCTAATTACAAATGCTAAATGGATACCTTGGTTTTGAACCAACTTGGTATCGCAATACTAAACCTCTATCTTGATATCCAAACCCAATACCTTGATTATCCTCCAATACCTTGATACTTACCTTGGCATCTCAAGGTAAATTCAAAATCTTATTTATACTAAATACCCAACAATAATTATAAACTACTATACATTTAATATTTATATAATACTATATACCTTATTTTAGTCACCTTAATACCAACCCATAATTAGTTTACAACTATCCTATTACTTATGCCAATACCTACTACTCATACCTTGGTATATATTGATACTTACCTTGGTATCTCAAGGTATTTGCCAAAATCTCATATATATACTAACTACCCATCAATAATTACATATATCAATCCAATATAACTCTAGTATGTACTAATAGAATAATACTAACTACCAACTATACACTAACTATCAATACATATATACGTACATACATACCTTCAAATATATAATATATAAAAGATACTCATAACAATTGATAACTAAAATATACTAACTATTCTAATAAATTTATATGCTACAACTAAATATATACATATATAGTATACTATAATACAAATAGCAATTATGAACATATTTATATATATATTAATTACCATATATATATATATATATATATATATATATATATATATATATATATATATATATATATATATATATATATATATATATATATATATATATATATATATATATCTAATATATTAAAAACTGCCAAACTGTCGCTAAATATCCTGTCCATTGTCACAGAAAGCTGCTGTGTATATAGATATACTGTAGTTTTTGTGACAGTTTCCTGCACTGTCACTAAAAACTGTCACTGAAGCTTCTGATACACTGTTGTTTCAGCGACAGTTTTCTGCAACTGTCGCTGACTGCTGTCATTGAAAAGCTGCTATTATTTGCATTTGTTGCTGCTGTTGCGACACTTCTGGCTCGATGCTGTCGCTAAAAATATATGTATATATATATACAATATATATATAAATACATATATTTAACCCACCATATATATTTATACAATATATATTTAAATACATATATATAACCCACAATATATATTTATACAATATACATATAAAACTATATATAACTATACATACACTTATACATAGTAAATTGTATAAAATACCACATAGTAACATACATTCACACACATAGTAATATGTATATATAACTATACATATATGTATACATATATATAATCATACAATAATATAAATACATAACAATATATAATATAACTATATATATAACCACATATAAATATATCTACTATATTATATATACATATGCTACCACTTATAAATATATATATATATATATATATATATATATATATATATATATATAAATAATCATATAATAACTATAAATAATCTAAT
The DNA here is from genome assembly GCA_036927795.1 of Iris macrosiphon. Lineage (NCBI taxonomy): Eukaryota > Viridiplantae > Streptophyta > Magnoliopsida > Asparagales > Iridaceae > Iris > Iris macrosiphon. The sequence continues at coordinate 25,353,148 of JAYESA010000014.1, read as the reverse complement.
TACTTAATTAAACATACACATATATTATATAAAATATATACATATATTTACATCCCTAACATATATTATAACATATATATTAATGCATGTAGAAGAAAGCTACATAATATATATTCTATTAATATATATATAATACATAGATCTATGATACAATAAACACTATAATAAATATACATAATACATATATAATATATAGATACATACACAATTATAATTCAAGAATTAAAGCACAATTAATTAGATCTACACATAAACACACAACAATTGGAGAGTATCACACCGTATCCCACTAGATCTAGGATACGCATGCGACACGAGTCCACCACACATCCAATTGCACCCCGAAGGATACAAATAAATCACATATAATATTTATGAACAAAACAAAGTGTCAAATGTAGATCTATGTGTCCGTGTCAAAATATGACATGTACAAAGTCCCGTGTCAGAGGAAAAACCTCCAAAATAATACGTATCACCAAATTGTTAGGATACGACCTACACGTACCCAATTGTGGGCACGACACTAGCCCCAAACACATAAACATATGCCAAATTGATATCTAGGATCAATTGACACACAACAAAAGTCATTTTCGGAATTCTTCCAAAATTGACATAAAAAATACCATAACTTTCTCCATAGGCCTCCTATTAACACAAAACCAAATCCTATGGGTAGTACATACATATGGGTTGATTATTCATGATTAAATCTCAGATTTAGAAGCTATTTTAAGGAAAAAAAACTAAATTATACCTATTGGGAGATGGATTCCCAATGAAACCTCCAAAATTGGTAAAATTAGCTTCCAACTTGTAGATCCTTGCTCCTCTTTGTAGATCCTTGCTTCCTCCTTCTAGATCCTTGCTCTTCTAGTCTCCAATGATGATTTAGAAAGTAATTGGGTGTAAATTTGGTAGAGATTTGATGAAATTTGGTTGAGGAAAATTCTAGATCTAGATTTGGAATAAAAAATAAAGAGAGAGAAAGTTTTCATCCCCTTTATATAGGCCTCACTTGCCTCCTCCCTCAAGCTACTATGTAAAGTCTAAAATATCCCTTGGGGCCTCTCATGAAGAAATTAATTAAGGAGGGAAGCTTCTAGTCCAATGGTTTAATTAATTTAATCATCCTCCTAATTAATGGGCTTTCTAGTTGGGCTCAATTCTAACAATTAATACATGTTGGTCCATGAGTCTAAACTAAACTAGTTAGGTCCACTAACACAAGTCCAAAAAAATAAATCTATCATGCTAATAATAAATAAATAATATAATAAATAAATATTTAACATGCACAATATTTAATTAATTATGAAATGACCAAAATATCCTTTTCTAGAAAATACGGTAGTGACAAGTCTATCCCCCTTAAAATAATTTTGTCCTCGAAATTTAAGGGTGATCGTACTCCTTCTAGGTCAAACCCCCAGCAATCATAGTCTAATAAGGTCTTATCTCACTAAGAACAGTCATATGCAAAGAATAACATGCATGGTCATGGTCTCCACCTGTCTTATTACTGTTGTCTCTGTCAGGGTATTCTATAGCTACACTAACTATATAACACAAGCATCCAAAAGGTACTAAAGAATCAATCAATCAAAATAGATGAAAGGAACAGAAAGAAAGAACAGACTCTCTAACCCATCGCCTGTAGTATTGGTCTCCTCGACCGTCATCGCAAATGCTCCGCCCTGCCGAGGTAGCTCCCTCTGCGGGTGATGAGCAATTTGTAGTGCTACAGGTGGCCTAACCCTACCTCTCTGCCCTCAATCTGCATCCTGTCCTGGACGTTGAAGTGTCCAGAGACAATCCTTCACCATATGCTCCGTTGATCCACAATGTAAGCATGCTCCAAGTCTCTTCCGACACATCTCCCAAGTGTGCCCAGTCTTCTTGCAATAGGTGCATTGAGGAGCTTGTTGCACCTGTCTCTGAGGCTGCTGTGGTATCTGCTATACTGGAGCTTGTACTGGAGCAACAATAGGTTCTGGCATATGATATTGCTGCTGATAGGCTCCGAATTGTACTAGAAACTGCTGTTGCTGTAACCGCGGCCTCTTTGTCGGTCTCGCACTGCTACTGTCACCCCCAAACATATCACGGTCCCTCTTCGGCTTTAAGTTCCATTCTCGTTCGACCTTGCGTGCCTCCGAAAGTATCTCAGAATACGTCTCATAGAAAGACGGAATGAGAATCTTCACTTCCCAATTCAGACCCTCGCAGAAACGGATAGCCCAAACTTCTGGCTCTCTCACCAAGTACTCCACAAATCGGCTCAGCCTCCCGAACTCTGCGGCATACTCCTCTACGGACATGCTTCCTTGTCTAAGGCTCTCAAATTGCCATCCTAATTTCAATCTGTCCGTCCGAGCAAAGAATTTCTTCTTAAAGAGATCCTTGAATATCTCCCAAGACTGCCCCGCATCAGTAAGAATTGGCTCATTCCTGAACCAAGTGCGGACAACGTCGAACAGTTGAAGTCCTACCGCCTCAACCTTCAGATCCTCCGTAAGACGGGACACCTTCATGAGTCGCTCGATATCTTCAAGCCAATCGTCAACATAGACTATACCTTCTGTACCCTTGAAAACTCGAGGCTCAAGCTTCTTAAAATTTTGAATATTGCCTGGCTTGATCTGAATATCCTGTGGCTGTGGAGGAGCCTCTTTCTGGACTGCTGTTATAGCTATCTGATGGGCGTTTTCCATACTCTGCCGCATCAAATCTGACTGCATGTGCTGGGCTTCTATCTGTGCCCTCTGTAATTCCATTATCTCTCTAAACAATGCAACCATCGGCGCGGTATCTCCTGAAAATGGAGGTGGTGGAAGTCCCTCCGAAGCAATTGGAGTAGTCCTCGGAACAGGTGGAGGAGAATCCCCGAAGGCAGCCGAGAATCCTACATGAATTAATGTCGTAGGAGGTACAAACCCTACTGCCTGAGTGGAAGATTGAGAGGTGGCAGACCACGCAGAAAATGCTCCCGATCGATGGGATCTAGTATTCGGCGGCATCCTGAAGACAGATCGAAACAAAGGAGATCAATTCGACAAAAGATAAGATATCATCAAGGAAGGACAAAAGTATTCAGAAGGAATCAAAAGTAGCGATTCAATTCAGATTGGCATTTCTAGTTGTGATTGAGTATCCCTCCCTCTTCCTAGTATCCTATGTCCTATATCCTATCGCAGGCTCGCAGTAGTACAACTAAGTACAACCCAATAGCAGTTCCAATTAATTGACAAAAACTATAAAGCAGTAGAATAGAAGATGCTATCTACGATGAGGATATAACTAATAATCAAGAACAATGAGAGAATAGGCAATACTAACAACAGAATATAATCAATGCGTACAAGAATAAATGAATGAACTATAATGTCAGAATAGAACAAGGTAATCAATGAACTGAATAATAGAATCTATAATAACTATGTGATTTGAGATACTAACTAAATATGTGATCGGCCTGGGAGATTCAATGATTACACTAAGGAGCTAACTCAACCATACGTGAATTGCATGGTTAGTTAGTAGCCAATGATTACACTACTAGCCGATAGTTTCTTGATCACATATTTAATTGGTATTTTCTCCTCCCCGACTGATATGATAGATCGAATCATGACACGTCACTAGCCAATGTATCCAATATTTAATCTACAATATTTAATGTTATCCAATACCAACAAGGACAGTATCCGATACCATCTCCATAATCAAGGTAACATCACATGACTAACGATCCAATAGCAATACCAATCCGTGTACCATCGTGTCAAGAATCATAAGTAACATTTCTAAATACTTGAATTATAGTGGTAATCAAATAATGGAAACTATCAGAGAATGTACTCGCATGTGGTCCAGAGAAAATAATGAAAAATGATGTCCGAACTGGTGTCACAGACCTATATATGAAATATTGCATTAATACAAGTTTTTGGGAAGAGAAATAAATTAAACTAGTCAATTTCTAGGTCATAAAACTATTTCAAAGTCAAAAGTCAAACTAGGTCAACTCTAAGTCAACTATGGTCAACTATAGTCAAACTATGGTCAACTACCTATTTCTAGGTTGCATGAGTCTAACTCAAAGATATTGGGCTCACACACTATGAATCTAGGCCATATAAGCTATATCTTAGGATACTAAGATACCGTATCTCAGGATACACAAACAAGGGATAAATATAACATATATGTACATATCAAACAATATTATATATATAAAATCCTAATTACAAATGCTAAATGGATACCTTGGTTTCAAACCAACTTGGTATCGCAATACTAAACCTCTATCTTGATATCCAAACCCAATACCTTGATTATCCTCCAATACCTTGATACTTACCTTGGTATCTCAAGGTAAATTCAAAACCTTATTTATACTAACTACCCAACAATAATTATAAACTACTATGCATTTAATATTTATATAATACTATATACCTTATTTTAGTCACCTTAATACCAACCCATAATTAGTTTACAACTATCCTATTACTTATGCCAATACCTACTACTCATACCATGGTATATATTGATACTTACCTTGGTATCTCAAGGTATTTGCCAAAATCTCATATATATACTAACTACCCATCAATAATTACATATATCAATCCAATATAACTCTAGTATGTACTAATAGAATAATACTAACTAGCAACTATACCCTAACTATTAATACATATATACGTACATACATACCTTCAAATATATAATATATAAAAGATACTCATAACAATTGATAACTAAAATATACTAACTATTCTAATAAATTTATATGCTACAACTAAATATATACATATATAGTATACTATAATACAAATAGCAATTATGAACATATTTATATATATATTAATTACCATATATATATATATATATATATATATATATATATATATATATATATATATATAATATTAAAAACTGCCAAACTGTCGCTAAATACCCTGTCCACTGTCACAAAAAGCTGCTGTGTATATAGATATACTGCAGTTTTTGTGACAGTTTCCTGCACTGTCACTAAAAACTGTCGCTGAAGCTTCTGATACACTGTTGTTTCAGCGACAGTTTTCTGCAACTGTCGCTGACTGCTGTCGCTGAAAAGCTGCTATTATTTTCATTTGTTGCTGCTGTTGCGACACTTCTGGCTCGCTGCTGTCGCTGAAAATATATGTATATATATATATATACAATATATATATAAATACATATATTTAACCCACCATATATATTTATACAATATATATTTAAATACATATATATAACCCACAATATATATTTATACAATATACATATAAAACTATATATAACTATACATACACTTATACATAGTAAATTGTATAAAATACCATATAGTAACATACATACACACACATAGTAATATGTATATATAACTATACATATATGTATACATATATATAATCATACAATAATATAAATACATAACAATATATAATATAACTATATATATAACCACATATAAATATATCTACTATATTATATATACATATGCTACCACTTATAAATATATATCTACATACATATATATATATATATATAAATAATCATATAATAACTATAAATAATCTAATTACTTAATTAAACATACACATATATTATATAAAACATATACATATATTTACATCCCTAACATATATTATAACATATATATTAATGCATGTAGAAGAAAGCTACATAATATATATTCTATTAATACATATATAATATATAGATCTATGATACAATAAACACTATAATAAATATACATAATACATATATAATATATATAGATACATACACAATTATAATTCAAGAATTAAAGCACAATTAATTAGATCTACACATAAACACACAACAATTGGAGAGTATCACACCGTATCCCACTAGATCTAGGATACGCATGCGACACGAGTCCACCACACATCCAATTGTACCTCGAAGGATACAAACAAATCATATATAATATTTATGAATAAAACAAAGTATCAAATGTAGATCTATGTGTCCGTGTCAAAATACGACATGTACAAAGTCCCGTGTCGGAGGAAAAACCTCCAAAACAACACGTATCACCAAATTGTTGGGATACGACCTACACGTACCCAATTGTGGATACGGCACTAGCCCCAAACACATAAACATATGCTAAATTGATATATAGGATCAATTGATATACACAACAAAAGTTATTTTTGAAATTCCCCCAAAATTGACACAAAAAGCACCATAATTTTCTCCATAGGCCTCCTATGAACACAAAATCAAATCCTATGTGTAGTACATACATATGGGTTGATTATTCATGATTAAATCTCATATTTAGAAGCTATTTTAAGGGAAAAAACTGAATTATACCTATTGGGAGATGGATTTCCAATGAAACCTCTAAAATTGGTAAAATTAGCTTCCAACTTGTAGATCCTTGCTTCTCTTTATAGATCCTTACTTTCTCCTTCTAGATCCTTGCTCTTCTAGTCTCCAATGGTGATTTGGGAAGTAATTGGGTGTAAATTTGGTAGGGATTTGATGAAATTTGGTTGAGGGAAATTTTAGATCTATATTTGGAATAAAAAATAAAGAGAGAAAGTTTTTATCCCATTTATTTAGGCCTCACTTGCCCCCTCCCTCAAGCTACTATGTAAAGTCTAAAATACCCCTTGGGGCCTCTCATGAAGAAATTAATTAAGGAGGGAAGCTTCTAGTCCAATGGTTTAATTAATTTAATCATCCTCCTAATTAATGGGCTTTCTAGTTGGGCTCAATTCTAACAATTAATATATGTTGGTCCATGAGTCTAAACTAAACTAGTTAGGTCCACTAACACAAGTCCAAAAAAATAAATCTATCATGCTAATAATAAATAAACAATACAATAAATAAATATTTAACATGCACAATATTTAATTAATTATGAAATGACCAAAATACCCTTTTCTAGAAAATACGGTAGTGACAACTAACAAACCTCTTCCTAGAACCAAGCCAAGGGCTAGGTCTAGGGCTTCGGACAAGGGGAGATCTTGAGGGAAGGTGGAAGAAGAAAAAAAGAAAAGAAGTTGAAATAAGAAAGAATGAGAGAGGAGAGAGAAAACCACATATATATATACCAAGTGGAGAACTGAGGTTAGCCCTAGGATTAAGTCATGACACTCTCCAACCAATCCCAACCATCCAAAATAGGGTTAGTGGTTCCAAGAGTGAATTGGGTCTGGTATCCATCCTAAATACGGTTCCTAGCACGGGTCTATAGAAATTGCCAAGATGTTCACTACTGGTCACGAACAGTTTTTCACAATAAATAGGAATATAAAATAAATATAATATAATTAACAGGAACCTACATATAAATACAACATGAATACATCTATAGGAAAAATTGTAAATATCAAAAATTCAAGAAATACCAAATCTGGGATCATGTGTGATAACACTAGACGGGGCAGGAACACTAGACGGGACACTCTCAAGCCTAGAATTGCTGGTCCCAGGAGTACTGCTGGTCCCAAGAGTACTGCCACATGCGATCTTCACAGTCGCTGTCAGAGGTACTACTGGTTGATAGTATGGAGTACTCGGGGACGAAGATCAGGAAGGAGTATCCGTGTCCTGAAGAGGATTACGTCTAGAGGATCTACCGGAGGAATAGGATCCGCGTCGTCTAGATATATCTAAAAATAACATATAATAACAAAAAAAATACAGAGATATTTAGATTACATGACAGAAAGAAATACACAGAAGTTGTGAACTAGGCCACAATAAAAGTCTAAATGATAAAATGATATTCATCGTTTCTGAGAACTCTTGTTCTATTAGTAGCAACATGCGGCTTAAAATACATCGAGCAAAGGTTTATAATCTTCTCAAGAACATAGGCTTCACAAATAGAACCCTTGACACGTGCCTTATTTTTTACCTTTCACTTTTGGTGGTTCAATTAAGGCTCGAACGGGTACATCCACCGATAACCGATAGGCCTACCAACAAGTACCTCGTAATAAAGATGAATTGGCGAATGTTCCATGGAGTCAAAGAATTCGGGAGGGAACACTCTTTCAAGTTTGCACAGTGTTACCACAATGTCCTTCTCTTACTTTTTTTGACGATCGACGATCAACTTTGTAGAACAAAGATCCCAGAAGAATATGCTAAGCTCAGTTAATGGATCACAAACTACCCGCGGTAAGAATTCCCAAAATATAATTAGAATTAACCTCTCGATGAATACGTGACAGTCGTGGCTCTTCATACCCGTCAGATTGTTCTTCTTCGTATTAATGCATCTTCTCATATTTGACACGTACTCGTCTGAAAATTTTAGCCCATGAATCCACCTACACAGTCTTTCTTTATCCTCCCTGTCCAGTAAAAAAAATTGCCTTAGGCTGCTTATACTTCCTATTCCCTTCCTCTATCAAATGCAACATAGGGCGTCTGTATATTTCTTCCAAGTCCAACCTGGCCATGGGATTGTCTTTCGTCTTCCCTTTTACGTCCATCACAGTATTAATTATGTTATCAAATATATTCTTCTCGATACGCCTGACATCAAGGTTATCTCTGATCAGATTGGTGCTCCAATATGGCCAATCCCAGAATTTGCTCCTCTTTGTCCAGTTATGAGTGTGACCAATTCTATTGCACTTGTACCCCTTAGTAGGCTCTTCGATAGAACTTGGTAAATCTGTAACCTCTTCCCATATCGTGTCTTCGGGCCATCTTGGAGGTGGATTTGCCTTTTCCATAACACCGACACAAAATGCATTCCTATTCCTCCGGAACGGATGATCCGATGGCAAAAATTGTCGATGACAATCGAAGAAGCACGGTTTTCCTCCATGTTTCAAATGAAAAGCTTTAGTGCGGTACATACAATACGAACATGAGAGATGACCATGAATGCTCCATTCTGATAACATATCATAAGTCGAAGAGTCGTTGATGGTCCACATAAGTGTTGCCGTTATCTAAAAATTCTACTTTTTTGAAACATCGTACGAGTTGGCGCCTACTTCCTATAGCTGATTCAACTCATCTATCAATTATTGCAAGAACACATCAATGTTCCTCTTCGGATTATTCGGACCCAAAATAATAACGGTTAAGAACATAACCGGAGTTTTCATACACATCCAAGGCGATATGTTGTACGGGATGATGATCATAGGCCAACACGAATACTGAGAGCCCGAAAGTCCGAATGGAATAAAATCATCGGAGGAGAGCCCCAATCTTACATTATGCGGATCTAAGCCAAAATCAAGATACTCTCGATCGAAGTACTTCCATGCTTCTCTATCGGATGGGTGATTCAATACTCCTTATATTTGTTCTCGTCTGTGCCAACTTATACTTTTGGCAGTCTCCTTCACCATAAACAACCTCTACAACTGCGGTGTTAAAGGCAAGTAGTGTATCGAATCGGTCGACTTTCCTGCACTGACAGACATTCCTGTACTAGTTGCCTTATAGCGATCAGCACCACAAAATCTGTACACATCTTCATCATTGTCTTCTTTGTAGCACAATATCCACCCGTTGCGACATTCATCGATTTTCTCATATCCCATCCAGAGCGATCTCACCATCCTCTTAGACCGATAAAAGTCTTTAGGTAACTTAGGACCCGCCGACAAGATCTCTATAATCAACTCCATCAACCGGTTGTAGCATTCTTGTGATATATTAAAATCGAACTTGATGCTCAGCAGTCTTGTAACCACCTCCAATGGTGAATGATCCTCACAACCATAATATAATAGAGTTCTTTCATTCTCCAGTAACTCTATGAACTTTCCAGTATCGACATTCGGTGCCTCCATAGCTACATTATGGTTGTCCGGATAGAAACTAGGCCCGGCAGCGTCAAAAACTATGTTCATGCACCCGTTGTCATAATCAACGTGGTTGTGGACACCCATATACAGCTCCAAATAAGGCTCCAGCTATGATGCTAAAGACACAAGTTCTCCGTGTGAGGTCCACTGATAGTAATTCGGCATGAAATCCCTCGAATATAAATGATATGTCACATCCACTTCTGAGTGATATTTTAATTTGCGATATCTCACACACGGACACTTAATTTTGGGGTCATCCATGTACAGAGGGAACGCCTTGGCGAAATGCAGAAACTGTTTTATCCCATATTTGAATTCATCCCACACACTGCACATGTCATCAGGATGACGGTTGTACATCCACGAATGATTACGCAAGTAATAATTTAGATCTATTTCTAGATACTTATGAAAAGATGAATAAATATCGTTCAAATATATTTTCTAAATGGATGCAAAGATAGATACACATGTGAATACTAATAAAGGATATATGTGATGTCACGTATTCAATGTGAGCCATTCTCTGAAAAAAAAATTTGCTTAGGAGTATCTGGATTATAGTTTGGGTATGGGAGGGTGGGTCCTTAACAAAAGAGCATGTTGTGCAAAAAACAAAGCCATATTTTTATTTTAGTCGTCTATAGTTAGCAATACTGAATCTATGTTTTTTTTATATTATACAATTTACATTCAGTTCATATTTAGTACATATTTATCACATTCATTAGTTTTATTTCAGTATTTATGTTACTTTAGATTTTATATTGTTTTGTTATAATTATGAGATATAATTATACTTTACTCAATCATGACTAGATATTGTTGATATTTAGGCGAAGAGGATTATTCTTCCCTTATGGACCTTCTGAGGATGAAACTGAGATTCATGCCGCTGTCACATGACTTGATGGTGTAGATGTCCAGGCCGATGCATAGTCCTTTCATAAGTTATCTTAGGTTCTATTAGCCCTAGAGTTTAGAACTCTTATCATTTTATTTTGATCGGGTTGTTCCCAAGAAATACTATGGATTGTACTTATAAGGATGGTTAGACTTCTAATTTTATGTGTAGGATTGAAATATAATAGAATATACTCTAGAGGGGGGTGAATAGAGTATGCAGCAGAATTTAGAAAAAAAAAACTTTCTAGCAAGTTACACAAGTATCATGACTGCTATATATGTGTCACAGATATAAATATGTGTCACAGCTATAATAACAGTCTAGCAATTATGTTGCAGGTATGTCACAGCTATCATAATATAAGACAAAGTTAAGTAAAGAGTGAGAAGTCAAACGCAAACACAATGATGTATCCTGGTATCCCTCAATGTGGGGACTAATCTAGGCGGGCGAACTCTAGCTCCTAGTTGTAATCAACTATACGAATGTAACACTAGCTTTGATCCGAAGGCTTGCTGACTTCTTACAAACACGAGCTTTGATCCGAAGAGCTCGATAACTTCAAGTGTGAAGTAGAAAAATTCTGAACAAGCTTCTGATTATAGCTCTCTGAACTTCTAGACCATACATACTGTCAACTGAGACTAGAGAATTGTAACTGGCTTAGGATATAAAAATAAAGGCTTTTTAGAACTCGTATACCAGAAGAGAAGAGAAGAGAAGAGGAGATTAAAAGTGAATTGATGTTTTGAAATATAAAATATCTTCTTTATTTATAGGATTACTCAAAGGAGAGTTCGAACAGAACTCGGCCAGAGTTTGTCTACAAAATATCAAAAAATAACCGTTGTATCCAAAACTGCAGAGAGACCAAGTTTCTGAATAAAACATTCACTAAGGCCGAACTTGGGCCAAACTCGATCCGAGTTCTGTTCCCTTAGTTCAGGACCAAAATAGAAACTGGGCTGAGTTTTGGGTCCAACTTAGCTCAACCAAAACGTAGGATTTTAGGCTATTTCAAGATAGGCTATTTTAAAAATAATTTAGGGTAGCCTAATTTCCAGTATGACGTGGAGTATACTATATTCCTAGACTCAATAAAATAGAAAATTATATTGCATACAGGAAAATAAAAACAGACACAACGATGGAAAGTATCTTTGAACAGTTGATGTTGCGGTCGTATATCTGAAAAGCGTTGCAGTAGCTTATATCGAGTCCAGGTTAGATCGATTATCAAAATTGGTTTGACCATGACCAATAGGCCAACAATCTCCCCCATTTTGATAATTGACAAACCTTGACCGATATAACATCTTGAGCGAACTAATTTGAAAATCATTTTTACTATTTTAATTGTAATCACCAGATGTTGTTTCTTTTTCTCTCCTGTTGTCATTTAGCAAAATTTCTAGGAGAAGGAAGTTTCCCCGCAAAATGTGCTTATAAAAAGACAGACAAGTGAAGAAAAAAATAGATTGCATATATTTCACAGAAACAAAGCATTTAAAAAATGCAGTAGCTAAATATAAATGCTAAGCGATACAAGAAAGTTAATATGCATGTAAATAGAATGAAACTTAAATAGATAAACTTTTGAGTACAGCTAACTGAAAGAGTTTCACCATACACAAAGTACTATAAATGAAAATGCATAAATAAAATTGAATCATTGGAATGTAGAAGAAATTTCCAAGATACGTAGACATAAAATAAAAAACCAACTAAAAATATTTAGACTAAAACATAACAGCTAGATATCTACTCATCATCAGAAGTTATTAATTTTAAATTTTACTAAATATAATTAAAATTATTTTACGAATTACTTTTCGTATACCGCGATTCTCTCAGATTAGCTATAGGGGTACTGTCCCAGCTAGCGGAGGTCCACCGGGGGACACTTAAGTTCCGTTTTGCTTTAGCCGTAGCCGTGGTGACAGATGGATCCTTTGTAAGCTAGTATTCAAAACAATTTTTGTAATTAGAAGTAATTCAATAAGATAAGATTAATTAATATTATTGATATCTAAAATTCCTAATTCTCGACGTAAGTAGTTCAATCTATCTTCTGCTAAAGGTTTAGGAAAGTGGACTCAAATCTCCTAATACATTATTCGGTAACATCGAATTTGGGGGACATGATTTAGAAACTGTAGTTCTTGTCCCCCCATTTGTCCCCCATGAACAGTATGCAAATTCTAGTTTTCCCCATCCTCTTTAGAAGAGAGGATGTGGGTTGGAACTCACCGAGAAGATGCTGCCTCCGGGAGAAGACGCTGCCTGCCTCCGGATCTGCCACGTCGGAAGAAGACGTCGCCGCCGCCGCTTTCCAGCTGGAGGTTAACGCCGCCGGCTGCCACGGGATCCGTCACGCCACCGCCTCATGGACGGTCGGATCGGCCATCTCGACGGCGAGACGTCGATAGCGGTGACGAGGAGGAACTGAGGCTTTGATCCTGGCGACGAGGAGGGACTGTAGGTGCACGGAGGGAGGGTTGGAGGCTTCGACCAAGGCTCCGATCTCGGTGACTGAACGGAGGGTGAGGAGCTGTGCGTGGGGGAAAGGGGGTTAATCACTACTAGAAAAAGCGGAATTAACGACGTATTTTAGCGACTCCTAGTATAAACATCGCTAAATTAGCGACTCCATTAAAAACGTCGCTAGACGTCGCTAAATGGCGACGTTTAGCAACGTTTAGCGACTTTTATTAAGATTTTAAAAGATTAGTCACTATAAGTTCAATTAAGGTCGCTAAACATCGCTAATATATCTGATTTAGCGACGTTTAGCATCGTAATTAGCGACGTATGTATCAAAAATATTTAGAAAGACGTCGCTAATTTTTATTTTAGCGACGTTTTTATTTGACGTCGCTAAACGTCGCTAAATTTTGGTTAATTAGGGCTCAGTTTTCTTTTTTCCCATCTGTCGAAAAATTTGAAACTTTTCGATTTCCTCCGCCCCCTCCACCTCTCCGGCGACCGGCTCTCCACGGCTCCGGCTACTCCGATATCCCCCTCTTCCTCCTCGAGCTCTAGGTAATCTCTCTCTCTCTCTCTCTTATGTGACACTGACACAAGACACACTTGACAGGCACGACACACGCACACAGACATGACACATGCACACAGACACTGACAGACACACACGGCACATACGACATACACACATAGACGCAGACACACACACACACACACACATACACACAAACTCATACAGACACTGACAAAGGCACGACACACACCCACACATACACTGACACACACACACAATATTTGATCTATTGGATGTGTCCATGTGAATTGAGGGTTGGTATCATGGTGGTGTGGTGTATAGAGGATGTATCCTAGAGTATCTTGGTGTTGCACACCAAATATTTATGAATTGGACTAGTGGTTGTGTGTGTGCGTCTATTTATGCCTTAGAGTATCATATGATATGTATATGTAAATTGGTGTATTATCTATTTGCATATGAGAGAGTGTATGCATATATAGGTGTATCTCGATATATATATATATATATAGGTATATAGCTACTGTTATCTGTGTTGGTGTTCATAGTGTCTTCTAGCTGTGCTTGATATGGGAGAGGGTAGAAGAGTCGAGTTGACAGTGGGTGTCACTACTGAACTATGAGGCTTCAGGAACTGAACTCAATTCAGTTTGGCCTAGTGCATTAGGCAAGCTGGCAATGTGTTGCAGTGGTATCGGGTTGGCACTGTGAGGAGGGGATTGGTTCCTGTCATCTTCTGTAGTGGGAGAGTGTTGGTTCACACTTGAGCAGCATCAAACACATGCATGCTTGAGCAATGGTAAGGCAGCAACAAGCACTGCTGTGAGCCATGGCTGTAGCTAAGGGCAGTTGGAAACAACTAAATAAAGGAAAGATTTAGCCACTGCAGAATAAGTACAAAGTATCAGAGGTTGCAGACTTAATTAGTTAGGGTCTGCAGGCATGTGTTTGGGTTAAGGTATAGACAAGTATCAGATAGGTGTTCACCGGTCACTTGTTGCATGCCAATACAACCCTTAACTGATACTGTGGTATCAGGGATTTAATTGGCAATAGTGATCAGTGCAGTGCAGTTCAATTAGAGCACAAAAGTGCTGTGAAGTGAACTGATACTATGGTATCATGGAGTGACTGCTATGGGTTGTAGTCCAGTGAGCAAGTATAAGGATGAAGTGCAAGGTGCCAGGCCAAGGGTAAGAGGCTCTCAGTGTGGATAGTAGAGTACTTAATTTTAAAGCAGAATATCCTAGTACGACCTAGAAGACATAGTGTAGCAAGGTATTAACCTAGTATTGACTAGTATAAACTAGTATGGATCTAGAAGTGGCTTAGAAATATCACCATGAACTAGTTAATCCTGTTTATCATTTCAAGGGCTCTTGGACTTTGATAAATGAAAGTATGTATTGTATCAGTTATGAAATGAAAGTATTGCTTATTTTAGACTTTGATAAATGGTCAGTTGTTTTGAATATTGCTTATTTTAGACTTTGATAAATGAAAGTATGTATTATATCAGTTATGATTTTTATAGTACGGTTAAGTTATGAAGTTAGGTGATAAACCACTGTATGTAATGATTTATATGATACATACTGTCATTTTTGCAAAAGTATCTAGAAATGGATATGAATTACTATATGCGTCATCGTTCGTAGATGTACAACCGTCATCCTGATGACATGTGTGGTGTGTGGGATGAATTCATTGAGGGTGTACAGCAGTTCCTGTAGTTCGCTAAGGCTTTCCCTCAGTACATGGATGGTACCAAAATTAAGTGTCCGTGTGTAAGATGTCGCAACAGGAAATATCATCCAGAAGTGGAAGTTATATATTATTTATACTCGAAGGGCTTCACGCCGAATTACTATAAGTAGAGCACGCACAGAGAACTTGTATCTCTAGCATCGGAGTCTGAGCCCTATGTGGAGCCGTATATGGATGTCCACGACCACGATGCTTACGACGACGGGTTGGTGAACATGGTTTATGATGCGGCGGGGCCTAGTTTCAATCCGGACAATTATGATGCGGCGGGACCTAGTTTCAATTCGGAAAATTATGATGCAGCTGAGGAGGCACCGAATGCCGATGCTGCAAAATTATGGAGTTGCTGGAGAATGCAAGGACTCCACTATATCCTGGTTGTGAGGATCATTCACCGTTGGAGGTGGTTACAAGATTATTGAGCATCAAGTCCGATTTTAACATGTCACAAGAATGCTATAATCGACTGCTCGATTTGATTATAGAGATCTTGCCCGAGGGTGCAAAGTTGCCTAAAGACTTTTATCGATCTAAGAGGATGGTGAGATCGCTTTGGATGGTATACGAGAAAATCGATGCATGTCGCAACGGGTGCATGTTGTACTACAAAGACGACAAGGATAAAGATACGTGCAGATTCTGTGGTGCTAATCGCTACAAGGTCACTGTTAGAGGAAAGTCTATCGGTGCAAGGAAGCCTACCGATTCGATGCACTACTTGCCTTTGACACCGCGGTTGCAGCGGTTGTTTATGGTTAAGGAGACTGCAGAAAACATGAGTTGGCACAGGCGAAAACAGATCGAAGAAGTATTGGATCATCCATCCGATGGAGAAGCATGAAAGCACTTTGATCGAGAGTATCCACATTTTGCCGAGGAAGCGCGTAATGTCAGATTGGGGCTCTCCTTTGACGGTTTTACCCTATTCGAACTTTCGGGCTCCTAGTATTCGTGTTGGCCTGTGATCGTCACTCCGTACAATCTACCGCCTTGGATGTGCATGAAGACTCCGTATATGTTCATAACCGTTATTATCTCGGGTCCGAACAATCCGAAGAGGAACATCGATATGTATTTACAACCTTTGATATATGAGTTGAATCAGCTGTGGGAAGTAGGTGCCAACACGTACGATGTTTCTAGAAAGTAGAATTTTCAGATGAGGGCAGCACTTATGTGGACCATCAACAACTTTCTGGCCTATGGAATATTATCGGGATGGAGCACCCATGGTCGTCTCTCATGTCCGTATTGTATGGACCGTACTCAGGCTTTCCGTTTGTAACACGGAGGCAAACCGTGCTTCTTCGATTGTCATCGATAATTTTTGCCGAAGGATCATCCGTACAGGAGGAACTGGAATACTTTTCGTGCGAGAGTTGTGGAGAAGGCCAATCCACCGCCAAGGTGGCCCGGATGCACGATATGGAAAGAGGTAAAAGATTTACCAAGTGCTATCGAAGAGCCTGCTAAGGGGTACAAGTGTGACGGATTTGGTCGCACCCATAACTGGACGAAAAGGAGTATATTCTGGGATCTGCCATATTGGAGCACCAATCTGATCAGACATAACCTTGATGTCATGCATATCGAGAAGAATGTGTTTGATAACATAATTAATACTATAATGGAGGTAAAGGGGAAGACGAAAGATAATCCGAAGGCCAGGTTGGACTTAGAAGAAATATGTAGACGTCCTGCATTGCATTTGATAGAGGAGGGAAATGGAAAATTAAAGCAACCTAAGTCAGTTTTCTCACTGGAGAAAGAGGATAAAGGTAGACTTTGTAGGTGGATTCAGGGTCTAAAGTTTCCAGACGGGTACGTGTCAAACTTGAGAAGATGCGTCGACCTCAAGGAGAACAAACTAGTGGGTATGAAGAGCCACTATTGTCACGTATTCATGGAGAGGTTAATTTCGATTGTATTTCGGGAATTCTTACCGCAGGTCGTTTATGACCCATTGACAGAGCTGAGCATATTCTTCAGAGATCTTTTTTGTACTAAGTTGCTCGTCGATCATCTAGAAAAGCAAGAGAAGGACATTGCGGTAACACTATGTAAGCTCGAGAAGGTGTTTTCTCCTGGATTCTTCGACTCTATGGAGCATTTGCCAATTTATCTTTCCTATGAGGCACGTGTTGGTGGTCATGTCGGTTATCGGTGGATGTACCCCTTCGAGCGACATCTGAATCACCTAAAGAGAAAGGTAAAAAATAAGGCACGGGTTGAGGGCTCTATTTGTGAAGCTTATGTTCTCGAGGAGATTACAAACTTTTGCTCGACGTATTTCAAACTGCATGTTGCTATTAATAGGACGAAAGCTCCGAGAAACGACGATGCATATCAGGAATCTAATGATGCAATACTCAAGTACTCCAGTATATCGATCAGGTCCCGAGATAGACAGAGTGCTCCTCCGATACTGCCTACTTTGGGTTCCGGATCATCGTCGTCCAGTACTCCAGTATATCGATCACTCACATCTCTGACTGTTGGGACGAGTAGTTCCAGGCATAATAGTACACCCTCGTCCAGCGTTCCTCCTGCTGACGGAACCATGGGGCCAGATGAGCATGTCGAGGAGGTCGTGCCCACGTTGTCCAAGCATCAGCAAGATCCTCCAAGCGCACCTCCGGAGGAGACGAGGACAGAGATTTGGGCCGACGGTACAAAGTAAGTCAATTAGATGGTTTAGTATAATATATATCGTGTATATCTTTATTCATCGTATATTGACTTTTTCAGTATTCTAAATTATTATCTCTGTATAGATATCATCCATCGTCGGTTCAGAGACGCCTGGGCCAATTTCTGAGGAACAACTACGGTGGCCCTTGGATCAACTACTCTGAGGCTCCGGAGGAGAGGAAGGCATTCTGGTTTGCGCACTTTCAGGTAAAAGTATATTAAATAAATCCTCTAATTTATGCATATTGTATAACTTATCCGTGATGCTCACTTACTAAATTATTTATTGTAGCAAACATATTTTTATCCTCCGCATCGGGCCGAGTTGATCGAGCGGCTCTTTCCGACCGTTGCCGCCAAGCTTATCCGAGATGCTCTGGATGACCAGAAGGCTCGTGATCGTGCTGGAAAACCGATCCAAGGTTGGATCACGCCTGAGCAGTGGACTGCGATGAGGGCTAGATTCGACGATCCGAGCTACAAGGAAAGGTCTGAGAAGGCCAAGGCGGCTAGGCGGAATGCTGCCAAGTGGTGTGGTGGCTCGATTCCGATGACGGAACATTTCCGTCGTTTGGTATATTTTTTCTTTTAAATTATATTATTTTAATATAAGTACCATAAAATGGTAGTAGGAAAAAATGTTTAAGTTTAGTACTAAATAATATATTTTTAACAGGTACAGAGGGGTGAGGATGCCAACATGGTGACCGTCTTCTTGGCCACCCATCGCAAGGACGAAAATCTTATTGATGAGAGGGCCTCGCAGACCTATGTAAGTATTACTTTACTTTGTGTTAATTTTAATATGACTTAGACAATTATCGAGTTTTCAAACCTTTCTAGGCCGAGTATCGTAGGCTGCGTGAGCGGGCGACTGCTAGTGCACCTACACCTGGAGAGGCTGGTACTTCGTCGCAGCCCGCTCCAGCTCCGTCGGCGGAAGACCTGTGGGTGACTGTAGTTGGTAGTCTCCAGAGGGGTACGTACTACGGTACGGGTTCCTATGGCACCCTGGTTGCGACGCAGTCATCTAGGGCCTCCCCGACAGCTGCACATTCCATACAGCCCTCGCAGTCGCAGCCCTCGCAGTCGTCGGCCAGAGTCCAGGAGGCCGTTGACCGTCATATTGCGTCTCTCCGTGATGAGTTGCTGTGAAGGATGGAGGGGCAGCCCCGGTCCCAGCCGCAGGCGGACGATCCGATGCTCATCGCACGATTCGATATGCTCGACCGCAACATGACGAGTTTCGGATTTTGACAAATGATATTAGAGCCTCCAATGACCGTAACATCATGGAACTGCATGCGTCACAGGTATCAATGGGCGAGAGGCTGACGATGATGCAGGATTCAATGGTTCATAGCAGTACGAGGCTGTTATCTACCATGGATTCTTACAACCAGTGACTCGCAGACTTGGAGCGGGCACGACCTCCTGGTGCGCCTACATCGACACAGACTCCACCGACGTCACTGCCTTCTCCATCGATATCGGTGTCAATTCCACGGGACGAGTATGAGGAGTTCTTATCCTTCAAGCGCGCCGGTGATCAGCCTCCTGCAGATCCGCAGTAGTATAGTTAGTTACTGGATATTTATATTTTTATTATTATTTAGGATGCGATTGTATGGATATAAAATTTTCATATTCTTTACGTTTACGATAAGATTTGCTGGATGCTTTCTTTTCTTCAAATTTTATTATATTATTCATATTTTGGTTTACAACTGATGACTGATACTTGCCATATTCTTTACGTTTACGTTTACGATGAGATTTCCCCTTGGTGCTGCTACTGTGTTCTTTATTCAATTATTTCTACTACCATCATATACCTGATAATGAACCCAAGGGGGTTGGTAAACCCAGAAATACAATATATTTTTTATTTTTTTTAAAAATTAGCGACGTTTTTAGCGACGTTTAGCGACGTTCACTTAAGTCGCTAAATACGTCGCTAATTAGTGATGCTGTAACCAGTCGTTAAATATGTCGCTAATGACGTCGCTAAAAATGTCGCGGTACGTCGCAAATTGCTGACATGGCAGTATTGTCAGGTAATTAAAGACGTTGGTGTAACGTCGCTATATAAGTTGCTAATCAGCGACGTTTAGCGACTTTAACAAACGTCGCTATTTAGTGACGCGGAGTCGCTAAACGTCGCTAAATTTAGCGATATTAAAGTCGCTAAAAAACGTCGGCATAGCGACGTTTAGCGACGTTTTTTGTTTTAGTGACTTGGTTTTTTCCGACTGCTTTAAAACGTCGCTAATTACGTCGCTAAATCAAATTAGCGACGATTTTTGGTTATTTAGCGACGTTTTTAGACGTTGCTAATTTGACTTTTTCTGGTAGTAAAGGGGCGGAGGAGGGAACCATCGATTTTTTGTGAAGAGAGAAGAATATGTGGAAAAGGTGGCTGCTCACCTAATTACTCAATTAATTAAAATACTAATTAATGTATTAATTAGTGAATTAATGTAGGTATTAGATGGTAAGGTAAGTCATTAGTGAATAATAATTAGTCATCGGTGAATAGTAATTAAATTTAACTCTTATAGTTAGTAATTAAATTTGAGTTGATAAATTTGTAATTCTTAATTAGTTAGTAATTAATTATCTTAATTCATCAAACTAATTATTTAATTTATTAAATTATTATGTGAATTAATTATACTTGTTCACTTTTCAAGTTCTACTTTTCAATATCAACCAAACACATTTGTCTAGTTTTTCACTTCCCACTTTTTACTTTTCTATTTCAACCAAACACAATTGTCTCCTACTAGGGGACTACATAAAATCCACTATTGAAATTTACAAGTTCAAATTTTTTTTCACTTATGGTTTACCTACAGGCCCTTAGAGAGATTTTCGTAAAGGGCATAGAAATTTGCGGAAAAAAAAGTTTAAAATTTTTACATAAAGAGTATATAAATACCTTTAAAAAGAATATTTTCGTTCTCTTTAAATTTTAAATAATATAAAAGTCGATAACGTTTTTAAAATTTTCAGGGTGCTTTCAAAGTTTTGAATTTTTTTTTCTTTTTCAATTTTCAATATATATATATATATGGTCCCCTCTAGGGGGACAAGGACGTAAGTCCATCAAGAGTTAACCTACTCTTGAAAGCAAAGTGCTAGCTGTTCCTACATCAACAGTCAAAATTTGGTGAGTCGGCATTAAGAGAACTGGTTCTAGGTGGGGACAAGCTCGCAAGCCCATCATATCCTTACAAGTAGTCTATAACATCAATGATCGTGCAGAATATATAGGCAACTTGGAAGATGGAGATTGGCCATGCATTAAGCTTGCGGCCGCATACATTATTAGCCTCGCAGGAGTAGCTTTGATTAGAGCACAGTCTTCCTTCGTACAATTATTGGGCTCTGCTAGCCTTCGCGCGTGTTAGAATATGCACTGGTCCCTGTCAATTCTCAATTTTGAGACATTCTTTCTTTTTCAGCCTTCAGGTTGGGAGGTTGATCACAGCTCATGCCCCCATACAACAATGCATCTGCCAAATGGATGAAAATCACATATATTTATATAAGGCCGCCCTGCAGTGAGAAGGCACAGCCACTATGATTAAGCACGATAAATTGGAGGATTTTTTTTTTTTTTGACGGCTAAAAAAATAATTTTATATTAAAAAATACTTCAATGAATATTTTAATATAATATCATACTTAATGTTGAGTATGCTCATGGAGTAGTGGTCGAAGTGGGAACCATGTGAGATATTTTTTTAGCAGGATTAAGTTTAAAGTTCTCAAGAAAATATTTATGTTTTTTGTCACTCTTTTGAAAAAAAATTCTTACGAGCTAAGTCCAAAAAGGACTTAGTGACTCAAATTCGGTCGACTCGGCGCAAAGTGGCACTTTGCGCAGGCTATGCGTGTCTACGCGCATGAGCAGCTGCACTGCTACGCGTATGCGCACATAAGCTGTTGCGCTGCTGCGTCTATTCGCGCATGAGCAACTACTTCTGGACTGCTGCGCCTATTGTACAGACACTACAAAATACTGTTAAATAGCAACGGAACACAGCGACGGACCATATTATGTCACTAATTTAGTGACGGATAACCAATTGACTAATGACGAAATAATTTAAATGAGACATATCAACGTTTCCGTCGCTAGTCCTTTACTGTGGCGTCGATGATTTTGTACCGACGGATTTGTGACGGAACATTTCTGTCGCTGCCAAATGTTAAATTAGTCGTATAGGACTTCTTTTCTAATTTTATTTCTCTCTCAAAAATTTTGTTTCCCTCTTCGACCCCACCCCCCTCCCTCCCAGAACCCTCCTCGACCCCAACCCCCTCCCTCCCGGAACCCCTCCCCCGACTCCCCTCTCTCTCGCCCCCTTATCTCAGTTAAGCCGTCGCGCAACGTCGCCGCCTCCTCTTCCCCGGTGATTTGTGTGCGCCGCCTCCTCCTCCTCCTCCCCTGTGAGCCCCATGCCGCCACGGCCTCATCTTCCCGGTGAGATGGCGTCCCTCGGAGCACCTATGCATCCGTCCAAATTGGAGCCACCGCCACCACCTCCTCTTCCCTTGTGAGCCCCACGCCGTCTCCGCCTCTGCCTCCGTTTGGTAAAAATTCTTTATTTTTTTTTTTTTAATTTCTGTTATAATTTATATAGTGTTGTAGGGTCTGTAAATTGGGGTTTTCTCCCTCATTTTGTTGTGTTTTGTTTATGATTGTAATTTTGTGTTGGATTGTGCGGTTTAAGAAGAAGAACAGTAACAATAACATGAGTTACTTTGGGTTCTTGGGTTTATGGGAGAGGATATGGGTTTAGCTGATAATGAATAGCTTTTGGGTTATGGTTAGTGAAGGGAAGGGAAGAAAAAATAGAGTTTGCATAATAACAATGGGTTGATTTGGACTTTGATTTAACAAGGAATGGGAGGTTTTCCCTCCTTTTGCCTAATTGAACTGAATTAGATATTTGGTTCAGTTCGATTTTAGTTTTAAAAATACTAAAATTTATTGTATTTATCAATTGCCAATAAGATTTTAGTTGGACTACAAAAACTCAAATAAGAACTTCCCATTAAAGCTTAAGAAAACCTATTTAGTTTAGGAATATATTAAAATGAGTTTTTATATTTGTTGTACTTATCTATTGGTAATAACATTAACTAACACATGACTAAAATTTCATGATAGTTTTTCAATATTATCTTATTTTAATTCTTCACTATATAATTATCCTTCATACTATTTATTCTTTTACACTCTCTACTTTTAATGGAATATATATAATTTACACATAATATTAATTTTATGATAATAAGTCTGTGATTTTCTCTTCTTAGGATTAACAATTGATTTATTGTATAGGATTTTAGTCTATGTAGGTTTAGGTAAAATTGAGTGGATAAATGAACTTAAAATAAATGGTTTAGTTAAATATATCTATTTCCCCTATTTATTAATTAGTTTAAATATTCTCCTTCTTTATATTTTTTTTTTGACACTTGTATCTAATCCAATTGTTTGAATTTATAAGGTACGTGCATAATCATTCACGTCTATGAAAGTAATGAGTCGATACTATATTAGACTATGACTGATGTGAGATTTGTCCCATAGTATCAATTTTTGAATACGGATACAGACTTATGTATCTTATATTGTATTTTTATTTTATTTTTGAGATTTAGATATCGTGATCGAGGGTTATTTGTCTTCGTGAGGTGAGTCCTTGATTATCGATATCTTGCTATGCTGGTATTTCTAGATTCATGTATTGATAGTTTTTCTTTTAGTGATGATTTTTTAATTCCTTATATATAAAGGATTGTTCGATTGGTATCATGTGATATTCCTGTTTTAGAGAAAATAACTAATGACTGGTACAACTTAATAATTTTCAATGTTAGTGGCAACCATATTGAAATCAGACTACCAAAGACTTGAAGAATACCTATTAGTAACATAGACCCGTGCTAGGACCCGTAAGTAGAATAAATTCCTAAAATTTTATGAACTAGGAATTTGATAGTTATATCGATTTACCGCCAATATACTGCAGTATACAACCCGACTAACAATGACTCAGCCATTAGTTATTAATCAAGTAATTCTTTCATCCATTGGATACTTGGTTTAGTTTCAATGGTTGAGATTGGTTGAGAACTTGGATCGCTAACATGAAAAATCCAAGGTCTAAGAGCCACTCCCTCTCACTATATAGCCCTCTCTCATTTCCCTCTATATTTTTTTTTTCACTCTCTCTCTCTCTCTTCACTTCCTCTCCACTCTTCTTGCTCGAGCTTGGCTTGGAGCTTGGTTTTGAGATCTAAGAGCGTGATTTCTAAATCCCTCTTAGTGGTGGAGTCAAAAATAGGCTTGGATCTTTGACCTAGACAAATACATCTTACGAACTCT
Source organism: Iris macrosiphon (assembly GCA_036927795.1). NCBI lineage: Eukaryota > Viridiplantae > Streptophyta > Magnoliopsida > Asparagales > Iridaceae > Iris > Iris macrosiphon. The sequence goes on along the minus strand of JAYESA010000014.1, from coordinate 25,328,495 downwards.
TATACAAAATTGGGTTTTCTTCATATTTTGAGTTTTTCATGATAATGTTTCTTAGATTTATCCATAACAAGATTCTTGACATGTTTACTTCTTATACATGGGATTTGTAAGAGTTTTGGCCAAGGATTTGGCTTCATTTTCATTTCAAGAATCGTTCAGTGAGATGCAATATTTTTCTCTTCGTATTGGTTGTGATACCTAGTGGATCGTAGCCTTATATGCTATATGGAACTTATCTTTAGTATAGTTTCTTTTTCCTTTTGGAGGAATCGAGACAAAATTTTGGCACTGAAAACTTGATTTATGAACTTTAACTATGATGGTTCAGCACCAGCGGTATACCGCCCAATACCATTTTCATGTGATCCAGACTTATTGTCTTCTGTTGGTATATTGCCGCTATACAGCAGTATACCACCAGTATACCATTTTTTACCCTAGTTTTATATATTCATGATTTTTCTTAATTTTCTGATTTCGTATCACTTTCTATCTACTTGATTTCTTATATATCTATAATAATTTTTATTCTTATACTGATTGGTTGTGGAGGTATCCATGCCCGATGCACGAGGGTACCCTATTATAAGATTACATACTTGTCACGGGCTAGAGCACTCTTGCGTTTTATTGCACAATCATATACCCGTATTGCATTGCCCCAACCTGACTTGCCTTGTATTAATTTATATATGGATAATTTCCTAATTTTTGTATTATTCTTGTTGTGTCTTATAGTAGCGCAATCTTGTATAAATATTGTAGCAACATGGTTTGCTAACCTGCCATGGGTTACTGCATGTGATTGATAAATGATTGTCCATTCTTACATTCTCTTCGAGGAAGAAATCACATGTTTAGGATGGATCCCTGAATGCCATGGTCGAGAATTCTCAAATAAATTATTTAGGAATATAATTAGAATGATTATATAAATTCATTGGGTGGGGAGGTTTCTAGGTTGCATGCAGTCTCACTATCCCGACCACATCTTTGGATTTGGATCTCTCCTATGTGAGGGGTACACTTTCAACATAATGTCAAGATTTGCATTCCAATACATAATTCTTAAATCATGATTTTCCTAAATAGATTGGATATATTGTAGAATATGTGAGCATTGAAACCTCAATTGCATATGGTAGTAACCAGAAATGTGATAATCATAGTTAGTTAATTATATTAAGTTGCAGTTCATGTTTGACCGTGAACGATTGACTGTTTACTACTCTAGTTGTTGTTCATGTCCAACACTTTTTTATTTTATGTTATTGCCTCATGTTTACATATTTATAGCCCAGTTGTACCAATTTACTTTCCATATTCCTACTTTTATTTGTTTACTACTTTCCTATATATGCTTGCATGTTGTCTTTAGTTTAATTTTTTGGCCTCTTTTATAGTATTTGTTATCTTGGGTGACACCACTGGTTTTGTATGACCAAATCTTAGTAGAATCAGATAATCTATTGTATCTCCAGCTTATTGGTGAGCACCCAGAGGATTACTAGTCGAGTGCTTGAGAGGGTTTTTATTCTAACTACCCACTTACATCAGATGTATTTCTTTTATGGCATTTAGCCACTGAGCACATGTTTAGCAAGTCCCTAAAGACCCAATACATTTTGACCCGAAGGTCCATACCTGCACCGTACTTGAATCTCACCTGCACTGTACCCGAACCGCACCTGCACCACACCTCAAATTAATTTCTCCACATAAAATTAAATGTGCTTTCCCCGTTGCTCGAACCTACAACCTCTTGGAAGGATATGCCTAACTCTAACCACTTGAGCTAGAGGACCTTGGCATGATCATATATATATATATATATATATATATATATATATATATATATATATATATATATATATCACTACCAAAATATGATAAAATAACGATATTTTTAGCCATATAATAAAACGGCGCTAATATTAAAGACTTGAGCGACTCCTAAAATAATGTCATTATACGTCGCTATTGGTGACACATAACGACGTTTAGCGACTGTACTTCAGTTTTTAAAGAATAGTCTCTATAAGCTTCTTTCATATGGCTAAACGTCGTTGATTTTTATGATTTAGCGATATTTAGCGACGTATTTACCGAAGTTATTTTTTGATCTTTAGCGACGTTTTTAGCGACGTCTCTAACGTCGCAAACTTTTTAATTAGCGACATTTAGCGACGTCTTTTTATGACGCCGCTAATTTTTAAATTAGTGATATTTAGTGATGTCTCGAGCGGACGTCGCTAAATTACTAAATATAGGGTTCCCTCGTCTATTCAACTTTTTATTTCTTTTTTCTTCAACTTTTCGTTTCCCGCACGCCACCACCGGGGATCCACCCTCCCCCGGCGACCATCTGCGGCTCCAGCGACCCATCCCTCGACCGTCTCCCTCGCCCCCCACCCCAATGCAGCCGTGTTCGCCCCCCAACCCCAACACAGGTGACCCCAAACGCGGCTCCTCAGCCTCCGGCACGGGTTCTCCCCTCCGGTATGGGCCTCCTCCGTCGACCCCTCTCTCAGGCGCTCCTCCTCCCTTCCTTCCGGCTCGGTAAACCCTAACCCAGACTCGGACACAACTAGGACACACACACACTGGACACAATCATGATACATGGACACGCACATGACACAACCCTAACCCTGACACATGGACCCGAATACATGGACACATATATGACACAACCCTAGATGACATGATTCGTACTAACACGGACATACATGTAGACATAGACACATACACATACGGGTACATATGGACATACGTGGACACGAACATATATGGAGAGACACCCTAGTTAGTATAAAAGTTTGGTTGCATAATTAGAAATTTTGGTTGCACTAGTGTATCACACACATGGACACACATAATATAATACCCACAAATATGCTATATAGTTGTTTGCTAGGATTTTATTATGAATTTAATATCATATATTGTTGAGTATCATATAATTGGCTTATGAGTATAGAATTGTGTGTGTGTGTTCATGTGTATGCGTGTGTTCATGTGCGTGTGCGTGTCAAGTCACTACTAAATTTTGTCCAATTAGTGACATGATGTTAGATTATATGAGAAGTGCAGTGCACACGGAATGTTGGATTAGTGACGGGATGATGGATTATACTTATACTTCATAGCCGTTGATTTGGGGGGTTCCTTTGATATTATATATATAGGATGTGTTTGGGCTGTTGGATTATATGAGAAGTGTTGTAGGTAGTGTAGAAAGTGACAATTTGGTTATAACATGACACAGGATATGACACAGACCCTAATCCAAAGCTGAGATACGACACAGACCCTAACCCTATCTAAGTTAATTAGACGCAGTCTTGGGTATCAAGTAAGGTGTTGTACAGTGCACACTTGTGCACAGTGTAGTGAGGGTGTGTGTGGATATCTCGGTGCTGCGGACACTAACCCTATCCTAATCCAAACTCGGACACACACACACGCGTACACTAACACTAATACTAACACTAACATGGACATACGGACACACTAATATGCATACACCAAACCAAACACAGACATGAACACACACACATACACACACACACACATGTTTGTATCATGTCATCTCATGATATGTATGGTAAAATTATAGGACATATGGATATGAAAGGTTAGGACACGAAATTGCGGATAAGATTGTAAGAATTTTATCGTACACGGACACACGCATACATGTCAAGTATGGATATCCAGGATTGTATCAGTGAGTGTCAACTATGTATTCTAGACCCAAAAAAATTGACACTGGATATCCATGACTTGACTTTACATTTAGAAATTTATGGCCTAAACAAATGTCTAGTGTGGATATCCAAGATACAGAGTTGACACTCACTGATACACTGCAATATGAGTATCTAGGATACATAGTTGAACGAAGAAGTATCACTGCTAGGATTAGGTGTATCAGTGCATGTACTGTATTCCTGAGTATTCTTATGTGTGTGTAGACGAGTAGGTGTATAACATAATTGGATATTCCTGAGTATCAATGCTAGGACTAGGAGTATCAGTGCTTGTACTGTATTTAAACAAAGAAGATAAATTTTCAGAAGAGGATTAAAAATATCAATATAAAATCCATTTAGACTTGTGACATGTACTGTAATTTAACTATTTTCATGAATGACGTCTATTCATCCTTGCATATATTTAACGAGTGTCATTTGGTTAATATAAACTACCAAATATTCATATGAGTATATACTTGAACGATGTCTATTCATCTTTGCAGAAGTATCTAGAAATGGATATTAATTACTGTCTGTGTCATCGTTCGTAGATATACAACCGTCATCCTGATGACATGTGTGATGTGTAAGATAAATTCATAGAGGGTGTACATCAGTTCCTGCAGTTCGTCAAGGCATTCTCTCAGTACATAGATGGTACCAAAATTAAGTGTCCGTATGTGAGATATCACAACTTGAAATATCATTCAGAAGTGGAAGTCACATATTATTTGTACTCGAAGAATTTCAAGCCGAATTACTATTAGTGGACCGTGCTTGAAGAACTTGTGTCTTTAGCATCAGAGTCGGAGCCTTATGTGGAGCCACATATTGATGTCCACGACCACTCTGCTTATGACGACGGGTGGGTGAATATGGTTTTTATGCGGTGGGGCTTAGTTTTGATCTGGACAATCATGATGTAGCTAAGGAGGCACCGAATGCCGATGCTGTGAAGTTAATGGAGTTGTTGGAGAATGCAATGACTCTATTATATCCTGGTTGTGAGAATCATTCACCATTTGAGGTGGTTACAAGATTGTTGAGCATCAAGTCCAATTTTAACATGTCACAAGAATGCTATAACCGACTAATGGATTTGATTATAGAGATCTTGCCAGATGGTGCAAAGTTTCCTAAAGACTTCTACCGATCTAAGAGGATAGTGAGATCGCTTTAGATGGGATACAGGAAAATTGATGCATGTCGCAACGGGTGTATATTGTACTACAAAGATGACAAGGATGAAGACGTGTACAGATTCTGTGGTGCTGATCCCTATAAGGCCATTAGTAGAGAAAAGTCTGTCGGTACAAGAAAGCCTACCGATTCGTTGCACTACTTGCCATTAACACCGCGGTTGCAAATGTTATTTATGGTGAAGGAGACTGCAGAAAACATGAGTTGGAACAGACAAGAACATATTGAAGGAGTATTGGATCATCTATCCGATGGAGAAGCATGTAAGCACTTTGATCGAGAGTATCCAAATTTTTCTTTGGATTCGTGTAATATCATATTGGGGCTCTCATCCTATGGTTTTACTCCATTCGAATTTTTGGGCTCCCAGTATTCCTGTTGGCCTATTATCGCCACTCCATAAATTCTATCGCCTTGAATGTGCATGAAGACTCCGTATATATTCCTAACCATTATTATTCTTGGTCCAAACAATCCGAAGAGGGACATCAATGTATATTTACAGCCTTTGATAGATGAGTTGAATCAGCTGTGGGAAGTAGGTGCCAACACATACGATATTTCTAGAAAGAGAATTTCTAGATTAGGGAAGCACTTATATCGACCATCAACGACTTTCTGGCCTATGAAATATTATCGGGATGGAGCACTCATGTTCATCTCTCATATCCGTATTGCATGGACCGCACTAAGGCTTTCCGTTTGAAATACGGAGGTAAACCGTTCTTCTTCGATTGTCATCGATAATTTCTACCAAAGGATCATCCGTACCAGCGGAACATGAATGCTTTTCATGCGGGCATTATAGAGAAGGCCTATCCACTGGCAAGGTAGCCCGGATACACGATATGGGAAGAGGTAAAATATTTACCAAGTGCTATCGAAGAGCCTACTAAGGGGTACAAGTGTGACGGTTTGGTCGCACCCATAACTGGACGAAGATGAGTATATTCTGGGAACTTCTATATTGGAGCACCAATATGATCAGACATAACCTTGATGTCATGCAAATCGAGAAGAATATGTTTGATAACATAATTAATACTGTAATATAGAAAAATGGAAAGATAAAAGATAATCCGAATGCCAGGTTGGACTTAGAAGAAATATGTAGATGTCCTGCGTTGCATTTGATAAAGGAGGGAATAGAAAGTTAAAGCAGCCTAAGTCAATTTTTTCACTGGAGAAGGAGGATAAAGGGAAACTTTGTAGGTGGACACTTGGTCTAAAATTTCCAGACGGGTACATGTCAAACTTGAGAAGATGCGTCGACCTTAAGTAGAATAAACTGGTAGGTATGAAGAGCCACGAGTGTCACATATTCATGGAGAGGTTAATTCCGATTGTATTTCAGGAATTCTTACCACAGGTCATTTGGGATCCATTGATAGAGCTCAGTATATTCTTCAGAGATCTTTGTTCTACTAAGTTGCTTGTCGATCGTCTAGAAAAATAAGAGAACATTGTGGTAACACTGTGCATACTCGAGAAGGTGTTTCCTCCTGGATTCTTCGACTCCATGGAGCATTTGCCAATTCATCTTTCCTATGAGGCACGTATTGATAGTCCTGTCGGTTATCGGTGGATGTACCCGTTCAAGCGACATCTAAATCACCTAAAGAGAAAGGTAAAAAATAAGATACAGGTTGAGGGCTCTATTTGTGAAGCTTATGTTCTCGAGGAGATTACAAACTTTTGCTCAACGTATTTTAAACCTCATGTTGCTACTAATAGAAAGAGTGTTCCGAGAAATGACGATGGATATCAGGAATGTAATGATGCAATACTGAAAGTATTGAATACGTCCAAAAAGCCTTTAGGGAAAATAAAGAAAAGATATTTGAATAACGATGAGCTAAGAGATGCTTAGTTGTATATATTACTCAATTGCGACGAGGATAAAGTGGAGAAGATAGAGGGGTAAGTAATTAATACGTCCATATTTATGTCATCTCAATGTAATAGTATAAGCTAATATTATGCTACTAATCATCGATTGCATCGTTATTTTTTAGCACATATAATGATGAGCTGAGGTTGGTTAGACCCACATAACAGATGAAGAAGTAGAACAAGAAATGAGACGTCATTTTCCTTCTTGGTTGAGCGCATAGTTAAGGAGCTCAGTAATTACTTTTTCTGTATGCACTTGCACAATAAATAACTTACTATCACTGCTTTGGTATTTAGGTCGATCGTCTAATAACATCCGAGACTGAATCTATTAGAACTCTAGCCAAAGGACCAATTACTGCCGTCAAAATATGGCCAAGTTATTATATGAATGGGTTTATGTTCAAGTCAACAAATGCTCTATTCAGAGAGCTTTCTGGATCTTGATTCCACGAAAAATAATTGTTTATGTATCAAATCTTCGAACTATAAAGACGTCAATCCAGGCAATGATTTCTTTGGCCTCTTATAAGAGATTGTGGTGCTGACATATAATTATGGCATAAAACCTGCTAAGATCATACTATTCAAGTGTGAATGGTTCGATCTGATTCAAGATCAAGGTTAAAAAATTGACAAGCATGGTCTTGTGGATATAAACTACAAGCATAGATATCAAGTCTATGAACCATTTTTCCTATCAAGTTAGGTTCAGCTCGTGTACTTCACAACTTATCCTAGACGGGGGACAGCGAGGTCGGATTAGTGGACAATATGCAAGACTAAATCTAGAAATACCTTTGACATTGACAAAATAGCTTATCAGGAGGATGAGCTACCTCTTGTAACAAATATTATAGATGTGGATTCAATAAAAGTTACTCATTACACGACTAATAATATAGAAGAGATAGCATTATTTGAAGAGAAGGATGAAGATTGAGTAGATGAAAGTGAAGATGAGAAGGAAGAGGAAGAGGAGGATGAGGAAGGCGAACAAGATAAATTTTCTAAAGATGATTAAAAATAAAATAAATCTATTTGGACTTATGACATGTATTATATTTTGATTGTAGAATGTACTATCAATTTAGACTTGTGACATACTAGTTATTTACAGTACAATTATATTAATGCTGTGAGATATGCATAACATTTTGACTTTAGAATGTACTATATATTTGTTTATTTGCTCTATCATCATATGTTGTTACCAGGTATGACAGGACGACGCAGAGTGTTCGGCTGGTCCCGAGGTAGACAAAGTGCTCATACGATACTGCCTACTGTTGGTTCTGGATCCTTGGTGCCAAGTACTCCTGTATATCGTCCAGTCATATCTTCGACTGCAGCAACGTTACGTGGCAGCACTCCTTGGATGAGTAGTTCCAGTCCTGAGACTACCCACTCGTCCAGTATTCCTCATGCTGACGGAACCATGGAGACAGATGAGCATATGGCGGAGGTTTAGCCGACGTCGTCCCAGCATCAACGAGATCCTCCATGCGCACCTCTGGACGAGATATGGACGGAGATTTGGGCCGACGGTACAAAGTAAGTCAATTACTTGGTTTAGCATCATATATATCATGTATTTCTTTATTCATCATATATTCACTTTTTTGATAAAATTAATTCTCTATACAGATATCGTCCTTCGTCGGTACAGAGATGCCCAGGCTACTTTTTGAGGTACAACTATGGTGGTCCTTGGATCAACTACTCTTATACTCTGGATGAGAGAAAGGTATTCTGGTTTGCGCACTTCAAGGTGAAAGTAAATTATATCAATCATCTAATTTATGCATATTATATAACTTACTAAATTATTTCTTATAGCAAACGTATTTCTTTCCACCGCACCGAGCCGAGTTGATCGAGCAGATATTTCTTGCCTTTGCCGCCAAGCTGACCGTGATGCTCTGGATGAGCAGAAGGCTCGTGATCATGAAGAAAAACTGATCCAAGGTTGGATCATGCTTGAGAAGTGGACTACGATGAGGGCTAGATTTGATGATCCAAGGTATAAGAAAAGAACTGAGAAGGCCAATGCGGCTAGGCAGAAGGCAGCAAAGTGGTGTGGTGGCTCGATTTTGACGACATAATATTTCTGTCATTTGGTATATTTTTTATTTCAGATATATTATTTAATACAAGTACGATAAAATGGTAGTAGAATAAAATATTTAATTTTAGTACTAAATAATATATTTTTAATAGGTACAAAGGGGTGAGATGCCAACATGGTGACCGTCTTCCTGGCCACCCGTCGAACGGGCGAGAATCTCATTGATGAGAGAGCCTCGCAGACCTATGTAAGTATTGCTTTACTTTGTGTTAATTTTAGTATAACTTAGAAAATATGCAAATAACTATCCATGTAGTTAGTAATAAGTAACTTAGACACATTAGCAATTATCGAGTATCCAAACTTTTTTAGGGCGAGTATCTTAGGCTGCGTGAGCAGGCGACTGCTAGTGCACCTAAAACGGGAGAGGCTGATACTTCCTCACAGCCCTATCCAGCTCCGTCGGCGGATGAGCTGTGGGTGACCGCCACTGGTGGTCTCCAAAAGGGTCCGTACTACGGTACGTGATCCTATGGCGCCCTTGTTGTGACAGAGTCATCTAGGGCCTCCACTGCATGTGCACATTCTCCACAGCCCACGCAGGCGTCGGCCTGAGTCCAGGGGACCATTGATCGTTAAATTGCGTCTATCCATGATGAGTTGCTGCGAAGGATGGATGAGAAACCCCGGTCCCAGTCGCAGGCGGACGATGCGACGCTCATCGCATAATTTGATACGCTCAAGTGCAACATCATGGAGCTCTGGAATATGACAGATGATCTTAGAGCGTCGATAGAGTGCAGCATGATGGAGCTGCTGGCATGACAGCTGCCATGGGCAAGAGGCTGACGATGATGTAAGATTTAATGGTTCATAGAAGTACAAGGCTGTTATCTACCAAGAATTCATACAACCATCGACTAGAGTAGATACGTCCTCCTGGTGGGCCTTCATCGACACAGACTCCACCGACGTTACTTTCTTCTCTATCGACATCGGTATCGATTTCAAGGGAGAAGTATGATTTATTCTTATCCCTGATTCGTGCCGGTGGTCATCCTCCTACAGATCCGCAGTAGTCCTAGTTAGGATAGTTTACTGGTTGTTTATGTTTTGACCTATGATATTTGGTTATTTATGAATATTCTTTATTTTTGAGGCTTTCAGACTTTATTTCTTGCACTCAGTTGTGTGGATATTTATTGTATTCTTTACGACGAGACAAGATTTTCTCTACACTCGGTTTGTAATCCCAATATTTCATTTTCTTCAAATTTTACTATATTATTTATATTAAATGTATGTTAATTTACCGGTATTCAGTGTTCAATCGAAAGGGTCGACGAACCCAGGAAATTCAATGAAGGGTTTCTCCGGGTCTATTTATATAAATTGTGAATTCAAAAACTGCAGGAAGATTGGTTTGGAAACCATTATATATTCTTTTTTTTAATTTTTTCCTGAAACTTTAACGACGTTTAGCAATATTTAGCGACGTTTATATACGACGCTAAATACTTTGCTAAATACGTCGCTAAGTACGTCGCTGAATGTCACTAAATTGCTGACATGAAAGTATTTGCGAGGTCAATATAACGTTGCTAAATATCGTTAAATAGAAAAAATTAGTGATGTATAGTGACACAAAATACGTTGCTAATTTAGCGACGTCACGTCGCTAATATAAAAAATATTAGCGACGCCAATACGTTACTAGAAAACGTCGATATAGCGACGTTTTGTGACATTTTTCCTGTCAGCGACTAGCTTAAACGCGACTTTATTGAAACGTCGCTAAATTTTTTTAGCAACATTTTTAGGCCATCTAGCAACATTTTCTAAAGTCACTAATTTATCTTATTCTGGTAGTATATATATATATATATATATATATATATATATATATATATATATATATATATATATATATATATATATATATATATATATATAGACACACACATACTTGTTTGTTGGTGATTGAGACACCTAGGATTGCTTGACCTAATATGGACTATTTGTTTTAGGTTAACTGCCCATGTCATTACAGCCGTGACCGTATCTTGGGGTACCAAAATACTCTAATATATGTAGCTGGCCTAGCTCTGTACCCATTCTATATTATTCTGATTTTGGGATATGACATCTGATAGTATGATCATGTATGTAGTTATCCTCTACTACTGCAGCATTTTGACTAACTAGCTTCATGATCATATATGATATAATATTTGTAATACCATATCACTTTTCATATATGATATATTCTTATTATTTTTATTTCTTAAATTGCGAGTTAGTATTCATCAGCCCTAGGATTGACATCTTTTACATGCTAGATTTTTTCCACTTGTCTTCTTGGATAGCCAAGATTGCCATCTAATGTTCTTATGTACCTTGTACGACGTAGCTACACTCGTCCGTCTCTATCTTCCTATATTTTGGGACTAGGCATGACATGGTGAGAGTGGCTATAAGGGAATAATGCTAGATTAATCACTACTCAATTTCTCCAAGGATAGTCATTTGCAGCAATTTGGAGGCTTATATGTTTACTTAGTAATCAAGAGTATAGTCTTCACGTCTTGCTCCCAAAAGATGGAAGAGCAGATACGTGGCAATGGACAACTACATATTACATAGATGCCTGCCCATCGTGATGTGGTTTAAGTATTACTATATATATGATTATGTGTCTTCTAACATGAAAATTGTATAGTTCGCCTAATACTTTTCTATCTCAATCTAACGTGAATAATATTAGGCAATAAAAATTATAATATAGAGTTATTTGCTGCTAAATCAATAAAAAGAAGCATGGTTAGCGACATAAAAAATGTTATTATTCCCTCAAAATATGTCACAAATCTAATTTAGAGACGTAATTAGGAAAGATTAATTTTATAGCCAATATTAATGCCTTAGAGTACCAAAACACCGAAAAAACTTTGTTATAGTGGCACATATTTATGTCAGCACATAGCGACGTAATGGTAGCATAGATGTTATCAAAAATGATAATATGACATGACTTCTAATGAGGTCTTGGCGATCTTGTTTTTACGTTTATTGTTGACGTGTCAAGATGGTGTGGCTAGAAAATTGGAGATGTTAGATACATTAAAATTAGTAATTATCATTCTCAATATGAGTACTTACTAATATTTCATTCAATGTAACGACATTTTGATGCAGAGTAGCAGCATTTCTAGCATTGCTAAACGTCACCAAATACTCCTAAATACCAAAAAAAAAAAAAAAAAAAAAAAAAAAAAAAAAACTCTTTTAGAAAGTTTTAGTGTTCCTGCTTTTCAATATACATTATATATGGAATACCATAATAATTAAAAGCTAGTAGAACAATGATGAACATAGATAAGACCCACAATGATATAAGAAATACATAATAAAGTTGAATTATATATATATATATATATATATCAAAGACTATAATACATACCAAAGTGAAAAAAAATCATAATACATCTCAATGTATAAAACATATAATGTACGATAATAATACAATACCAAGTCTGGGTAAACCCAAGTAGGGTCGGATGCAAAAAAAAAAAAAACAATACCAAAGGAGCCAAAGGATGTGTAACACGCTTTTTATGCATTATAGCCTCATCTACCATCTGCGAATGCCATCAGATCATGATCATGAGGCAATTAGGGCAGTGGTAGTAATTAAGACTACTTGAGCTATGTCAGTATATGACTAAACTTTTCCAAGACACCAAGGAGATAACCCATAGTATGTGTGAGCTAGGCAATGACTCGTTCAAGTGCATCAAAATATTATGTGAACACCAGCTCATTGAATTGCTATTATTTGGGATATATTTAGGACTCAGACTGGGACACCCTGACTAATTTATCTTTAAATTGAGTCATTTGTTGCTCCCAGGCCTCCATGCATAATAGATCAAGAGAACTCTAAGAGGCCTTAGAAACTGTACAGGTGGAGGGAGCTTTGGACCCCCTACATCGCTAGATCAGCTTGGTAGTAAACTATCCCATAATAAGAAACATTGTAAGACTACCATATATGGTCTAACAGAGGTCATCATCCGATAGGACAGTCTACGAGGAAGTACCTTCTCCTTCAGCTGATATAGCTGCTCGTTGTGCCTCCTCGCGAAGTCTCTTATACTTAACCTATATGAATTTATATCCTAAACCAACGTATCTATTGTATTTAAATATGATATATCCTAATGATTGAAGGGAAATTATAGTCACTCTAGAGGGGGGATGTAGAAGCATAAAAAAACTTTCAGAAAATAGGACACATAAACTACCGAACGCATATGTTCAAAAGACTCTATGCCGTACGATAGACATGTATCACTAGGAAGAAGTTTGCAACATGAAGCCTAGGCACATACAACTTTGACGCATGTTGTCACGTCTGTCACAATATGGCATGCCCCAGTCCCAAAATATGTATGACCAGGTATACGTACACATTCCAACTGTACGAACAAGTATAGAAACCCAATTTAATGGACCTAACCAGTCGTAGTACGTTGTAAAATATAACTAAGAGTCAATATCACAGGCAGGTAAAATCTAGTCTCATCCATAAAATATCACATAATAGAAAACTGAATGAAATAGAATAAGTCTCAGAATCCATAACAAAAGAATATCTAGTGGAGAATAAACCACAAAATGAGTACAAAAGAATACTGAAAGAATACAACTAAGCAATAAAAAAATAGTCCGGACGTCAACTAACTAGATAACGACACACAAGACACTAAGCAACTGTCATCCATTAATGAATGCTCAAAGAAACTCCTGTGGCTCCACCTCGAAGTCCTCGTCTACAAAATCTCCAACTCCATAATCCGTCGGGTATAAGTGCTCGTCGGAATTTGAAAAAGGTGTCAGGTCCTCAGAGGGACATAACAAGTGCATAAGAAATTGACATGCATGAAAGTAAAGTAGTAACCAATAAATAGGGTAACTAAACTATTTATGTGATGTGCACTCAAGAAATCTCTAATGGTGCATGGGGGGGGAGAAATAGAAGAACAGTCGTCCTACCAGGTGCTCCGAAGAACTCAGGGTTACACAGTTGCACCATTTTTGCAGTACAGTAAGAAACAGAAATCCCATACGCTCACTAGCAGATTCTTCCCTCCCAATGAACTATCCAAACTGTATACGCAGTGTAGACAGAATGCAACGACGTCAACGTTCAACAAGCACTAAAAAGGCTACTCCTAGTAGAAGTGGTTGAATTAAACCAAGTATTTTCGCTGGAATAGTAAAAATCTAGAATTCAAACTAATACTGACTACTAACACAAGACGCGAACTCATGTACCGATGGCCAGTCAATACGCTAGTCCATGCACTCATTCACTCAGTGAACGTGATTGAAATAGTGTCAGGTCATAAGATACCACGTATCTGCATAACATAACGGGTACGTCTGCTACTCTAAGACACGTGCACACAACTAACAAAATAAAAACTAGGCATATTGTAAACTGAACAATACAAACAAGTAAGGTGTACTTCCTTCCAAGCCAAAATTCGAGCACAACAATTCTGGTTTGGAGCTCTCCACAGGAATATCTTGAACACCTACCAATTAATTATTACACTAATTATACTCTTATTATCAAGTTAAAATTAGGTTATTAACTAGTTCTTAATTCTACGTTGATTGCACATGCAAGTAACTAGACCTCAAAATATTACGAGTCATTAAACATAACCAAAATCCTTTTAAAGACATTAATTATCAAAAATAATAATTCTAAAATTTTTTATTAGAAAATAAGGTTTTTAGTGATAAGGTCATCTTCTATAATTTCTATGAGTCAAAAACCAAGTAGAAACCAAAACTAGGTCATAAGAGGTTACCGACAGGTTAATAAAAGCAATTTTTAATAAATGGATAATTCTGGAATAAATACTTAAAAATCAAAACTAAAATAACATAATATAATTTTATATGTAGAAAATATAGATTTTTGGTTGGAGTTTAAATCTGAAATTGCCGGGGCCAAATTTTGTCAAAACTAGGTCAACTTGTTATATAAAACACCTAGAATTTTAATTTTCTAAATAGAAATAAAAATCTAAATAATTATGGTAAAATCATAAATAATTACAATAAATACTATTTATTTTATCCATACAAAAATAATTAGGATTTTAGCATCTACAAGTTGATCCTATTAGGGTTGGCAACCAAACTTGCTAGTGTGCATGCAAATGGGTGGTACATAGGTTGTTATGACATCATAGACATAAATTTTATATTTATTTAATAAATTTAAGAATATATATATTCTTGAAAAAATAGTAATCCATCTAGAAAAATTAGGTTTTTCATCTACTATTAAATCTTAACAAAGTCCAAGGGTCTCCAACATGCATAATCAAAACTAGGTCAACTAGGTGACTTTTTAAGCATAAAAATCATTTAAATCAAAAATAATATTTCCAAAAATATATATTAAAAACTGAATTTAATATATGTTAATAATATCATATATTAATTATCTACAACATTTTAGAAGGATTCAAAATGTGGTTATGGAGAAAACATAATACTAAGTCACCATTTCTATTGTACATACAATTTAGTCCAAAAATAATAATAATTTAATAATATGGAATAAATAGTAATAACATGGATAACAATAATTTAAACATCGTATTTCTATATTAATAACAAGTTTTAATCAAGATTTTTACCTATGGGTGCATATATGTATTCATGGTTTCAATTCTTTACATGCAAACCCTAAAATAAAATCCTACAATAAAGAACATGGCAATGTATTGCAAACACCTATAAAAATTATTTATTTATATACAATAATTATTCATGCATTCATACATAATAGAGAGGGTTTGAGGTAGAATGTGACTTACTAGATAGAGAAGGATGAATAACTAGGGTTCTTGGATGAAGGAGATGACGTTGTGTCCACGTGAGGGAGGGGGGGTCAGCTTGGTGATGATGGTGGTATCTTGGAGGAAGAAGGTGAAGAAGAAAATTTGGGTTTTGTAGAGGAGAATTTAAGTTAGAGTTTTTAGAAGATAGAAAGGGTATATATATGGAGAGAAGAGAGGGCGAGAGATTCGGCCAAGGGAGGGGTCACGCGGATATGGGGAGGGGTCGTGGGTTTTGTGTAGGATTAGGATTATATGGGTAGTTAGTTTGTTTGGATGTTTCCTAATTAGATTGTTAGTTATTTAAAAGTCAAAAACTAATCAATTAATTAATATGACAAGGATTTAATTTTATTCCATGGGATTAAAACTAGTAATAAATAAATAAATAAATAAATACTACAAAAGAGAAAAGTAGCCTAAATTGGCATGGAGGAATTATGTGTTGCTATTTGAAAAATGTTGGATTAGAAAATAATCACAAATAAATTATTTATATAAAAATATCTAAATTTTAAACACAATAAACTACCGCTGTCACACTAGTGCCATACTAATATCGAATGGTCGAATTTTGTGTCACATGAAGATCCTATAGGTAGTGTCTCCCGTGTAGGCTACTTCCTACGAAGGGCAATGTAGGTTTTGGGGTCGTCCTATGTCATTAATGTTCAAACTAAGGTGAAGTATCCTAATACAATGACTAAATTTAAATTGATTTTAAAATATTCTAAATAAGCACAATAAATATAGAATACACACAAAAATACCTATTTTTGGGTGAGGGGTTTTACAATCTATCCACCTTAGAAAATTTTGTCTCGAAATTAAGAATATGGCACGATCTAGAAAAATAATAATGCAGTATGTAAAGTCCAAACCTGAAGACTCGCGTAAGTGAGAAAAATGCTCTTAAGATCGAATCATCTCGCTTCCAAGTTGATCCGCCCGATGAATGATGCTTCCAAGCAACACGGACTAGTCAAATGGTCTTTTCCTTTAGCACATTCTCTCTGCGTTCGAGAATCTCAGCTGACTGCTCCTCATAAGACAAAATCGGTCCTATAGTGATCTCTGAATAATCCAATACATGGCTAGGATCCGCTACATACCTTCTCAATTGTGAGATATGGAACACATTGTGGACACCCTCCAAAGTCTGCGGTAATGCTAGTCTGTAAACAATCTCTCCAACACGCTCCAATACGTCAAACGGTCCGATGTACCTCAGACTAAGCTTCCCCCTACCTCCAAATATTATGGTTCCTCTAGTAGGGGAGATCCTTAAGAACACATGATCTCCTGACTTGAACTCTAGGGGTCGACAGTGAGTATCGTCCTACTGCTTCTGTCTATCCTGTGCTGCTCAAAGGTGACCTTGAATCTGCTTGACCTTCTCCACTGTGTGAGTCACCAACTCCGGTCCAAGTATCTGTCTCTCGCCCATATCTCTCCAACATATTGGCGATCGACACTTCCTTCCATATAATGCTTCAAAAGGCGCCATTTGAATGCTTGCTTGGTAGCTATTATTTTAAGAGAACTCTACCAAATGCAAGTAATTCTCCCAAGATCCTCCAAAGTCAAGCATGCATGCTCTCAACATGTCCTCCAACGTCTGAATAGTGCTCTCTGACTATCCGTCTGACTGCGGGTGGTAAGAAGTGCTACACTTCAATCTATTTACTAACCTCTCCTCTAAAAATGTGATGTGAACCTCAAACCTCTGTCGAAAACTATGCTGACTGGTACTCCATGTAGGCGTACAATCTTTTTCATGTACATCTCTGCCAGAACATCTGTAGATTATCCAAATCTAAAGGGTAAGAAGTGTGCTGCCTTAGTTAATCTGTCCTCAATCACCCAAACTGTATCTCGTCCAGCTGGACTTCTCGAAAAACCCGTAATGAAGTCCATGATGATGTGCTCCCATTTCCACTCCGGGTTTGGAAGTGGTTGGAGTAGTCCTGCTGATCTCTGATATTCAACTTTAACTTGCTAACACACCAAGCACTTTGCCATAAATCGTGCTCTCTCGCTTCATCTCGTAGTAATATTGTCTCAAGTCTCTATACATCTTCGTGCCTCCCGGATAAATAGAGTATGCTGAACTGTGAGCCTTCAATATTAGCTCCTGCCTAAGCTCTCCATCAGGAATATAAAGGCGATCCCCATACCTCAAATTCCCATCTTCATGTATCCTCAGCCTAGTCTGCAACTCTGCCTCAGTCCTCTGTCTAAGCCTCTAAAATCTCGCATCAGTCGGCATAGCTACCATGATATGCTTCACCAATGATGATTGTACTTGAAGGCTCATTAACTTTGCGACTTCTCCTGGCATAACCACCTCTATGCCCAACTGCTCCAAATCATATAACAATTCCTTCTGTGTTGTCAAGAAGTACACCATCAGTCTCCTACTCAACTCGTCCGCTACTGCATTAGCCTTGCCTAGATGGTATTGCAGCTCAATATCAAAATCTTTCATCAACTCTAGCCATCATCTCTGTCTCTGATTCAAATCCTTCTGAGTATAGACATACTTTAAACTCTTATGATCTGTATAGATCTTTATAGCCTCTCTGTATAAATAGTGCCTCCAAAGCTTCAGAGAAAAGATTACTGTTGCAAGCTCCAAGTCATGAGTGGGGTAGTTCTTCTCATGGATCCTTAACTGCCGAGAATCATAGGCTACCACATTTTCGTGCTGTATCATGACACAACCTAATCCCTTTCTGTAAGCATCGCTATAAATAACAAATCCTCCTGGTCCAGTAGGTATGGTCAAGATCGGTGTTGTAGTCAGGCACTTCTTTAACTCATCAAATACCATCTAACATTCCTCTATCCAAATGAACTTCTTGTCCTTGCGGGTCAACCTTGTCATAGGCTCTGCAATCCTCGCAAAATTCTCCACAAACCTTCGGTAATATTCGATAAGTCCTAGAAAACTTCGCAGCTCTGTGGCGTCGGTTGGGGTCAACCACGTCTCTATTGCTTATATCTTAGCTGGATTAACTAATATGCCTTCTCCCATGATAACATGCCCAAGAAAAGAGACATAATCTAGGAGAAATTCATACTTGCTTAGCTTAGCATATAACTTCTGATGTCTCAATATTTCTAGAACCTTCCTCAGATGTTCCTCGTATTTTTTATGTCTCTTCGAGTACACCAAAATATCGTCGATAAATACTACCACAAACTGGTCCAACTACTGATGGAATACTTGGTTCATTAAGTTCATAAACACAGCTGGCACATTTGTCAATCCAAAGGGCATTACCAAGAACTCGTAGTGACCATAGCGAGTTCTGAAAGCCGTTTTCTGAATATCCATACACCTCACCTTTACTTGATGGTATCCTGATCTTAGATCAATCTTAGAAAACACTTGTGCTCCTGTTAGTTGGTTGAATAAGTCATCAATCTGCGGCAGAGGGTACTTATTCTTGATGGTCATTACATTAAGGGCTCTGTAGTCAATGCACATATGGACTGTTCCATCTTTCTTTGATACGAACAATACTGGGGGTTCCCAAGGTGATGCACTTGGCCTAATGAATCCCTTGTCCTGCAACTCTTGCAACTGCACCTTCAGCTCATCTAGCTCCTTCTTTTCTAGACTATACACATTAGAAGATATCGGCGCTGCTCCCGATACTAACTCAATAGTGAACTTGACTTCTCTGTCCGGTGGCAGACCCGGCAACTCGTCTGGAAAGACATCTGCAAACTCTTCAATAATCGGTAGTGGTGCAACTTCCATCACCATAAAAGCTCCACCTAATTGGCCTACTCCCTTCTTTGTAGTTTCTCTCATGAACTCAAACTCTGGCTGACCTGGCGGCTTAAAGATAGCACAACCTTAATGGCAATATAATACTGCATGATATTGTCTAAGCCAATCCATCCCCAACACTAAGTCAAAATTTGGCATTAGAAATACCAAAAGTCGAGCTCTCATCTACCGACCACAAACAATAATTGAACAAGTCCTACATGTACTAGTTACAAGCACTATTCCTCTCCCGGTAAGAATCCTCCAACTCTTAAGCAAGGGTGAAGTAGCTGTTTTATGCATTGCTACAAATATAAACCCCTAGATTTTTCAGGATTTTAAAAACAAATTTTTAGTTTTTTTTAGAATTTTTAACTAATTAAAATCAAGGTATTCTGGTTTTAAATAATTTTAAATGTTTTTATTAAATATTAAAATATTATAAAAATAATATTTTTTGGTGTAAAATAAAATATTAGACATAGGGTAATTTTTCTAGAATTTATTGGACCCCAAAACCATTTTTAAAGACCTAAAAACAAAATAATTTATTAAACCCAAAATAAACTAACCAGAACCAACCAGTTTAAACCAATTTCTGAACCGAACCGACCTTTGTGAACCAACCCTGAACCCTAGCGGGTCGGTTCGGATCTAAACCCGACCCAAAACCCGACCCATTAACCCGCTACTGTAGCAAACCCTAAACGAATTTCCCCCAACGCCTCCGCCGTTCCCTTCCTCGACTCCGACCGCCGGCGGTTACGCCGCTCCGCCTCCCAGCTGCTCCATCTTTCCGTTGTCCGCTCGCCTTCCCAACGCCGCTAGGCCTCCCCGTTCCCGCAACCACCACCGCTTCTCCTCCTCGGCCTTCCTATTTAAACCCTGGCCTCCCCTTCGCTCCACCCCCAACACCACCACCGTAAGCCACTACCAACACCGCACCCCGCCCTCACAACAACCACCGCCACCGAGCCTCGATGACCCCGTAACTGGCCATCCCACTCGGCCCCGAGCCTCGACGACCCCGCAGCTGGCCTCCCGAGCTCCACCGCCTCTGACTCCACCGGACTCCGCCACTTACGACCAGTAGCAGCCCCGGCCGCCACACGCGCCGCCACGACGAGCTCCTCCGGCAGCCTCCAGCTCGGGCGACGTCTCCCGCAGCAGCAGAAACCCTAGCAGCCCCGTCGGCCGAGCGTCGCGCCGCCCCGCGAGAACATGTTTTCAGTCATCTTCGAAGCCCTGTTCAGGTGACTGTTTTTCTCTCCTCGCTGCCCCATTTTTCGTTTTGTCTGCTGTGACGCGTAGACTGCGTGACCCTCTCGATACCCGTGCAACTTGTTCGGGGTATCGCATCCTGTAGCGATCGCAAACTGCGACCCAAAATCAGGAAAATTAATATCCTATTTTTCCCCAGTACTGGGTGCGCCCCGCTAACCGGGACGACTTGGTCATGTGCAGACTTTACCGAAAGGTGCACGCCGTTAATACGGACGTGTAAGATTTTACGGAAGTTGATTTGGATATGCGTGCACACTAGAATCAATGCATATCCGTCGACAACACCCCGTTTTGGCCCTATTCTGGAACTCATTGTAACTTCGTGTACGCATGTCATATCGAAATAAAGCTTGTACCATCAGACTCGTAGCAATACGCTGGTCCTGTGACCCAATTTTGGATTGATTCTGAGAACGTTAACAAAATTACGTATCGTGGGCCCCACGGCTCCACTTGACGGGCGATTTTGTGATCGGCACATCAGAATCCAGTTCTGGAGATTCCGTTGGATTCGTATCGTCGTTCTGGACTTGTAGATACTAAGTTTGATGAATTTGGAGAACACTGTCTCTGACACATTTTTCGGTGCGAAGCGGGCCACATATGGACCACGCTTTGACCATAAACTGTCACTTTTGCCCCTGTGTCCAAATTGGACTCAAGGACAGGCAATTCTAGCTATTTGATATCTTATGAACCCGATGGTAACGTTTATTTTAGCAACCGGAGAGGTACCTGCAGATCTAGTTGATACCAGAGCAACAGTTGGAGTCAGAACCCCAGGCAAGTGTACCTTGCCATACTTGCAGCATTTGTTTATACTATTCTCTTAATTTATTACTGTAATATCTCTGTTCAACCTAGGACCGTGTAACATTACTTAGCGTCCGAATAATATTCGGGTGTCAACGCCGTACGCGGAGTTGTGTAACGTCACCTAGACATGGATATCGAGAACCTATATATTCTCGTACTTGCATTATCAAGTACGTCATACCCAGGACACCTGACACTATTCATGAGATAAAATCTTCTTGAGATATTTATGGTGATTCTGTATAGGATACAGGTTTGTGACATATACTTTATACATGCTTAGATATCATTATGACTTGTTGTATTAGATATGATCTTGCGTGTCATGGACATGAGACGTGTGATTACATTGGGTGGGGAGAGACACGCAGGCTACAGGATAATTTATATATATATTTATTATGGTGAGGCCTTAGACTCTACATCATAGCTAGGCATTCTACTAGCGATATCACTACTACCGGCTCCCCGACACCGAGCTTGTAGTGGTCTCAGCCTGAGTTCTAGTGATGCTCTCATCTTGTATTTCACATAGATGGTTACATAGTTTACCCTATTATTTTATTTATTATTGTACTACATTTATTATGGCTTAAGTTATTCTTGTACCTTGCTATGTCCCCTGAGGACCTGGATCCGGATTATGTCCCAGGTTTAGCAGAAGAGATCTATCCCGAAGTATAAGGGACATGAGCATTAGCAGGAGCAGAAGCTGGAACAGGAGCAGGTGCATACATTGGAGCAGTACCAGAAACCGAGGACGAGGTCATCGCCGATGATTTTTCCTGAGTGTATGCTTTATCCATACTCAATATTTGCTGTTGTTATCTTTATTCTTGTATCTTGACTATTGTATCAGACTCATTATCGGGTTGTTCCCCGAGTTATGTTTTATTGAGATTTGATATTGCTTTATACTCTTATATTGTTATATTCATTTCTATGGATAAGATTAGATTATGACCTGTTATTTAGACCATATTGTTGTATTACAGCTTAAGTACTGTAAACCCCCTCAATTTATTCTGTAGATAGTTAGAGTGGATTTGGAAAAAAATTGATAGCAGATGTCGAGGTTTAGAGTAGAGATAATTTATCTGGTATTTAATCAATTAATTAAAACCCTTGGCGCGCCCTATCATTTTCTAATTTTTTCGGAGCCCAATATCAGCCCATAAATTCCGTTCAATTATTGTACTTCTGACCTGACCCGCCAAATTAGGCATTAGACTTTTTCGTCTTTTAAAATAAATTTTTGTGTGCTCAAAATTAATTGCGCAACATTCCAGAATCGTAACCCATATTTAATTCTGTGTCGGACACCTATGTCGTTACCCTAAATTTTGGGATACCAACTTAACCCGTTGAGCCGGACCAACTAAAGGGTCCAAGACTGACTCCAAGCCCCCACCATTTTTGGCCTTTGCGTCATTTTCGGATTTTGACCCCAAGTGCCCCCGATTAATCTAAATTCGCGGGACACTTTATTTCTAATTAAATCGGGGATACCAACTTTGTAAATCCCAATTTTAATCCTAAATTAATCCCAATGCCTTTCTAATTAAATCCGTGCCTAACGCACAACACCCTCTCACCATGAAAATTGCTAAACATATTTTTCTCCGCAATTTTTGTGTCATTTTATATGTCCATGAAATTTCCCGAATTTACGGGACTAAGTTGCAATTATTGAATTGTGTGGCACCACCCTATTGGCCATGAACAAATGAGAGGTCCCAAAATGGGGTCCCATTCACACCCATGCATTCACCCCTCATGAAGAAAACCCTCTTCTCTTCATGATCAATCACAACCATCCATTTTGAATAGGATGATCACAACCATCCATCCCCTTTCACCAACCCCTATAAAGTAACTCCTCACCCCACCCTCAAAACAAAAACCAACCGGCCCTAATCCCAAGGGAAAACCTCTCTCTCTCCTCACTCTTTCATTTAAAGCTCCCATGCAAAGCTTCTCCTTTCTCCATTATTTTCTTCACCTTCCTTTCTTCTTCTTCCACTCTTCTTGGAGAAGAGCACACCCGGCCGACTATGTCCGCTGATCCCACTCTGCCTTCAGTGCGCCGGTGAGCTCAGCTCCGGCCGAGCGCCGGCCAAGCAGCACCGCACTCCACAACTGAACCCAACGCAGCTCCGGTCCGCACAGCTCTCGACTCCGGCTATGCAGCTCACCCGCCTACTGCAGCAGTCTCCAATTCGGCTCCTCCACATCAGTCTTCAGCCGGCCGACGGCGGCTCCTCCACATCAGTCTCCAGTCCGGACGACGGCAGTCCCTCCACAGCAGCCACCAGTTCGGTCGACGACAACAGCTCCTCCGCGTGGTCGATAAGCTCGACCACAGCAGCTCCTGACCGGAGCTCAATCAGATCCGCTTCGTCTAAATATGCTCCTCCGTCTGCCATGGCCACAACCTCTCTGGCCGAGCTGCTGCGCCGCCCCACGAGCCGGCCATCGACCGAGTTGCTGTCCGTTCAACCACTCCGGCGAGATCTGGCCTGCTGTACACTCCACCACCAGCCTCCCCGTCTGACTTCCTCATCTCCTTCTTCATCACCACCACCTTCACCTTCGGTCCATTCTACCACCACCACCACCAGCTTCCTGCCACCTCCCTCCGGCCATCACCCCCTCCGGCCAGCAACCACCCCATCTGAGGTGAACCACTACCCTCTCTGTATTTTATATATTGTTCTGTGTTTTTAAGTTAAAGTTTATTATTGTATAATTCATTTTGTGTATGTTTAGTTTAGTGTTTATGTTTAGAGTTGTTTATTTGCTTGGGAGTTTTAGGATTATATAGGTTTAAGTTTAGGGTTTGATTATAACTAAAGATTATGAATATGAAACATGGTTGGTGAAATGCTAAATTAATTATGTAAGGTTTAGAAATAATTTGATTAAGGACATGGTATATATATACATGATGAATGAAATTAATGGATATACATGAGTTAGGGTATGAGAATGCATGTATCGTTGTTTAGGATTAGGATCATATGCAATGACTATGAACTATATGCATGGGTGGAAAATGCAAGATTAATATACAAAGCATTCGAATATATATTGAGTTCATGATATTGGGATACCTTGAGATGTTAAGGCATAGAAATTTATATCTGCACTATTGTTTATTATGTTGAGCAAATTAAATTATTGCGAATTAATACGATAATTTGTCATCGAGGGACAGATGATTTATGGTGAATTAGTAATGATGATGTGGAACAGAAGGTTTAATAATTATTAATTATGTAATCGAGGACAATAGTAAATGTACATGTTAACGTCTGTGAACACTTATGTCACGCCCCAGTCCCAAAAATACGTAGGACTAGGACACGTGAGCATGCCAGCCGTATGAATATGGCGCTCCAATATATGAAAACTATATCACACGTACGCTGTAATATGAATAACAATTCACAAGTGGTAAACATATATGTCACAAAACATAACTAAATCTCATCCACAGAATCATATATAAATGAATAACCAATACCTATACTAGAACTCAAGGTAAAGTATCTAATGATGATAGTCGGATGGAAACAAATTCACTACCAGACTAGAATATAGAATAGACAAGGTAAATACAATATGAATATCAACTACCAATCATGAGCTCGAAGAGAAGTCCTCATCGCAATACAAGTAGCAAGTCCGGATCTGCGCTCCTGTGAATACTCAAGAACAGATATACCTGGCAGAGAACCAGGTCCTCAGAGGGACATAACAAGATACTTAAACACATGCCATAAAGTAAATACTGTAAAAACTCAAGGGTGACCTAACCATCTAAGTGAAATGCACTTTGAGGACAACTTGAGTATATGGGAAGGTGTAGGCTAGACATATGCTGACGTAATTTACCAATCGTGACAACTGGCTAATATATGCCACACATGCCCCCATAGGAGGGCGCTCAGTAATAACGTCCATATCCCGAAGAGCATGGCATCTGTATAATATAACGTCCATATCACTCCGTCGAGTGTGGCATCAGTGTAAAGGAAGTGGGGTGTCCCATACGCCTATAAGTCGTCCTCCCCGCCCAATGATCTAAGCTTGTTGTCTTCACAACACGCGTCAGCTACTATGCCTCGGCATCGTAACTCTGGCTCATAGTCTATCGCTAGAACAGTAGCCCAATCCTTCAACTAAACAAGGACAAGGATGGGACCATCGTACCACGCTAGTCTATGCTCTGTCTATCAATAACTGCTAAGTCTTCTAACATGCATCACTATTAGCAGTTATTCCCTATCCGTCGCACGCCTACACGTACAGGTGGCCAACCACATACGTAGGACCGTGCCCTACATGAGACTCACAGCACGTGTACGAAAATGTGTCAAGGCCTGAGAGTCATACCAATAACTCTACACTTTAGGTGGGTCCACTAGACACTAGGTCAGACACTATCCTAACGTCAACGCATCTGTTGACTGCACCCGAGTCTCTCTCGGACGCGCACAATTTAAGATAATAAACATGCATCTAATGTACAGAAGTTAAACAGTATAGCAAAGGCAAGGTATACTTTCCTGGCGAGAAGGCTACGTAGCACCAATAATCTACTCCAGAAGTCGCGCAGAACAATCCACAGGTCTCCGGGGTCAGCGTGCACAGGTACGGGAATCGGGATGTCTGCTACGATTGTCTGGCAAGGGTGAGGGGTCCAGGATGAATACGAGGACAAGGTGATTGGGTCAAGGATGATCATAAAGGGTTGATGATTATTTACTATGGTGATGATGATGGAAATTATGGTGATGGTGGTGATGTTGACGACAACGAGGATGAGATGGTTATGAGATAGAAGGATGGTGGTAATGGTGATGAGATGGTGATGATCACCGGATTCCGGCCAGTAGGGGAGGTCCGGCCATGGGAAAAGGAGGGGACAGGGAGCAGGGACGACAGGAAGGAGGAGAAAGAAGATGACAGGAAGGGGAGAGGGAGGTCGGATATGGCGGTTGTGTTGCTGGTCATTGATGGGGCTGGCGAAGATGTTGCTGTCGAGCTCATCGTGGAAGCGGGGATGGCAACAATGGTGGTGTTTTCCGTCGTCCAGTCGACGAAGGACAAGATCCAGCGGATGGCGACTTCAGGCGAGGCTGGCTGCTCCAGTCGGGGAGATGGCCGGCTCGAGGTCGAGGGGTTCGTAAGATGGGAAGGAGGAGTCGACGAGGTTCGGGCAGGAGCAGCGGGGATGTCGAGGAGGAGGTCGGTTCTGTCGAGGGGCTCGGGCGGAGTCGTGTTCGGCGGAGGAGTACTCGGTGGTCGGGGAAGATGACAGGGAGAAGAGGGTGCATCGATCGAGTCGACTGGACGAAGTCGGAGAAGAGTCGACGAGGGTGGTGGTCGACTAGGAGCTGCTCGGGATGGGGGCAGGCGGAGCTCCGGTCCAGGTCACGGTGGATGGCACGGTTGCTCCGGGGTCGGGGCTCCGGTGATGGCGCCGGCAGAACTGGACGGGGAAGGAGAGGGTCGGCTGAGTAGATTTTCTAGGTTGTTTGGGTTTTAAGATTTTTAGGAAAATAAAAGAGAAGGAAATATTTATACATGTAGGATTTAGGTTTAGGGTTGACCTAGGATTAGGGCTTGGTCAACAGTCCTTGGGATTGGGCCTTGGGCTCACATGAGGGTGTTTGGGAGGGCTAGAATTTGATTCAATTAAATACAAGGATAGAATTTAGATGGGGGACGATGTGCGTGTTGTACATCCCGAAAAATTACGAAAAAATCTCCGTGAAGGGAAAATTGGGTTTCTTCACGTATTGTCCAACGGTGGGGACACCTCAATGCATTTTTGCATAGTAGCCCTCCAACAATTAGAAAAATTGCACAAAGGCAGAAATTTAGATTTAAATAATTTAATTGAATGCGCACGATGTTCTGGAATTAATTAGAAGTACAGGGGAATAAAAATAGGTGGAACAAAGGGTCTGGTACGAAGAGGATATAGAGTAGGATATTAATAAATTCAGATCGCACAAAACGGTCAAGATTGGGTTTTCGATTTCGACTGGGACGCACAAGGGTACAAAGTCGGGATCTATTTAGAATTATGAAATAACGTCCGTGACGTTTATTGTGCGATTAAAATGTCGCACCAGAAGGTATGATTATAAATTATACAGGGGTCAGAATAGATGGTGGTCAAGTCTAGGACAGGGTTATGGAATTAGTTGGACGACAATGGCTAGTGTAGTGCTCCCATTAATGAAGCAACGGTAAGGTGCGCTACACGATAAATTAATGTACAGTTAACTCGAATATCATGTTCTAAATTCTAATTGGTTCAAACTAGCCCTAATTCCACTATATAAGCCAAGTAAACCTAATTTCGGGTGAGGGGTTTTACAATCTTCCCAACTTAAAATAATTTCGTCCTCGAAATTTAAGATAAGGCATAGTCTGCTATTCCTTTACCTACATAAGGCAAGTTAGTCGCAATATCTTTACGATAATTAAAATTTTTATCAATCCTTCGTAATCACTTCAGAATTAAGATGGTCATTGTTCGAATCAAATTTTAACCTATCGTACTTCCTCATTAACATCCAATTTAGTTTCAATCCATATAACATCTTTGCATAACAAATTCTATAAAAAATTCAACATCTCGATCTGGTGGCAATCCTGGCAATTCCTCAGGAAACACATCCAAGAATTCTGCTATCAACGGATGTGGCAACTCCTTGTCTTCTACCATAGCTCCACAAATAATGCCTTCTCCCTGCTCCGCAGCTCCTCTAGTAAACTTGAACTCTGGCTCTCCTGGCGGACCAAACAAAACTCTACCTCCTCTACAGTCTATGCTAGCACGGTGCCTACTCAACCAATCTATCCCAAGTACAATGTCATAGCTTGGAAGTGGCATTACAAGTAGACACGCACTCAACTCTCGGCCTCCCAGGGTAACTCTCCGATCCTTGCAAATATCATTAACCAGGATAATGCCTCCCCCGGTCATGATCTTGCAAGTCCTAAGCAAAGACTCAGCTACCAAACCATGCTTCAGAGCAAAAGAAACAGATACAAAACTATGGGAAGCACCACTATCAAACAAAGCTAAGGCTGGAATAGAATCAAGAAGAATAGAACCTGCGATGACATCTCCTGTGGGTTCCTTCTCTTCGACAGTCATAGCAAACGCTCGTCCCTGCCGAGCACCTCCCTGCTGTTGATGCTGGACAAAACACTGCTGTTGTGTCAGAAGCGGTCCCCTTGGCTGTGCTGCAGGTGGTCTCGTCTGTGTCCTCGGAGCTGGAGCTGCTCCTTGAACTGCACGACGAGGATACTCCCTCGATTGATGCCCTTCCGTACCACAATATAAACAAACTCCTAGCCTCCTCCTGCAAACTTCCCAGATGTGGCCGGGTTTCTTGCAGAAGTTGCATGGGGCCTGCTGTAACTGCCTCTGCTGCTGAGGTACCTGGTGAAAAGGCGCTCTAGCTGGAGTCTGGTTATGCTGTGGCTGCTGGAAAGGTCTGGACTGGAAATAAGGACGTTTGGCAGATACTGCACTGCCGTTGGCCCCCAGAAAAGAATCACGGTCTCTCTTGGTCTTCAAACCCAGATCCCGCTCAACCTTGCGTGCCTCCGCAAGTATCTCCGAGTATGTCTTATAAAAAGACGGAATGAGGATCAATATGGCACAAGATGTAAGACATCAAGGAAAGGACAGTTTAAGAGATCAAGTATCAATATCAAAGGAGAATAGTTGAATCAAAAGAATTTTCCTAGATGTGATTGAGTATCTCAGCCTATATCCTATATCCTATCGCAGGCTCGCAGTAGTACAACTAAGTTGTCGCACTACCACGACATCACATACTTGTGAAGCTAGATCTGCATGGGCCACCACCAAAAACGTGTCACGACCCGCACCCGGGGTAAGGGTACTAGTCGGAAACAACGCCCAGCCTACGCCGCAGAATCGGCGGTAGAACGCTGTCTAGATAGTCTATCTAATGTAATGAACCACCAATAATGATAGAATACTCAATCACAGAACTAAGATAGAAATGAGCACGAATCAGATAAAGAATAGAATAGTCACCATACAACTCATGAGTTTAAAATAATACGTCAATGAGTCTGAAGAGTAACAAAAATAAGCTGGAGACAAATCCAGTACAAAAGAATACTATCATACTACAAAGCTACAACTCCAGGGTCAACTGTCTCAGTTGGGATAAGTCCCTCTTGAGCCAGGGTCTCAGAATCTAAACCCACAATATCCTGGGGTCCATAATAGGTAGGGTACTCCTCAGTGTCATCTGGAAAAATATATCCAGTCAGGAAAGGAGCAGAGTACATCTCTAACAGCAGTTCTAATCCATGATAAAAACTATATAACAGTAAATAGCTGTGGATAAACAAGATGCACAAAATAGATACAAAAGATATATAGACAATAAGAAAATACTGGAAAGAAATACAATAATGAACAATATGCCAATGAAACAATAATACTAATGACTAAGTGTGTGAGTACTAGCTTAACATATGATCGGCTTGGGCAAGATACAATGCGGCCTAGCTAATCATACGTGCGGTGCATGATCAACACTATTCGCTTACCAATACTTTATTCAATAGGGATTTGATCACATATCTATACTAATACTCCCCACCCCCAACTGGTATAATAGATCCAACCACGGTATGCTATGGCACTAGATTCCCCAAGAAGATAGCTAGTCTCCCCGAGAATCGGTGTCTGTACATGTACAAGATAACCAATGAAACAATACTTGCACCATATACACTATATACCAAGGAATAATATCTCATGACGAGATCCGGATATACCAATCCGTGTAACCATAGTGTCGAGAGAAACATGTAAATCTATACTAGATACAACGAACATAGAGGATATCATAAATGAGAAACTATCAGAGAATGTACTCGCCTGAAATCCAAAGAACAGTCTCACAGATGTCTGACTCGGTGCCTCGAAGACCTAGATATGGAATACCATATTAAAACAAGGTCCCGGAAAGAGAACAAGTCAAACTAGTCAACTCCTAGGTCAATAAATAAATTCTAAGTCAAAAGTCAACTATGGTCAACTCTAAAGTCAACTAAAGTCAAACCAAGGTCAACCTCACAAGAAATCTATATAAATAATATAGAAATAAAATACAACAATTTAGGAATAAAAATTAGATCCCAAATCATACTCACACAAAGTATACTACTAATACAAATAATATATACCCTAAAATAATATATATACAAACCAATATGCATACAAATAACATAATATATTATTACAAATATTATACAAAACACATATATATACACATATATATATACAATAATAATCATAATACATATATATAAATAAATAATTATATACTTATATATATATGTACATATAAACTTATAATTAAATACTAATAGTTACAACACATGCACATATTAATGTTCATATTTTACATGGCTAGAAGCACACCTAAATATATACATTAATATACAAATAATTACATAATAATTATAAATAATATAATTACACAATTAAACACATAAATATATTTTATAAAACATTTATGTATAACTTATACTATTAACATAAGTACATATATAATTACATGCAAGAAAGCTACATATTATATTTGTACATCATATTAGCACACACAAAAATATATAGATCTATGCTACAATAATTACTATAATAAATACACAAAATAAATATATAATATCTATATATATTTACTAATTATAATTGAAGAATTTAAACCATACATAATTAGATCTATTCAAAAATCCACACAATTGGAGAGTATCACACCGTATCCCACTAGATCTAGGATACGCATGTGACACGAGTCCAACACACAACCAATTGTACCCCGAAGGATACAAACAAATCACAAATAATATTTATGAATAAATCAAAGTGTCAAAAGTAGATCTATGTGTCCATGTCAAAATACGACATGTTCAAAGCCCCGTGTCGGAGGGAAAACCCCCAAAATGACACGTATCACCAAATAGTTGGGATACGAACCACATGTACCAAATTATGGACACGACACTAGCCCCAAACACATAAGCTCATGTCCAATTGATCTATAGGATCAATTGATACACACAACAAAATATAAATTCGGAATTCCAACAAAATTAACACAAAAAGCACCATAACTTTCTCCATGGGTCTCCTATGAACACAAAATAAAGTTCTATGGGTAGTACATACATATAGGTTAATTTTACATGATTAAATCTCAGATTTAGAAGCTATTTAAATGGGAAAATCTGAATTATACCTATTGGGAGATGGATTCTCAATGAAACCTCCAATTGAGAAGAACTTGCTTCCAAATTGTAGATCCTTGCTCCTCTTTGTAGATCCTTGCTTCCTTCTTCTAGATCCTTGCTTCCTCCTTCTCTAATGGTGAATTGGAAAGAATTTAGAATGAATTTGGTAGGGAATTGGAATAGGAATGGAGGGAATTTGGGAGTGGGAAATTCTAGATCTAGATTTGGAATGAGAATGAGAGGAGAGAGAAATTTCCCCCCTCTTTTAATAGGCCGGCCTTGCCCCTCTCCCAAGCAATTGTAAAATGTCCAATGTACCCCTTGGGGCCTCTCATGAAGAAATAATTAAGGAAGGAAGCTTCTAGTCTAATCACTTAATTAATTTAATCCATCTCTTTAACTATGGGCTTTCTAAATGGGCCAAATCTAACTATTTAATTCATGTTGGTCCATGGGTCCAAACTACACTAGTTGGGTCCACTAAAATAAGTCCAAAATAATTAAATAACATCCAACAACAATTAAATAATACAACAAAAATTATTTACCATGCACAATATTTATTTAAATAGAAAATTACTAAAATACCCTTTTTCCTAAAATGTGGTAGTGACACTAATAAATCCAACGCACCTAGCTAAGGGAATAATCCCAACTTGTGTTGCTTATGCTAGAACATGGAAATAGAAATACTACTTATATGTTCAGACCCTCGCATGCTAAGTCCCTTAACGGTTTCATCTCTCGGCTTACCTTCGGGTCCGAGAAAACGTGCCTGCTTATATTCCTTAGAAACGCATGCTTGTCAGCTTGAATGTTACCGTATTTTCATCCAAACCTCGGGAGACTACTACGTAGTCGTTCCGTGCCTGAATGAACCTGCAAGTATCCGGGACTATTAGGTCACCAAGGCATATCCCCGAACCAGGGGAATGTATTAAGCAAGAATAAATACTGAACGTGAATCACACTTGAATGATAATCATGCTAAGTATGCATCTGAATGAGGATCGTGTTATGTACTGATGGAATCCCAGCTCGTGGAGCAATATACTCATTCAGATTAACTTTAAGTTTCATGATTATCATGTCAAGCTATGGAATACGGATAGACCCTGACCTGCATTATCGCGGACAACTTGTGTGCACAAGGTATGTTATGTTGAGTTTCGCGGACGGTCACCGGGGCACTGGGACCAATCCGATCCGGACGGGACGTATGTTAGTCGTATGTTACCCGGCAAGTGTTATGCGACGGGGCTCGCCACCCGCGTTGTACGTCACTTCGCCCTGAGACTAAACTATCCTTTATGGCTATGCCAGCGATATTATGTTCATATAGATAAGTCATCCTCGCTTAGCGGCTATCCGCGTGCGAGTCACTGCATCGCATTAATAAATAACTGAACACCTGAACGATCATGTTAAAACAACCATCGTGTTTGCATATGCTATGCCTTCGGAATGTTATACTTGCCCGTGCGTGAATTAACATATTTGCCTCAATATTTGCTTTGGACAGGGAAGGAGAAGGTAAGTTGGTAAGTCTCGCCGTGTTTCCTCTCATGTTGCATGGTGCACCGCCACACGAGTTAGGCAATTCAATATTTGCATAAAACTGATCCTAAGGCAATTAGAAAGACAACTTAATAGTTGGTGCACGGAACCTGTATTACGTGTTTGGATTTGTCGAGCGGGCGAGTAGCTTCCCCACCAGTGCATTCAATGTACTGATAATCCACCAGTTTGTATGCAGGGTGCGAGAGAACCTCGTTCGGTGCGGATGCCTCCAACGTGCGTGCTTAGGCGTAAAGATCACTCTGAAGCAATGGTGCATCCGGGACTGAAGCACATATACAAGACATAATGTTGGAGCGTCGCCTGACCATCGCCTGTACATTCATTCCACAGTTGTAGCCACTTGGCACGCTTTTATTGTTTCAGAGAGAGACGCTTGAGCGACTTGTAATCTCGGCTATACGCCGCCTGTAACACATGTTTATATCAATAAAAGAGTTGCTTTACTTCAAACTTGTGTTTCAATGCTTCCGCTATATTTGTCAACTCAGTGAACCTGTTACTGATCGCATATGCGTTCATGACTCCGCTGCACTCGGACAATCTGTGCGACTCTGTGGCTTAGAACTCTTGCCGCCAGCCAATGAACCATGGCCTTGCACGGGCGTGGATCACGCTCATACGGCATCACGCCCGGATGGGTTAAGCGATCGTTCCGCAGGAGCGCTGGCGAGGGTGATTCCCGCCTAGCGTGAACGGCCGATTTGCCTGCGGGAGATCGGGACGTGACACTATGGTTGATCAGACCGTAGTACTCTGATTCTGAAATATATTAGTGTACGCGTCCAATAATACATATGTCATGAACAAGCTGGATAAAAGACTGAGTTTGCAAAACTAGGTTGTAACAACAACATAAGTCGAGGTAGTATAAAAATATAAGCACGCTAGATTATGATGAGAGAAATTATAAAATAATTTAAGTTCACAAACCAAACAAGATACCAAATTAAGATTCTACAATCCCTACAGATGTAGCACTAACACCTTATCTAAGCTGCTAGTCGACAAAATTAGGGGTATGGGCCTCTAAGTTCTACCATCAGAATAAATACTATTGTCTTATGCATGCATATAGTTAATGTCATTCAATTATACTACAATTACACTAAGTTGTGAGGCATACTACCCAACTTAAAAATAATTAACTAAGACTGTGATAGTCTTAAGGGGATCCTACAAATTAATAAGGTTCTGGTAAATAATGTACAATTCTTATTGGGCTATACGAGGAACGGATCTTAGTACTTATTTGGGTCTCCTATGGTATCATGTAGTTCGCGGTCATCTTAAATCTTAATCATATAGCTCATAGTATACAGGTATTAATAGTAAGAATGGAAGAGTTAATGACCTTTTAAGGAGAAAAAAAAGAAATATAACTCGTATCGAGTTATGGATACGAATTAAGTGATTTAAAGCTAAGAAAAATCAGATCACAATATAAAGGAATAACTCGAACTATCAAGCTCTAACTACCAAGCACGTAATTCAAAGTTCAAATTACCCAACTTTAACCCTAGCAAACTATATATAAGATCACTTGGCCTTCAATCCGAGGAGTCAAGTGGCACGAGTTAAAAGATGGGGAGAAGAAGAATCATAATTTAATCGTCGCGTAATTAGCAAACGTTAAGGTTGCAGGGGGACAAGATATGAAATTAAAATAGAGGGGCTCAAGATAATATCATGGTTTCCTAAGGGAAAGGAGGTGAGCAAATCTCCGTATTTGAGGTGTGACCAAGGGAAATGTCATACTCGTTGCTCTGAGCTTCCTGAGGTACTGTCTGCTAATATCAAGACAAGGATCTATATCCTAACATTATCTCACTATGCCCATTAGGTTTCGTCCCTACATTCGATCTCAGATTTCTATTGGCTCCTTAATACTAGGGTCAAACATTAGGGTCAAATCTATAGTAGTGCCTACACTTCTCTTAAGTCATTCATAATTATGTCAAGGAATAATGGTAAGCCATTCTTTAGATAAGGGTACTAGGGTTTACTAAATATTCTAAACTTAGTGATGTGTCAGGGTTCTAGTTACTCTTAATAGGAAGTTTACCCTACTTATTATCTAACAACAGGGACTTCTATATTCTAGAAGAAGGCTACACTCAAGGAACTATCAGGGATGCACATGAATCAAGCAGGATGCAATTATTCAAATAGAATGAATTGGGAGAAGGAGGAGTCATAGTCAGATGTGGATGAGATCCTATACTCTAATCCTATGTGCAGGCTTGCTCGGTATAGTAACATAACCGAGACAATATGCTCTGACCTGTATGGGCCACCATAAAAACATGTCACGCCCCAGTCCCAAAAATACGTAGGACTAGGTCACGTGAGCATACCAGCCGTATGAATATGGCGCTCCAATATATGGAAACCATATCACACGTACGCTGTAATATGAATAGCAATTCACAAGTAGTAAACATATATGTCACAAAAAATAACTAAATCTCATCCACAGAATCATATATAAATGAATAACCAATACCTATACTAGATCTCAAGGTAAAGTATCTAATGATGATAGTCGGATGGAAATAAATCCACAACCGGACTAGAATATAGAATAGACAAGGTAAATACAATATGAATATCAACTACCAATCATGAGCTCGAAGAGAAGTCCTCATCGTAATACACGTAGCAAGTCCGGATCTGCGCTCCTGTGAATACTCAAGAACAGATACACCTGGCAGAGAACCAAGTCCTCAGAGGGACATAACAAGATACTTAAACACATTCCATAAAGTAAATACTGTGAAAACTCAAGGGTGACCTAACCATCTAAGTGAAATGCACTTTGAGGACAACTTGAGTATATGGGAAGGTGTAGGCTAGACATATGCTGACGTAATTCACCAGTCGTGACAACTGGCTAATATATGCCACACATGCCCCCATAGGAGGGCACTCAGTAATAACGTCCATATTCGAAGAGCATGGCATATGTATAATATAACGTCCATATCACTCCGTCGAGTGTGGCATCAGTGTAAAGGAAGTGGGGTGTCCCATACGCCTACAAGTCGTCCTCCCCGCCCAATGATCTAAGCATGTTGTCTTCACAACACGCGTCAGCTACTACGCCTCGGCGTCGTAACTCTGGCTCATAGTCTATCGCTAGAACAGTAGCCCAATCCTTCAACTAAACAAGGACAAGGATGGGACCATCGTACCATGCTAGTCTATGCTCTGCCTATCAATAACTGCTAAGTCTTCTAACATACATCACTATTAGCAGTTATTCCCTATCCGTCGCACGCCTACACGTACAGGTGGCCAACCACATACGTAGGATCGTGCCCTACATGAGACTCACAGCACGTGTACGAAAATGTGTCAAGGCCTGAGAGTCATACCAATAACTCCACACTTTAGGTGGGTCCACTAGACACTAGGTCAGACACTATCCTAACGTCAACGCATCCGTTGACTGCACCCGAGTCTCTCTTGGACTTGCACAATTTAAGATAATAAACATGCATCTAATGTACAGAAGTTAAACAGTATAACAAAGGCAAGGTATACTTGCCTGGCGAGAAGGCTACGTAGCACTAATAATCTGCTCCAGAAGTCGCGCAGAAGGATCCACAGGTCTCCGGGGTCAGCGTGCACAGGTACGGGAATCGGGATGTCTGCTACGATTGTCTGGTAAGGGTGAGTGGTCCAGGATGAATACGAGGACAAGGTGATTGGGTCAAGGATGATCATAAAGGGTTGATAATTATTTACTATGGTGATGATGATGAAAATTATGGTGATGGTGGTGATGTTGACGACAACGAGGATGAGATGGTGATGAGATGGGAGGATGGTGGTAATGGTGATGAGATGGTGATGATCACCGGATTTCGACCAGTAGGGGAGGTCCGGCCATGGGGAAAGGAGGGGACAGGTAGTAGGGACGACAGGGAGGAGGAGAAAGGAGATGACAGAAAGGGGAGAGGGAGGTCGGATATGGCGGTGGTGTTGCTGGTCATTGATGGGGCTGGCGGAGATGTTGCTGTCGAGCTCGTCGTGGAAGCGGGGATGGCAACAATGGTGGTGTTTCCCGTCGTCCAGTCGACGAAGGACAAGATCCAGCGGATGGCGACTTCAGGCGAGGCTGGCTGCTCCGGTCGGGGAGATGGCCGGCTCGAGGTCGAGGGGTTCGTAAGATGGGAAGGAGAAGTCGACGAGGTTCGGGCAGGAGCAGCGGGGATGTCGAGGAGGAGGTCGGTTCTGTCGAGGGGCTCGGGCGGAGCCGTGTTCGGCGGAGGAGTACTCGGTGGTCGAGGAAGATGACAGGGAGAAGAGGGTGCGTCGATTGGGTCGACTGGACGAAGTCGGAGAAGAGTCGACGAGAGTGGTGGTCGACTAGGAGCTGCTCGGGATGGGGGCAGGCGGAGCTCCGGTCCAGGTCATGGTGGATGGCATGATTGCTACGGGGTCGGGGCTCCGGTGATGGCGCCGGCGGAACTGGACGGGGAAGGAGAGGGTCGGCTGAGTAGATTTTTTAGGTTTTTTGGGTTTTGAGATTTTTAGGAAAATAAAAGAGAAAAAAATATTTATACATGTAGGATTTAGGTTTAGGGTTGACCTAGGATTAGGGCTTGGTCAACAGTCCTTGGGATTGGGCCTTGGGCTCACATGAGGGTGTTTGGGAGGGCTAGAATTTGCATCAATTAAATACAAGGATAGAATTTAGATGGGGGACGATGTGCGTGTTGTACATCCCGAAAAATTACAAAAAATCTCCGTGAAGGGAAAATTGGGTTTCTTCACGTATTGTCCAACGGTGGGGACACCTCAATGCATTTTTGCATAGTAGCCCTCCAACAATTAGAAAAATTGCACAAAGGCAGAAATTTAGATTTAAATAATTTAATTGAATGCGCACGATGTTCTGGAATTAATTAGAAGTACAGGAGAATAAAAATAGGCGAAACAAAGGGTCTGGTACGAAGAGGATACAGAGTAGGATATTAACAAATTCAGATCGCACAAAACGGTCAAGATTGGGTTTTCGATTTTGACTGGGACGCACAAGGGTACAAAATCGGGATCTATTTAGAATTACGAAATAACATCCGTGACGTTTATTATGCGATTAAAATGTCACACCAGAAGGTATGATTATAAATTATACATGGGTCAGAATAGATGGTGGTCAAGTCTAGGACAGGGTTATGGAATTAGTTGGACGACAATGGCTAGTGTAGTGCTCCCATTAATGAAGCAACGGTAAGGTGCGCTACACGATAAATTAATGTACAGTTAACTCGAATATCATGTTCTAAATTCTAATTGGTTCAAACTAGCCATAATTCCACTATATAAGCCAAGTAAACCTAATTTCGGGTGAGGGGTTTTACAATCTTCCCAACTTAAAACAATTTCGTCCTCAAAATTTAAGATAAGGCATAGTCTGCTATTCCTTTACCTAAATAAGGCAAGTTAGTCGCAATATCTTTACGATAATTAAAATTTTCATCAATCCTTCGTAATCACTTCAGAATTAAGATGGTCATTGTTCAAATCAAATTTTAACCTATCGTACTTCCTCATTAACATCCAATTTAGTTTCAATCCATATAACATCTTTGCATAACAAATTTTATATCATGATCCCCAACTAACAAATCTCTTTTAGAAATGATTCTAATCAAAATTTTCCTCCTATTTTTCAACTCGTGAATTTTGTACTCTTCAAATTTAACTCACTTTATATCCTCAGTAGTTTAAATAGGTAATCCTGAAATCAAAATATTATTCTTAATTCAAATCATCAAATCTTAGAATTCAATCCGACCATGTTCATATTTAGAGTTCTATTTATTTTTCTCAAGATTCAAATCGATGATTCAACCTCCAATACTCTAAATTCAAATCATGTGCTAAAAATTAGAATTCCTTGGTCCTCATCCTCTTACTTATTCGTCCAAAATTCTAAAAATTAGAATGACTTGAACCTTTCAATCAAATTTTGCTCGATCACAATCTAAAGAAATTCCTCTCACGCTGATAATGCAACTGCTACCCAACTTAGAAATTATCCATCTATCACATAAGGCTCTTACATTTAAGAAATCTCATTCCTCACATTTACTTAATCATGTTACTCAATCCTCAAAAATTTTAACACCAAATATATTATATGTGATATGCCCTTGGTTACAAAATAATCATCAATTAATGTAATTGGCCTATAGGGCATATCTAATACTATCTGTGTATCAACTTATGCTAGGCATGAGGTTTCGTCTTTCCAAAATAAGGGAAGGCGGAAAACAATAATAAAGAGTTCAAGGGGAGGTATTAGATTAGAAGTATGGAGATTAAGGCGTTTAAAAAATTCAATAGGAATTGTCAAAGCAGTTGTGGATTGAAATCCTATTTTTTGGGTAATTCCTATTCTCATACTTGCATCGGTATAGTTATGTAATGAATACAATATGCTCAGACATATCTAGAGGACAAGTACATTCATCTACTAATCATTATCTATCTTAATCCACGTAAAGTAGTTATGCGAAGGTCAAACCAAGCGCACTATGTGTAACACCCCATTCCGCTCAAGCGGACTACCGTCTCAAACGGCAATAGTGCAGCTGTCCCGACCTGCTTTGCCTCAAACGAGAAGCAAAGGATATCCAGACTTTGCCCCTACAGGATTTTGGTTTCGGCTTTTAGAGGCTCGCTCAGGTGTATCGCTCTACCGAGGCGAATCATCGCTAAGGTGGGTGGCTACGGTGAACTTGTCTTTGCTTAGCCAGCACACATAAAATCTAGAATATTCATGCTAGTCGCTAGGTGAATCACCCCCCTGCATGCTAATAAATCCAACGCACCTAGCTAAGGGAATAATCCCAACTTGTGTTGCTTATGCTAGAACATGGAAATAGAAATACTGCTTATATGTTCAGACCCTCGCATGCTAAGTCCCTTAACGGTTTCATCTCTCGGCTTACCTTCGGGTCCGAGCAAACGTGCCTGCTTATGTTCCTTAGAAACGCATGCTTGTCTGCTTGAATGTTACCGTATTTTCATCCAAACAGCGGAAGACTACTACGTAGTCGTTCCGTGCCTGAATGAACCTGAAAGTATCTGGGACCGTCAGGTCACTAAGGCATATCCCCGAACAAGGGGAATGCATTAAGCAAGAATGAATACTGAACGTGAATTATACTTGAATAATAATCATGCTAAGTATGCATCTGAACGAGGATCGTGTTATATACTGATAGAATCCTAGCTCGTGGAGCAATATGCTCATTCAGATTAAGTTTAAGTTTCATGATTATCATGTCAAGCTATAGAATATGGATAGACCCTGACCTGCATTATCGCGGACAACTTGTGTGCATAAGGTATGTTATGTTGAGTTCCGCGGACGCTCACCGGGACACTGGGACCGATCCGATCCGGACGGAACGTATGTTAGTCGTATGTTACCCGGCAAGTGTTATGCGATGGGGCTCGCCACCCGCGTTGTACGTCAATTCGCCCTGAGACTAAATTGTCCTTTATGGCTATGCCAGCGAGATTATGTTCATATAGATAAGTCATCCTCGCTTAGCGGCTATCCGCGTGCGAGTCACTGTATCGTATTAATAAACAACTGAACACCTGAACGATCATGTTAAAATAACCATCGTGTTTGCATATGATATGCCTCCTGAATGTTATACTTGCCCGTGCGTGAATTAACATATTTGCCTCAATGTTTGCCTTGGACAGGGAATGAGAAGGTAAGTTGGTAAGTCTCGTCGTGTTTCCTCTCATGTTGCACGGTGCACCGCCACAATAGTTAGGCTATTTAATATTTACATGAAACTGATCCTAAGGCAATTAGAAAGATAACTTAAAAGTTGGTGCACGGAACCTGTATTACGTGTTTGGATTTGTCGAGCGGGCGAGTAGCTTCCCCACCAATGCATTCAATGTACTGATAATCCACTAGTTTGTATGCAGGGTGCGGGAGAACCTCGTTCGGTACGGATGCCTCCAACGTGTGTGCTTAGGCGTGAAGATCACTCTGAAGCAATGGTGCGTCCGGGACTGAATCACATATACAAGACATAATGTTGGAGCGTCGCCTGACCATCGTCTGTACATTTATTCCACATTTGTAGCCACTTGGCACGCTTTTACTGTTTCAGAGAGAGACGCTTGAGCGACTTGTAATCTCGGCTATACGCCGCCTGTAACACATGTTTATATCAATAAAAGTATTGCTTTACTTCAAACTTGTGTTTCAATGCTTCCGCTATATTTGTCAACTCAGTGAACCTGTTACTGATCGCCTATGCTTTAATGACTCCGCTGTACTCGGACAATCTGTGTGACTCTGTGGCTTAGAACTCTTGTCGCCAGCCCATAAACCATGGCCTTGCACGGGCGTGGATCACGCTCGTGCGGCATCACGTCCGGATGGGTTAAGCGATCGTTCCGTGGAAGCGCTGGTGAGGGTGATTCCCGCTTAGCGGGAACGGCCAATTTGCCTGCGGGAGATCGGGGCGTGACATATTGGTATCAGAGCCTGGCTTCTACGCCTTTGGCCTTCAATTTGATATCTCTGTTTCGAAAGCTCGTTCGTGGGTTATGTGCACGCTCTCTCTCAATGCCTCGATGGGATGTTCCAACAATAAGTTTAAATACTTTCAAAATACGTTTTGATTTATATGATTGCTTGTCTGGTTGTATGCTGCGAGTGGCCTTTGTGCCAACCTGTGCGGACCCTTGAGAGTATCGCTAGTAGCTTGTCCGATTTTCACTAACTCTAAGTTTGGTTGAATACATCTATTCGAGGGACGCCTTGAACTAGTGCACCATCCAAGACTTAAGAAAAGGTGAAACTCGAGTGCTGAGACTTCGCTATCACTAAGCTGGTTGACGTGTTCACGCTAGAAGTGCACTTCAAAAGTGCGCACGATCCAGTCTAAGCGATATGCTGATTTCAAAGCTTGTGCAAGTGAAAATCCAAATGAACAAGTACAACGACTTGTCTAGGATTGCCTCAACTCTAGATTACTGCTTGTCCTCAGTAAGTCTCGAGGACGAGACTTTTTTCTGAGTTGGGTAGGATATAACACCCCGTTCCTCTCAAGCGGACTGCCGTCTCAAACGGCAATAGTGCAGCTGTCCCGACCCGCTTTGCCTCAAACGAGAAGCAAAGGATATATAGACTTTGCCCCTACAGGATTTCGGCTTCGGCTTTCAGAGGCTCGCTCAGGCGTATCGCTCTACCGAGGCGAATCATCGCTAAGGTGGGTGGCTACGGTGAACTTGTCTTTGCTTAGCCAGAACACATAAAATCTAGAATATTTATGCTAGTCGCTAGGTGAATCACCCCCTGCATGCTAATAAATCCAACGCACCTAGCTAAGGGAATAATCCCAACTTGTGTTGCTTATGCTAGAACATGGAAATAGAAATACTGCTTATATGTTCAGACCCTCGCATGCTAAGTCCCTTAACGGCTTCATCTCTCGGCTTACCTTCGGGTCCGAGCAAACGTGCCTGCTTATGTTCCTTAGAAACGCATGCTTGTCTACTTGAATATTACCGTATTTTCATCCAAACCCCGGGAGACTACTACGTAGTCGTTCCGTGCCTGAATGAACCTGCAAGTATCCGGGATCGTTAGGTCACCAAGGCATATCCCCGAACTAGGAGAATACATTAAGCAAGAATGAATACTGAACGTGAATCACACTTGAATGATAATCATGCTAAGTATGCATCTGAACGAGGATCGTATTATGTACTAATAGAATCCCAGCTCGTGGAGCAATATGCTCATTCAGATTAAGTTTAAGTTTCATGATTATCATGTCAAGCTATGTAATATGGATAGACCCTGACCTGCATTATCGCGGACAACTTGTGTGCACAAGGTATGTTATGTTGAGTTCCGCGGACGGTCACCGGGGCACTGGGACCGATCCGATCCGGACGGAACGTATGTTAGTCGTATGTTACCCGACAAGTATTATACGACGGGGTCGCCACCCGCGTTGTATGTCACTTCACCCTGAGACTAAACTGTCCTTTATGGCTATGCCAGCGACATTATGTTCATATAGATAAGTCATCCTCGCTTAGCGGCTATCCGCGTGCGAGTTACTGCATCGCATTAATAAACAAATGAACACCTGAACGATCATGTTAAAACAACCATCGTGTTTGCATATGCTATGTCTCCTGAATGTTATACTTGCCCGTGCGTGAATTAACATGTTTGCCTCAATGTTTGCCTTGGACAGGGAAGGAGAAGGTAAGTTGGTAAGTCTCGCCATATTTTCTCTCATGTTGCACGGTGCACCGCCACACGAGTTAGGTTATTCAATATTTGCATAAAATTGATCCTAAGGCAATTAGAAAGACAACTTAATAGTTGGTGCACGGAACCTGTATTACGTGTTTGGATTTGTCGAGCGGGCGAGTAGCTTCCCCACCAATGCATTCAATGTACTGATAATCCACTAGTTTGTATGCAGGGTGCGGGAGAACCTCGTTCG
This sequence comes from Iris macrosiphon, assembly GCA_036927795.1. NCBI lineage: Eukaryota > Viridiplantae > Streptophyta > Magnoliopsida > Asparagales > Iridaceae > Iris > Iris macrosiphon. Next base: position 25,284,366 of record JAYESA010000014.1, on the reverse strand, counting down.
GTACGGATGCCTCCAACGTGTGTGCTTAGGCGTGAAGATCACTCTGAAGCAATGGTGCGTCCGGGACTGAATCACATATACAAGACATAATGTTGGAGCGTCGCCTGACCATCGTCTGTACATTTATTCCACATTTGTAGCCACTTGGCACACTTTTACTGTTTCAGAGAGAGACGCTTGAGCGACTTGTAATCTCGGCTATACGCCGCCTGTAACACATGTTTATATCAATAAAAGTATTGCTTTACTTCAAACTTGTGTTTCAATGCTTCCGCTATATTTGTCAACTCAGTGAACCTGTTACTGATCGCCTATGCTTTCATGACTCCGCTGTACTCGGACAATCTGTGTGACTCTGTGGCTTAGAACTCTTGCCGCCAGCCCATAAACCATGGCCTTGCACGGGCGTGGATCACGCTCGTGCGGCATCACACCCGGATGGGTTAAGCGATCGTTCCGTGGAAGCGCTGGTGAGGGTGATTCCCGCCTAGCGGGAACGGCCAATTTGCCTGCGGGAGATCGGGGCGTGACATATTGGTATCAGAGCCTGGCTTCTACGCCTTTGGCCTTCAATTCGATATCTCTGTTTCGAAAGCTCGTTCGTGGGTTATGTGCATGCTCTCTCTCAATGCCTCGATGGGATGTTCCAACAATAAGTTTAAATACTTTCAAAATGCGTTTTGATTTATATGATTGCTTGTCTGGTTGTATGCTGCGAGTGGCCTTTGTGCCAACCTGTGCGGACCCTTGAGAGTATCGCTAGTAGCTTGTCTGATTTTCACTAACTCTAAGTTTGGTTGAATACATCTATTCGAGGGACGCCTTGAACTAGTGCACCATCCAAGACTTAAGAAAAGGTGAAACTCGAGTGCTGAGACTTCGCTATCACTAAGCTGGTTGACGTGTTCACGCTAGAAGTGCACTTCGAAAGTGCGCACGATCCAGTCTAAGCGATATGCTAATTTCAAAGCTTGTGCAAGTGAAAATCCAAATGAACAAGTACAACGACTTGTCTAGGATTGCCTTAACTCTAGATTACTGCTTGTCCTCAGTAAGTCTCGAGGACGAGACTTTTTTCTGAGTTGGGTAGGATATAACACCCCGTTCCTCTCAAGCGGACTGCCGTCTCAAACGGCAATAGTGCAGCTGTCCCGACCCACTTTGCCTCAAACGAGAAGCAAAGGATATATAGACTTTGCCCCTACAGGATTTCGGCTTCGGCTTTCAGAGGCTCGCTCAGGCGTATCGCTCTACCGAGGCGAATCATCGCTAAGGTGGGTGGCTACGGTGAACTTGTCTTTGCTTAGCCAGAACTCATAAAATCTAGAATATTTATGCTAGTCGCTAGGTGAATCACCCCCTGCATGCTAATAAATCCAACGCACCTAGCTAAGGGAATAATCCCAACTTGTGTTGCTTATGCTAGAACATGGAAATAGAAATACTGCTTATATGTTCAGACCCTCGCATGCTAAGTCCCTTAACGGCTTCATCTCTCGGCTTACCTTCGGGTCCGAGCAAACGTGCCTGCTTATGTTCCTTAGAAACGCATGCTTGTCTACTTGAATATTACCGTATTTTCATCCAAACCCCGGGAGACTACTACGTAGTCGTTCCGTGCCTGAATGAACCTGCAAGTATCCGGGACCGTTAGGTCACCAAGGCATATCCCCGAACTAGGAGAATACATTAAGCAAGAATGAATACTGAACGTGAATCACACTTGAATGATAATCATGCTAAGTATGCATCTGAACGAGGATCGTGTTATGTACTAATAGAATCCCAGCTCGTGGAGCAATATGCTCGTTCAGATTAAGTTTAAGTTTCATGATTATCATGTCAAGCTATGTAATATGGATAGACCCTGACCTGCATTATCGCGGACAACTTGTGTGCACAAGGTATGTTATGTTGAGTTCCACGGACGGTCACCGGGGCACTGGGACCGATCCGATCCGGACGGAACGTATGTTAGTCGTATGTTACCCGACAAGTATTATGCGACGGGGTCGCCACCCGCGTTGTATGTCACTTCACCCTGAGACTAAACTGTCCTTTATGGCTATGCCAGCGACATTATGTTCATATAGATAAGTCATCCTCGCTTAGCGGCTATCCGCGTGCGAGTTACTGCATCGCATTAATAAACAAATGAACACCTGAACGATCATGTTAAAACAACCATCGTGTTTGCATATGCTATGCCTCCTGAATGTTATACTTGCCCGTGCGTGAATTAACATGTTTGCCTCAATGTTTGCCTTGGACAGGGAAGGAGAAGGTAAGTTGGTAAGTCTCGCCATGTTTTCTCTCATATTGCACGGTGCACCGCCACACGAGTTAGGTTATTCAATATTTGCATAAAATTGATCCTAAGGCAATTAGAAAGACAACTTAATAGTTGGTGCACGGAACCTGTATTACGTGTTTGGATTTGTCGAGCGGGCGAGTAGCTTCCCCACCAATGCATTCAATGTACTGATAATCCACTAGTTTGTATGCAGGGTGCGGGAGAACCTCGTTCGGTACGGATGCCTCCAACGTGTGTGCTTAGGCGTGAAGATCACTCTGAAGCAATGGTGCGTCCGGGACTGAATCACATATACAAGACATAATGTTGGAGCGTCGCCTGACCATCGTCTGTACATTCATTCCACAGTTGTAGCCACTTGGCACACTTTTATTGTTTCAGAGAGAGAGGCTTGAGCGACTTGTAATCTCGGCTATATGTCGCCTATAACACATATTTATATCAATAAAAGAGTTGCTTTACTTCAAACTTGTGTTTCAATGCTTCCGCTATATTTGTCAACTCAGTGAACCTGTTACTGATCGCCTATGCGTTCATGACTCCGCTGCACTCGGATAATCTGTGCGACTCTGTGGCTTAGAACTCTTGCCGCCAGCCAATGAACCATGGCCTTGCACGGGCGTGGATCACGCTCGTGCGGCATCACGCCCGGATGGGTTAAGCGATCATTCCGCGAGAGCGCTGGCGAGGGTGATTCCCGCCTAGCGGGAATGGCTGATTTGCCTGCGGGAGATCGGGGCATGACATGTGGTATCAGAGCTTGGCTTCTATGCCTTTGGCCTTCAATTCGATATCTCTGTTTCGAAAGCTCGTTCGTGGGTTATGTGTACCCTTTCTCTCAATGCCTCGATGGGATATTCCAACAATAAGTTTAAATACTTTCAAAATGCGTTTTGATTTATATGATTGCTTGTCTGGTTGTATGCTGCGAGTGGCCTTTGTGCCAACCTGTGCGAACCCTTGAGAGTATCGCTCGTAGCTTGTCCGATTTTTACTAACTCTAAGTTTGGTTGAATGCATCTATTCGAGGGACGCCTTGAACTAGTGCACCATCCAAGACTTAAGAAAAGGTAAAACTCGAGTGCTGAGACTTCGCTATCACTAAGCTGGTTGACGTGTTCACGCTAGAAGTGCACTTCGAAAATGCGCACGATCCACACTAAGCGATATGCTGATTTCAAAGCTTGTGCAAGTGAAAATCCAAATGAACAAGTACAACGACTTGTCTAGGATTGCCTCAACCCTAGATTACTGCTTTTCCTCAGTAAGTCTCGAGGACGAGACTTTTTTCTGAGTTGGGTAGGATGTAACACCCCGTTCCTCTCAAGCGGACTACCATCTCAAACGGCAATAGTGCAGCTGTCCCGACCCTCTTTGCCTCAAACGAGAAGCAAAGGATATCCAGACTTTGCCCCTACAGGATTTCGGCTTCGGCTTTCAGAGGCTCGCTCAGGCGTATCGCTCTACCGAGGCGAATCATCGCTAAGGTGGGTGGCTACGGTAAACTTGTCTTTGCTTAGCCAGCACACATAAAATCCTGGAATATTCATGCTAGTCGCTAGGTGAATCACCCCCTGCATGCTAATAAATCCAACGCACCTAGCTAAGGGAATAATTCCAACTTGTGTTGCTTATGCTAGAACATGGAAATAGAAATACTGCTTATATGTTCAGACCCTCGCATGCTAAGTCCCTTAACGGTTTCATCTCTCGGCTTACCTTCGGGTCCGAGCAAACGTGCCTGCTTATGTTCCTTAGAAATGCATGCTTGTCTGCTTGAATGTTACCGTGTTTTCATCCAAACTCCGGGAGACTACTACGTAGTCGTTCAGTGCCTGAATGAACCTACAAGTATCCGGGACCGTTAGGTCACCAAGGCATATCCCCAAACCAGGGGAATGCATTAAGAAAGAATGAATACTTAACGTGAATCACACTTGAATGATAATCATGCTAAGTATGCATCTGAACGAGGATCGTGTTATGTACTGATGGAATCCCAGCTCATGGAGCAATATGCTCGTTCAGATTAAGTTTAAGTTTTATGATTATCATGTCAAGCTATGGAATATGGATAGACCCTGACCTGCATTATCGCGGACAACTTGTGTGCACAAGGTATGTTATGTTGAGTTCCGCGGACGGTCACCGGGGCACTGGGACCGATCCGATCCGGACGGGACGTATGTTAGTCGTATATTACCCGGCAAGTGTTATGCGACGGGGCTCGCCACCCGCGTTGTACGTCACTTCACCCTGAGACTAAACTGTCCTTTATGGCTATGCCAGCGACATTATGTTCATATAGATAAGTCATCCTCGCTTAGCGGCTATCCGCGTGCGAGTCACTGCATCGCATTAATAAACAAATGAACACCTGAACGATCATGTTAAAACAACCATCGTGTTTGCATATGCTATGCCTCCTGAATGTTATACTTCCTCGTGCGTGAATTAACATGTTTGCCTCAATGTTTGCCTTGGACAGGGAAGGAGAAGGTAAGTTGGTAAGTCTCGCCATGTTTTCTCTCATGTTGCACGGTGTACCGCCACACGAGTTAGGTTATTCAATATTTGCATAAAACTGATCCTAAGGCAATTAGAAAGATAACTTAATAGTTGGTGCACGAAACCTGTATTACGTGTTTGGATTTGTCGAGCGGGCGAGTAGCTTCCCCACCAGTGCATTCAATGTACTGATAATCCACTAGTTTGTATACAGGGTGCGGGAGAACCTCGTTCGGTGCGGTTGCCTCCAACGTGCATGCTTAGGCGTGAAGATCACTCTGAAGCAATGGTGCATCCGGGACTGAAGCACATATACAAGACATAATATTGGAGCGTCTCCTGACCATCGCCTGTATATTCATTCCACAGTTGTAGCCACTTGGCACGCTTTTACTGTTTCAGAGAGAGACGCTTGAGCGACTTATAATCTTGGCTATACGCCGCCTGTAACACATATTTATATTAATAAAAGAGTTGCTTTACTTCAAACTTGTGTTTCAATGCTTCCGTTATATTTGTCAACTCAGTGAACCAGTTACTGATCGCCTATGCGTTCATGACTCCGCTGCACTCGGACAATCTGTGCGACTCTGTGGCTTAGAACTCTTGCCGCCAGCCAATGAACCATGGCCTTGCACGGGCGTGGATTACGCTCGTGCGGCATCACGCCCGGATGGGTTAAGCGATCGTTCCGCGGGAGCGCTGGCGAGGGTGATTCCCGCCTAGGAGGAACGGCCGATTTGCCTGCGGGAAATCGGGGCATGACACTATGTTTGATCAGACCGTAGTACTCTGATTCTGAAATGTATTAGTGTACGCGTCCAATAATACATATGTCATGAACAAGCTTGATAAAAGACTGAGCTTGCAAAACTAGGCTTTAACAGCAGCATAAGTCGAGGTAGTATAAAAATATAAGCAAGCTAGATTATGATGAGAGAAATTATAAAATAATTTAAGTTCACAAACCAAACAAGATACCAAATTAAGATTCTACAATCCCTACAGATGTAGCACTAACACCTTATATAAGTTGCTAGTCGACAAAATTAGGGATATGGGCCTCTAAGTTCTACCATCAGAATAAATACTATTGTCTTATGCAAGCATATAGTTAATGTCATTCAATTATACTACAATTATACTAAGTTGTGAGGCATACTACCCAACTTAAAAATAATTAACTAAGACTGTGATAGTCTTAAGGGGATCCTACAAATTAATAAGGTTTTGGTAAATAATGTACAATTCTTATTGGGCTATACGAGGAACGGATCTTAGTACTTATTTGGGTCTCCTATGGTATCATGTAGTTCGCGGTCATCTTAAATCTTAATCATATAGCTCATAGTATACAGGTGTTAATAGTAAGAATGGAAGAGTTAATGACCTTTTAAGGAGAAAAAAAAAGAAATATAACTCGTATCGAGTTATGGATACGAATTACGTGATTTAAAGCTAAGAAAAATCAGATCACAATATAATGGAATAACTCGAACTATCAATCTCTAACTACCAAGCACGTAATTCAAAGTTCAAATTACCCAAGTTTAACCCTAGCAAACTATATATAAGATCACTTGGCCTTCAATCCGAGGATTCAAGTGGCACGAGTTAAAATATGGGGAGAAGAAGAATTATAATTTAATCGTCGCGTAATTAGCAAACGTTAAGGTTGCAGGGGGACAAGATATGAAATTAAAATAGAGGGGCTCAAGATAATATCATGGTTTCCTAAGGGAAAGGTGGTGAGCAAATCTCCGTATTTGAGGTGTGACCAAGGGAAATGTCATACTCGTTGCTCTGAGCTTCCTGAGGTACTGTCTGCTAATATCAATACAAGGATCTATATCCTAACATTATCTCACTATGCCCATTAGGTTCTGTCCCTACATTCGATCTCAGATTTCTATTGGCTCCTTAATACTAGGGTCAAACATTATGGTCAAATCTATAGTAGTGCCTACACTACTCTTAAGTCATTCATAATTATATCAAGGAATAATGGTAAGCCATTCTTTAGATAAGGGTACTAGGGTTTACTAAATATTCTAAACTTAGTGATGTATCAGGGTTCTAGTTACTCTTAATAGGAAGTTTACCCTACTTATTATCTAACAACAGGGACTTCTATATTCTAGGAGAAGGCTACACTCAAGGAACTATCAGGGATGCACATGAATTAAGCAGGATGTAATTATTCAAATAGAATGAATTGGGAGGAGAAGGAGTCATAGTCAGATGTGGATGAGATCCTATACTCTAATCCTATGTGCAGGCTTGCTCGGTACAGTAACGTAACCGAGACAATATGCTCTGACCTGTATGGGCTACCACAAAAATATGTCACGCCCCAGTCCCAAAAATACGTAGGACTAGGACACGTGAGCATGCCAGCCTTATGAATATGGAGCTCCAATATATGGAAACCATATCACGCGTACGCTGTAATATGAATAGCAATTCACAAGTGGTAAACATATATGTCATAAAACATAACTAAATCTCATCCACAGAATCATATATAAATGAATAACCAATACCTATACTAGATCTCAAGGTAAAGTATCTAATGATGATAGTCGGATGGAAACAAATCCACTACCGGACTAGAATATAGAATAGACAAGGTAAATACAATATGAATATCAACTACCAATCATGAGCTCGAAGAGAAGTCCTCATCGCAATACACGTAGCAAGTCCGGATCTGCGCTCCTGTGAATACTCAAGAACAGATACACCTGGCAGAGAACCAGGTCCTCAGAGGGACATAACAAGATACTTAAACAGATGCCATAAAGTAAATACTGTGAAAACTCAAGGGTGACCTAACCATCTAAGTAAAATGCACTTTGAGGATAACTTGAGTATATGGAAAGGTGTAGGCTAGACATATGCTGACGTAATTCACCAGTCGTGACAACTGGCTAATATTTGCCACACATGCCCCCATAGGAGGGCGCTCAGTAATAACATCCATATCCAAAGAGCATGGCATCTGTATAATATAACGTCCATATCACTCCGTCGAGTGTGGCATCAGTGTAAAGGAAGTGGGGTATCCCATACGCCTACAAGTCGTCCTCCCCGCCCAATGATCTAAGCATGTTGTCTTCACAACACGCGTCAGCTACTACGCCTCGGCGTCATAACTCTGGCTCATAGTTTATCGCTAGAACAGTAGCCCAATCCTTCAACTAAACAAGGACAAGGATGGGACTATCGTACCACGCTAGTCTATGCTCTGCCTATCAATAACTGCTAAGTCTTCTAACATGCATCACTATTAGCAGTTATTCCCTATTCGTTGCACGCCTACACGTACAGGTGGCCAACCACATACGTAGGACCGTGCCCTACATGAGACTCACAGAACGTGTACGAAAATGTGTCAAGGCCTGAGAGTCATACCAATAACTCCACACTTTAGGTGGGTCCATTAGATACTAGGTCAGACACTATCCTAATGTCAACGCATCCGTTGACTGCACCCGAGTCTCTCTCGGACGCGCACAATTTAAGATAATAAACATGCATCTAATGTACAGAAGTTAAACAGTATAACAAAGGCAAGGTATACTTGCCTGGCGAGAAGGCTACGTAGCCCCAATAATCTGCTCCAGAAGTCGTGCAGAACGATCCACAGGTCTCCGGGGTCAGCATGCACAGGTACGGGAATCGGGATGTCTGCTACGATTGTCTGGCAAGGGTGAGGGGTCCAGGATGAATACGAGGACAAGGTGATTGGGTCAAGGATGATCATAAAGGGTTGATGATTATTTACTATGGTGATGATGATGGAAATTATGGTGATGGTGGTGATGTTGACGACAACGAGGATGAGATAGTGATGAGATGGGAGGATGGTGGTAATGGTGATGAGATGGTGATGATCACCGGATTCCGGCCAGTAGGGAAGGTCCGACCATGGGGAAGGAGGGGACAGGGAGTAGGAACGACAGGAAGGAGGAGAAAGGAGATGACAGGAAGGGGAGAGGGAGGTCGGATATGGCGGTGGGGTTGCTGGTCATTGATGGGGCTGGCGGAGATGTTGCTGTCGAGCTCGTCGTGGAAGCGGGGATGGCAACAATGGTGGTGTTTCCCGTCGTCCAGTCGATGAAGGACAAGATCCAGCGGATGGCGACTTCAGGCGAGGCTGGCTGCTCCGGTCGGGGAGATGGCCGTCTCGAGGTTGAGGGGTTCGTAAGATGGGAAGGAGGAGTCAATGAGGTTCGGGCAGGAGCAGCGGGGATATCGAGGAGGAGGTCGATTCTGTCGAGGGGCTCGGGCGGAGTCGTGTTCGGCGGAGGAGTACTCGGTGGTCGGGAAAGATGACAGGGAGAAGAGGGTGCGTCGATCGGGTCGACTGGACGAAGTCGGAGAAGAGTCGACGAGGGTGGTGGTCGACTAGGAGCTGCTCGGGATGGGGGGCAGGCGGAGCTCCGGTCCAGGTCGTGGTGGATGGCACGGTTGCTCCGGGGTCAGGGCTCCGGCGATGGCGCCGGCGGAACTGGACGGGGAAGGAGAGGGTCGGCTGAGTAGATTTTCTATGTTTTTTGGGTTTTGAGATTTTTAGGAAAATAAAAGAGAAGGAAATATTTATACATGTAGGATTTAGGTTTAGGGTTGACCTAGGATTAGGGCTTGGTCAACAGTCCTTGGGATTGGGCCTTGGGCAGGGTGTTTGGGAGGGCTAGAATTTGCATCAATTAAATGCAAGGATAGAATTTAGATGGGGGACGATGTGCGTATTGTACATCCCAAAAAATTATGAAAAAATCTCCGTAAAGGGAAAATTGGGTTTCTTCAGGTATTGTCCAACGGTGGGGACACCTTAATGTGTTTTTGCATAGTAGCCCTCCAACAATTGGAAAAATTGCACAAAGGCAGAAATTTAAATTTAAATAATTTAATTGAATGCGCACGATATTCTGAAATTAATTAGAAGTACAGTGGAATAAAAATAGGCAGAAAAAAGGGTCTGGTACGAAGAGGATACAGAGTAGGATATTAATAAATTCAGATCGCACAAAACGGTCAAGATTGGGTTTCCGATTTCTATTGGGACGCACAAGGGTACAAAGTCGGGATCTATTTAGAATTACGAAATAACGTCCGTGACGTTTATTGTGCGATTAAAATATCGCACCAGAAGGTATGATTATAAATTATACAGGGGTCAGAATATATGGTGGTCAAGTCTAGGACAGGGTTATGGAATTAGTTGGACGACAATGGCTAGTGTAGTGCTCCTATTAATGAAGCAACGGTAAGATGCGCTACACGATAAATTAATGTACAGTTAACTCGAATATCATGTTCTAAATTCTAATTGGTTCAAACTAGCCCTAATTCTACTATATAAGCCAAGTAAACCTAATTTCGGGTGAGGGGTTTTACAACTTAGGTGAAACTGAGGATTTAATCAGGGTTAGACTAACGGAATATCGTGATGAATACCGTAAGACGGAGGAATAGTAAAGAAATTGATCGAGGAGTAGTTTTAAGTTGAATGATAGCTGATTGTAAATGATCGAGGACTGTTCTGATGGTATTAAAAGGTGATTGATCATAATTGTAAACAACCTTTAGTCAACCTGGGTTAACCCTCTAATATCGTGTCCCTGTGAATCGTAGCTGAGTTGGAATTTATGGTTAGATGTGTGTCTTATCTTATTTCAGCTTCGTGGTAGTTTATTGATTTAGTTGTATCTCATCTCTAGGTACTACGGGACCTGAGGATTTAGACATGGTACCGGGACCCCGTCATCAGCAGTCGCACGCAGGCAAGTGTACCTTGCCACCCTGTATTTCAGTTTACAGATATAGTTCTTTATGTACTCGTGCGCGGTTTCATGTTGACGTTCGATACTCCATGTACGGTTCACAACCGGGTATTGACATTCGACGTAACGTCTTAGAATAATTGCTAGATGCTTCACAGCACCTCGATGCACGTACCTCAGTACATCGATACCCCAGGACACACTCATACACTGTGATCGTGCCAGATTCCTGTATCCTGATACTGACATCATGACCAGAGACTGGGATGACCTTAGGGTCGTGTCTGTTGAGTTAATTCTTTGTGTCGAGACTGTAGTTAGAGGTTCAGGTTCAACGCACAATCGTTGACCGCTTGGGAAGGGGAAAACAGTTACTAGACGTTTGGGCTACTTTGTACGCGCTTATATATATGTAGTATTTTGTAGTGATACCTGTATCTAGTGTAGCTGTTTCACCCGTGTGACTCTTTGCCCGGAGCTGCGGTACGTGCCGTGTGTTTTCATGTCTGGAGCTACGGTTTTATATTAGAAAGCCCACGCGTCGAACATTGTCTTTAAACTGTGTCACACTAGTTGGTTATGATAGAGTACCCTGTCGTGCACTTGTACTTTCTGTTTACTTGGCATGCTATATTTCTGTACCTTGTTACGTCCCTCTGAGTAGAACAAAGATCTATGAATAATATGCTAAGCTCTGTCAAAGGATCCCAAACTCCCTGTTGTGGGAATTTCGAAAAAGTAATCGAAATAAACCTCTTCATGAATATCTAACAGTCGTGGATCTTCATACTCGTCAGTTTGTTCTCCTTCGGGTTGATGTATTTTTCAGATTTGATACGTACCTGTCTGAAATTTTTAGCCCCTGAATCCACCTACAAAGTCTTCATTTATCCTCCTTGTCCAGTAAAAAAAATTATCTTAGACTGCTTATACTTCCAATTTTCTTCCTTATATCAAATACAACGCAGGGCTCCAGCATATTTCTTCCAAGTCCAACCTGGCCTTGGGATTGTCTTTCGTCCTCCTCTTTATGTCCATCATAATATTAATTATGTTGTCAAACACATTCTTCATGATATTCATGACATTAAGGTTATGTCTGATCGGATTGGTGCTCCAATATGGCAGGTCCTGGAATATGCTCCTCTTCGTCCAATTATGAGTGTGACCAAATACATCGCACTTGTACCCCTTAGTAGGCTCTTCAATAGAACTTGATAAATCTTTAACCTCTTCCTATATCGTGTCTCCGGGCTACTTTGGAGGTGAATTTGCTTTCACCAAAACATCGGTACGAAATGCATTCATGTTCCTCCCCAACGGATGATCTGACGGCAAAAATTGTCGATGAAAATCAAAGAAACACGGTTTTCCTCCATGTTTCAAATGGAAAGTCTTATTGCGGTCCATGCAATATGGATATGAGATACGACCATGAGTGCTCTATCCTGATAACATGCGATAATCCAAAAAGTCGTTGATGGTCCACATAAGTGTTGTCCTCATCTGAAAATTATACTTCTTTAAAACATCGTACGTGTTGGCACATATTTCCTACAACTGATTCAACTCATATATTAACAGTTGCAAGTACATATCGATGTTCCTTTTTAGATTGTTCAGACCTAGGATAATGACAGTTAAGAATATAACCGAGGTCTTCTTGCACATCCAAGGTTATAGGTTATACGGGATGGCGTTCAAATGCAAACATGAATACTGGGAGCCCGAAAGTTTGAATGGGATAAAACCATCGGAGGTGTAAACCCCCTCAACCAAATTTAGGTCTATCTGGCTTAGATAGAGAGACTAGGGTTAGTTTGAAAGCCAATTAGAATTAGAATATAGTGTTTTAGATTAATGTACAATATTCGTATCACTTTGTGCACCTTACCGTTGCTTCGATATTTGGAGCGCTATACTAGCTTTTGCTTTCAAACAAATTTTACACACATTTTTTAGACGTGCCAGCCTTTCATTCTGACCTTTGTATACCTTATAAATACCATCTCTTGTGCTTCATTTTAGTCGCACAATATTTGTTACAAACGTCTATTCTTAAATCTAAATAAATCTAACTTTGCATCTTTGTCCGTTCCAATCGAAATTGGAGACACAATCTTGACCCATTTTGTGCAATCCAATTTATGACAATATTCTATTCTGAGTCCACTACGTCCATGATACTTGTGTCCTACCCAATTTTAACCCTATATACTTCCAATTAATTAAAGAACACCATTGATACTAATTTTAATCAAATTGGTGCAAGGACCCAACCTAACCCAAAACTAGACCCAACACAAACCCAAACCCTCACTCACACCCTCAAGGTTTATACTAAATACCACACACCATTTTAATCCACTACATCATACCAAATATGGTATTTTTTCATCCAATCCTAAACTCTATTGTTTTTGTAATTTTCTAATTATTAGGGGCTTTTGTGCAAATAGGCAATTAGGTGTCCACCTTCCATTGGAGCAAAGCCATGAAGAACTCTCCCTCCATTGTTGACCGGTCTCCTAGGTTTTTCTCCCCATTTTGTGTGTACAACACACCACCTTTTTCTCCTACCTCATCTACACCCTCCATTCAAAATCTAGCCCATCCTAACCCTCCAATTCTACATAAAGAACCTTCCCCCTATCCCTAGAAAATGTATTATGGCTAGCCCGCCTGAAGTTCAGCACATCATATCACCCGCAGACGGATGGTCAGTCCGAGCACACCATTCAGACACTGGAGGACATATTGAGGGCGTGCATGCTTGATTTCAGTGGATCATGAGAGGACCATTTATATTTGGTCAAGTTTTCCTACAATAATAGCTATCAAGCGAGCATTTAGATGGCTTCCTATGAGGCATTGTATGGCAGGAAGTGTCATTCCCCAGTGTGTTGGAGTGATATGGGCTAGAGGCAGATTCTTGTAACAGAGTTGGTTATTCATACAGTGGAGTAGGTAAAGAAGATCCAAGGGCACTTGCGAGCATCACAGGACAGACAGAAGCATTGGGCAAACACACATCAATGACCCCTAGAGTTCCAGGTTGGAGATCATATGTTTTTAAAAATCTCGCCTACCCGAGGGACCATCAGGTTTGGAGGCAGAGGAAATCTGAGTCTGAGGTACATCGGACCATTCGATGTATTGGAGCGTATCGGGGAGGTTTCTTACAGATTAGCATTGCCATATACATTTGAAGGAGTTCATGAAGTCTTCCATGTATCTCAGTTAAGGAGGTACATGCCAGATCCGAGCCATGTGCTTGACTATTCAGAGATCACTATCGGGCCGAGTTTGTCATATCAGGAGGAGCCTGTAGAGATTCTGGACAAAAGCGAGAAGGTATTGTGAGGGCAGACTATCCCTCTAGTTCGTGTCGTATGGAGGCATCATGCACCAGGCGAATCGACCTGAGAACGAGAGGATGATATTCGGCAACGTTTTCCCCATCTCTTTGAAGGCCTAGGTATGTTTTATCATTTAATTTCAGTCAATAATTTTTACCATATGTCTGTTTTAATTTCGAGGACCAAATTCTCTAAGGAGGATAGATTGTAAACCCCCTCGACCAAATTTAGGTCTACCTGGCTTAGATGGAGAGACTAGGGTTAGTTTGGAAGACAATTAGAATTAGAACATAGTATTTTAGATTAATGTACAATATTCGTATCACTTTGTGCTCCTTACCGTTGCTTCGATATTTGGAGCGCTACACTAGCGTTTTCTTTCAAACAAATTTTATACACTTTTCTTAGACGTGCCAGCCTTCCATTCTGATCTTTGTGTAACTCATAAATACCCTCTCTTGTGCTTTATTTTAGTCGCACTATATTCATTACAAACGTCTATTCTTAAATCCAAATAAATCCAACTTTGCATCTTTGTCCGTTCCAATCGAAATTGGAGACACAACCTTGACATGTTTTGTGTAACCCAATTTATGACAATATTTTACTCTGAGTCTACTACGTCCATGACACTTGTGTCCCACCCAATTTTAACCCTATGTAATTCCAATTAATTAAAGAACACCTTTGACACTAATTTTAATTAAATTGGTGCAAGGACCCAACCTAACCCAAAACTAGACCCAACACCAACCCAAACCCCCACTCACACCCTCAAGATTCATACTAAATACCACACACCATTTTAACCTACTATATCACACCAAACATGGTATTTTTTCTCATCCAATCTCAAACTCCATTGTTTGTACAATTTTTTAAATGTTAGGGGCTTTTATGCAAATAGACAATTAGGTGTCCACCTCCTATTGGAGCAAAGCCATGAAGAAACCCCCCTCCATTGTTGACCAGTCCCCTAGGTTTTTTCCCTCTATTTTATGTGTACAATACACCACCTTTTTCTCCTACCTCATATACACCCTCCATTCAAAATCTAGCCCATCATAACCCTTATTTTCTTCATGAAGAACCTTCCCCCCATAGAAAATGCATTATGGCCGGCCCTAATCCCAATGCCATCCTTCTCTCTCTCTCTCCTACATAAACACCTCCTCCCTCTCTCTAAATCCACACCCAACACACCACACCCGAACCCTAACTCCTCATTCTTCTTCCTCCTGCCGACTTCCACTTCCTTCTCCGGCCATCACTACACCACCACCGCAGTCACCTTCGACCTTCCCCAACCTTCCTCCTGTCGACCTTCTCCTCCACGATAGCAACCAACAACGCAACCATCTTAACCCGACCACCATCATCTTCTCTTCTACCGACCCTCATTCTCTGGCCATCACCTTAACCGCCACCACAGCACCTGCCACCTTCCTCCTCCCTCTCCCCCGAGCAACCACCGCCAACACCGCCATCACCTTCTCTTCACCACCGCCATCTCCACTACCATCAACCTCTTAACCTGACCCCGGCAGCAACACCCCGACCATCACCATCACTCTGCCAATACCACCAACACCGCCACCACCATAACCACCACCACTTCTTCAAGCCGACCTCCTCCCTCACCTTTGATATCTCTATCATCATCCCCACGACCACCATCATCATCATCCCGCCACCATATCACACCACCACCTCCACAAGTCACCATTCCCGCTGACCTCCTCTACCACCTTCTCTCCACCGTCACACCATCACCACCACCCTACAGTTGTTGCTGCTACTGTGCATCCGCCGGAGTTCCTCCACCCGCCGGAGACCGGCCACCCTCGAGCAACAGACCGAGCACTCCCCCCCGGTTTAAGAGCACCCCTAGGTTTGCATTTTTACTCCTTCTTCTTGTTGTTGTGTTGCATGGACCAATGTTGTTAGTGAGCCCTATTACCTAGTGTATATATGTGCATGTGTTGGAATAGTGGTTAGTGTTACTAAATACTTCATGGAAATTTGGTTCTTAGTATGGCATATAATTATGTAGTCCCTAGGTATTTAGACAAAAGTACCATTTGTGCACTCTAACCTATTAGCTAGAACACGAGTTAATATTATAAGATATTTGGAGTTGTAACATATTTGGTAGTTAATTGTCGTATTGTGTATGGTATTTGAGGACATGACGTACTCATACATAGAGACCTAGATGATTCACACTACCAACTTGTCTCGGATAGCAACTTAGTGCCTACTTGAACCTTAGTTAATCTTGGTTGTAATATTTGAGAATGTACGTTTAGAGGGACATGACACTTGTGCATTTTAGCTACGTGCACACTTGACCCTGCTAGTTGACCGGTTATAATCCTTACTTGCGTTAGTTTCTAAGTGCAGTGTAGTTTTATTTTTGTGCATACTAGTGTAATGACTGATGAATATTATATTATATTATATATATATGATCGTTGGATTGTTCAGACGAGGCTTCGGGAGCAGGATTCTGGCACTCGTAGCTTGAGGATCCAGGCAAGTATACCTTGCCTTATTTACTATTTAATTTGAGTTATTAAATGTTTCATGAGATGTGTTGCAAATATTATATATAACTGTGTGCATCCGAGAATGACTCTGGTGCAGTCGACGAATGCGTCGATGTGTAGTCTATTGACTTAGTCACTGGCAGACTTACCTACTGTTGTGAGGATATTCTGATATCTTCCAAGACCCTGACACTTTTTACACTCATCACGATGATAAACTCATGTTGGGATGCGAGTTAGCGTACCCGACTAGCTATCGGTGCGTGCGACATGCATCACGGTTTAGTGCGTAGTCAGGTTAGTCTAGTTATTTGTGACCTGGCATGTAGTTACGTAGTATGCATGTCGTATATTCGACTTATATATTTACATTGGGCGGGGAGGACAACTTATAGGCGTATGGGATACACACATTGAAATCCATAGTGTCCAGAGGAGCCACGGATCCAACGACTTCCTTTATTCAGATACTGCGTTCTTCGAAGCATTATGGATGTTGGAAGTTACATGTACAAATACCATGCTCTTCGAAGTGTTGGACGTTATGCCTACACCTACCCATATGTACCAAGGTTGTCCTCATATTGCATTTACATAAATGGTTAGTACACCCCCTTTATTTATTCAGTATTTACATTTGGCATGTATTTTTGTATCTTGTTACGTCCCTCTGAGGACCTGGTTCCCTTCCAGATTTGGACGAGGTATACTATCCGATAGTGTACGGGCCCGGAAAGGAGACGAGGTACCCGACCGAGGAGGAGCTTGAGGTGTTACCATCAAAGTTTCCTTGAACATATCAGAGTATATGAATCGAAGCTCTCAAAGAGTACATCAAAATAAAGATGCCACGAAGGCTTACAACACTCTTGCTCTCTCTCTCTCTCTTGCCAATAAAGGTTCTTGTCGTTCGATAAATCATGTCACATATATTCAATCAAAGGTATCACACCTAAGAACTTGAAAGATATGCCGACAAACGTGGATCAGTACACAACTGTACTGGTGAGAAAGATAAACCACTCGCCTAAACAAACACGAAGTAATCATGTGAAGCATACAATTATTACAAGATGATCTTTCTACTTTAAGTCTAGATTGATTTCATGGCATAGCAGGTATATTAAAATCAGTAAAGTAGGTTACGCATGAAAGCATTAAAATCTAGTAAACACACTAGCAGTTATATGCAATCTCAAAGGAAACTAAGCATGTTATCCGTTCTACTCAAATCCCGTAAGTAAAGCATGAACCTATCGAACCACATCATACTCCAAGTCTTGCTACCATCTTCGATGTTCATACTCTTGTCCGAGGCAAGGTGGGTGCCCGCTGCCTACTCAAGCGCACAATCTTAAAATGATTCCTATATATATAAAGGTCACTGGCCAAGCCATAAAATAATATTCTGAGATAGTTTGACCCGATAGAACTCTGAGTTGCAAGCCCGCCTAGTGGTCTTGAATTGCAAGTATTCCGAGTTACCCGATTTGTCCAAGGTAGCAAGCCCCAACAGAGAGTTCGTAATATCGTGCCTCTAAAGAATGTTACCAATGTTTCCTCCTATGTCGAACGATCCCGGTGCCCCGGTGCCGATCCTGTTCACGGAAATAAAATCTTGCGCGCACAAGTTGTCCATGACTATGCAATCCTCCGATAATGTAAGTACAATAAGAAATTATACCTTCTCGCCCCACTAAAATATACTCACCCTGTTCCATATGATTCACCATATCCATTTTCAAATTATATCACAAGGCACCATATCGCTTCTCGACACAGTTCTCTGATGGGTGCAATACCCCGCTATGACAAAGTTGTCTGGTTTCGAACCACAACTGCACACTTTGCTCGACAAAGTGTTTTAACTTGATACTCATGCATTAATGCCGCCTCGCTATAGTATTCTAATATTCCAACCATGATGATTAGCTCAAAGCAACAACGTATATTCATCCAAATGCCGCATAATACCACAGTACAGTGTATCCTATGTTCTAGACCAAGTGTTCAAGACATAACATGTGTTCCTTTTATTAGTCATGAAGGAGTAGATGAAAAAGGATAGAGCCCACTCATTAATTCTGAATTCGCTTAGCACTATGCCTTGCTGATACGGTCGATTCCATGAATTCGTGGTCTGATACGAAGCACGATCTACTCAACTGGTATGACCATAAGAGTGGCCCATCCTCTCCAAATCATCCGATCGATCGGACTAAGGAAGATAACATTATCGTTGAATCCCGCTATCTCTGTACTGCTCTAAATGAACACACTGATTCCATTGCTCACCGCCCATACCTCAGTCTGTTGTGAGGCACTACTCTGATCGCACTGAACTATGCACATAACCTGCACACAAAAATCAACTCGATTAATACTTCTTCCATTCAAAATTTTATCGTAATGCATTGTGTCGTTGCAGGGCATTACATCTAAAAAATATTCAAGTAGATTCATTTATCAATCATGCGCTATTCTCAAATACGTGATTCTCCATTGACGATATTTGCACCTGACCCAAATCCATTCGTATTCCAACTCTATCCATTCTCTAATGATAGCCCAAACTACATACGCTTACAGTCCTTGCTCGTCCAAGCACAATGAGTATTCTGCAAGGCCTTATCATCCAACTATTTCTGAATTCTTGCTAGCGTCGTTTAAGCTCAACCAACGAAACTCTTCTTTACTCCAATTGCACCATGCTCCGTACACACCATCTCAAAATATTATCTTCATTCTCCGAACGATCATCACATATGATACTACCCCAGCTATTCAACTTTCCCAATCATCATACTTAACGCTTAGATTAGATTGGCCCAACACCTCTGCCTTATAATCTCTATTCCTCTCAGGTTAAACACATATTTGGGGCTTATGTGATCCACAAAGATTTTGTCGCCATGCCATGGGGATATTGTCGCTACGATTTCAACGCGAACACAATCGCCATAATTTCTACGTCACGCATGGGATAGTTCTTCTTATGCTGCTTCCACTGCCTAGAAGTATATGATATCACCTTCTTTATTTGTATCAGCACACACCCAGACTAAGTTATGATGCATCTTGTAGATCTTAGGCACATTTGTCCCTTCGGAAAGTGCAAGGATTTAAGCTGAAGCGAGCTGCATTGTTAACTTCTTGAAGCTAATTATACAATCATCAATTCATATAAATGATATTCACTTTTGGGGATTGACGAGTCAGAAGCGATACCATCTTCGATGATCTGTAACTATGAATCTCATCAGTGTTGTCCCGAAGCTATGCTCGATAATTATAAGTCATCATAATGGACAGTTACTATGAACCATAACACAAAAATCTAATATGAATACACTTTGCATGCACTACCGATGACGTAACTACTAACCAAATACCTTCTAACCACCTAGAGTCTGACTATCTATCCAAATCACTAATCGAAGAATTACGCTCGCCGAAATAGTCTTCCATTACTTTACCGTTCTTTCTTGAGTCCATCAAAAAATTTGAACCGCCTTGTTTGACTTCTCCGCGACATTACTTGCAACCATTTCTGCAACCGTAGGATTATTCCATTTCTTATCTGTATGCCACGCATAAGCATTACACGTCTAACTCATTCGAGTGGCATGATGAATTACCCGATATCGCATGCTTGTTCAATAGTCTTCAAAGGTTCATCCACCATGATCCTTGTTCTCATTCTATTCTTTAGGACCATCTTGACCTCTCTGTGTTCTGATGCGTCCATACGTTCTTGATGACTTGTACGCCAATCTCAGATGCACTATCACTTCTACTTTAATTATCTCGTTGTGCCATGTCCATCTCGGTACAGCAAGCATTAACTTTCAATCTGACCAAACATCGATTAGACTCGCATTATGCTCGTCCTAGAGAGCTTGTCCATCTTTATTTCACCAATCCGCTAAGTCTGCGTCCACTAAACTTTGAATCAAAATTTTCGAGCGGTAATATCCATTTTCTCTAAGTTTTGGCATAACTCAATCGCAATGCTCCTTTAAAATCGAGCGTGATCCTCTGGACGACCAATTTCTTCTTTATGTAACTCAATCGCACTAGGTCAATAGATAACTCCATATCTCTATCTGGTGGAAAACTCGACAACTCCTCCTGAAAGACGTCCATAAACTCTGCAATTAATGGATTTGGCGGCTCCTGCTCTTCTACCATAGTTCCACAGAAGTCTTCCTCACTCTGCTCTGTTGCTCCTTTGACGAACTCAAACTCTGGCTCTCCTAGTGCCTAAAATAAAACTCTGCCACAACGAAAATTAATACTAGCATGGTGCCTACTCAACCAATCCATCCTGAGTACTATATCATAGCTCGAAAGTGACATTACGAGTAGACACACGCTCAATTCTTGGCTTCCCAAAGAAACTCTTCGATCTTTGAAAATATCACTGACCAGAATAATACCACCCCCGGTCATGATCTTGCAATTCTTCGCCAATGGTTAAGTCTCAAGGTGATATTTCAGAGCAAAAGATACAGATACGAAGCTATGTGAAGACCGAAATCAAATAAAGCATGAGGTGGAAAAAAATCAAGATATCCTGAACCTGAAATAACATCACCGACTGGATCCTCCTCCTAGACGATCAAGGAGAAATCTCACCCCTGTCGTTGGGCACTTCTCTACTGCTGTTGCTGAGCATGCTATTATGGTGGTAGAGAAGGCCCTCTCTGTTGTCCCACTGGTGGTCTCGTAGGTGCTCTCTTTGCCTGGGCCCCGCCCTGAGAAGGACGAGCTGGAGCTCTAGGACAAGCCCTCAACTGGTGGTCTCCTGATCAGCATAATAAATATTGGCCCAATCTTATCCTACATACATACCATCCATGTCTCTGCTTCTTGCAGAATGGGCAAAAAATAGTTGGCCTCTAGATCTGGTGCATCTGCTGCACTGCGTTCAAGTTGTGTCACGACCCGCACCCGGTATAGGGGCACGAGTGCATGGGTACGTCCAGCCTACGCTGCAGCATCGGCGGTAGAACGTTGTCTAGGTCATAATACTATCTAATCAATCTCTCACGAATATCCAACTCCATAAGGAGACACAGATATGACAATATAATATAGAATACTCAATCACATAACTAAAGCACAATGAGATATCGAAAAAATAAATAAATGAAAATGCAACACGAGTCTAAAATAAAAATAATCTAACACAACAATAATATCCAAGTCTCAACTAAATATGCTGGAGACAAATCTGGTACCAAAAACTGTTAAAAGAAACTAACTAAATAACTAGTGATCTCGGCTAGACCTCCCGGGAATCACACCTGCTACAAAGTCCAAGGCTGCAGCTACTCTTTCTGTGGTCCATAAAATGTCGGACACCAGTCCTCTAAGGCACAGTCTGGAAAAATATTTCCAGTCAGGATGGAGCAAAGTACATCTCTAATAACAGTTCCAGTTATTGATAAGGACTATAAAATAATAAATAGATGATGCTATATATTGAGAGAAGACAATGAATAAATGCAATGGCAAATTAAAGAGACAGGCAATATAGGCAATATGGTACAGTCAGTGCATATATGAAATGAAAAGAAAGATGTACAATATCATATATGAGTGATGTAGTATATGAACTAAAATAGAGAACTGTAACTATTCTAAGTGTTTAAAATCGTAGTTTTAAAATGTGACCGGCTTGGGAACTTGTTCGATAGCTACATGGCCTGGCTAATCATACGTGAGGTGTATGATTAACACCGTTCAATGTCTACACTTGTACGATAGGTATTTGATCACATCTCTCACTAGCAATTTTCCTGCCCCAACTAGTACTGTGGATCCAACCATGATACGTCATGATACACGATCAATGTCCAATATATTATGTACGATGTCTAATATCAATGTCGTGTACAATATTAATACGATAACCAATGTAACATCTCATAACTAAAGATCCAATATATATATACTAGTCCGTGTAGCACTTTGTCAAGAATCAGATGTAACATTTCTAAATACTAGAATTATAGAATTATCAAATAACGAAAATTATCAGAGAATGTACTCGTCTGTGGTCCTTAGCTGGCCATACCAATGTCCTGTTTTCGAATCTTGTCTGAAAATCCAACAGTCCTAAAGACAGCATTTAATACAATATTGCATCAGACAATACACTAACACACAATCATAAATATATTAAACTCAGGGCTACGGTAGGTATGACACTGGTCAACTAGGGTCAAGTGTGCGTCTAATTGTGTGGATATCGCATCTGTAATTGCTGTGCAAGACAGACAGTCAAAATGATACGGGGCTCGCCAGTACGTCAATGTATATATGGCAGACAGATTACAAGTCTCAGGGTTACATAGTCAATACGGGGTATCCGTAATTAACACTCGGGTCACCTAGTACATATATAATTATACATATTATCTTGACTATCATTTAACATTAAATTACCTATAATATAAATATATACCAATATACATACTAAATATATACTAAAATGAATACATATACTATATATATATATATATATATGTATATATATATATATACCAATTATTTACATACTAACATATACTAATGAATAACTAAATATACATATACTAATTGTATACATACTAAACATATACCAATGAATACTATACACATACAAACAAACCATGAAGGAGGGGGACAAGTACGAACATTGGCGGGCACGTACGGGATTGACGTTGACGATGATGACGACGATGATAACTACGACGATGACGATAACGACGATGAAGGTGATAAAGGTGATGATAACGACGATGATAGTGAACAAGGAGGAGGCAGCGGGGTCGGGATATAACGGCCAGGTGGTGGCGGGGTTCAGGCGATCACCTGAGGAAGGAGGGGAGGGGAGTATGAGGGGCTCGGCGAGGTAGTGGCGATGAGGACGGGAAGGATGCTATGGTCGGACAGGAGAAGGAGGGCTCGGCGAGGTTGTGACAGGGAGGAGAGGAGGGGAGAGGTGGTGGTGTTTAATGGTGCTGGTGGTGCATCGGTGTCAAGGTGGTAGAAGGAGATTCGGGGATCCTTTCAGGTAGTTGATAACCGGAAGAAGGAGGGAAGAGGAGGATAGGGTGGTGTTAAGTCGAGTACGATATGGTAAAGGGCGAAGAAGATGGGTCGTGC
The DNA here is from genome assembly GCA_036927795.1 of Iris macrosiphon. NCBI lineage: Eukaryota > Viridiplantae > Streptophyta > Magnoliopsida > Asparagales > Iridaceae > Iris > Iris macrosiphon. The sequence continues at coordinate 25,260,692 of JAYESA010000014.1, read as the reverse complement.
ATTGGTCGAGTCCGGCGGTGATGGAGGATGGGAGAATGGTGGTGATGGGACTCGGCGGGAAGGACATGGCTTGGTGTAGCGGTCTCCGACGGTTCAGCAGTCGTCGAACCCGACGGCTCGGCGAGTATGGCGGAGGAGAGGAGGGTGGACTCGGATTGGGTGCAGTGGTGAAGTTCGGCGGGATGATCCGGTCGAACTCCGGTGGGTGGTGGTCGACAGGGAGATGGGAAGGAAGAAGAAGAATAGGAAGAATAGTCGGCTGGGAGTTATTAGTTTTTGTTTGGGAATAAGAAAAAGAAAAGGAAAAATAAAGGAAGATATTTATATATGTACAATGCATTAGGTTGACCTAGAATAGTTTGACTTGGTCAACATTTGGAAAAGGGTTATCATGTAGGCATTCCAAGGGGCTATGATTGCATGGTTCAAAAGTGGATGGCTAGGATTGCAAATTTCAAAATGGAGGGCCATGGTTCAATGTGGGTTGATGTTGAGGGTTACATACTCCAATAAATTATGAAAAAATTTACATGAAGGAAAAATAGGTTTATTCACGTGTTGTGTCCAACGGGGTGGACACATTAATGCACTTTTGCATAAAATTGCCCAACAATTGGAAAATTGCACAAAATTAGGTTTTGGTTTTATTTAATTAAAAATTAATATAATAGGTGTTCTAAAATAAATTAGAAGTACATGGGGCTAAAATTAAGTGGGACGGAAGTGTCATGAATGAAGTAGACTCAGAATAAAATATTATTATAATTTGGGTTGCACGAAATGGGTCGAGATTGTCTCCAATTTTGATTGGAACGCACAACGATGCAAAAGTCAAATTTATTGGAATTAAATAATAACGTCTGCGACAAAAATTGTGCGGCTAAAATAAAGTACTAGAGAACATAATTATGAGTTACACAAGGGTCAGAAAAGAAGGCAGGCATGTATAGGACAAAGGTGTAAAATTTGTTGGAAGGCAAAAGCTAGGGTAGCGCTCCAAATATCGAAGCAAAAGTAAGGCGCAACAATCAAATAAAATTACGATAATTAATTACAACCTCAATAAATTAATACTAAATAATATAAATTAAATTCATAACCCTATATTTCGGTCAGGGGTTCATCTAGTAGGCTTCTAGGTTAAGTCTACTAGCTCAAACATTAAGGAACACTATACAATATTATATATATAAATACACACAATATGCAATTATTTAAAATAACTACACACAATATTAATAATATATACAAAGTCAAAAATACCCCTATTTTTAGAATGTGGTAGTGACAAGTTTACCCTCCTTAAAAGAATTTCGTCCTCGAAATTTAAGATCCTCAACAGTTGTATTTATTCGTTATATTATTTTCCACCAAAATTTAAATTTATCATACCACATAATCATGAAGTAATCCACATTGTTATTTCATAACTTTTTTAAATTTCTATAAGTATCATATTCCTGAATATTCTTGAAATAAAAATCAAATTCCATTTTTTATCATAATTTCCTCCAAAATCTTAAAATAATAATTAAATACTCAAAATTTAATATCCAATCCTCTAATTTAAATCCAATCCATGCACATTTATAAAATTTAAAATCTTATCCCGAATTTGAATTCAAACTCTAATTCATTAGTGATCTTATTCCTCGATTTTTTTTCTACACAATACTCAAATAATGTAATAGTTATGAAATCTTTAAATACCATGTTCAATTTATATCTTAATATCTTGCAGTCCAATAAATATAATGATAATCTGCTTAAACTACTCAATTAATGACAACTTCAATCGTATCATAATCATCCTAAAACTTATGATTTAACAAAAATTGTCAATTCTGTCATATTAAAATCTCAACTCTTTATTTAAATTAATATTTTCCTCGAAATTTAAGGCACCTTGTCTCTCTTTGTTAAGTCATAACCTCTTCATTAATCTTCACTATGGTCAATCCCCCAACAATCAAAGTCTAAGAAAATCCTACCTACAGTCATTCAATATACAATCTAAGGAAAATATATATAGTTAGGGTATCTTTTGTTATGATATTGCAGTCTCTGTCAGGGTGTACTACTGACTATGTTCTAACAAAAAAATCACTGACACAAACTAAGGTACTAAGGAATCAATCAATCAATCAAATAGAAATGAACAGAAGGAAAGAAAAGAACAGAACCTGCTAACAGATCACCTGCAATATTGGTCTCCTCGACCGTCAATGCAAATGCCCCACCCTGCTGGGGTGGCTCCCTTCGCGGGTGCTGAGCAATCTGCGGTTCCACAGGTGGCCTAACTGGATCTCTATGGTTTGGAGCTGCTCGCTAGCCGGAAAGATAAGGGGCTCGGCTACAATCCTTCATTCGATGTCTGACAGCGCCACAGTACAAACAAAATCCTAGCCTCATCCTACAGCTCTTCCAAAGGTGACCTGGCTTCTTACAGAAATGACAAGCCAGCTGGGTCTGCCTCGGAGGCTGTTGCTGATCCTGCGATCTGGTCTTCGGCGGCATCCTGAAGACGGATCAAAACCAGGAGAAGTCATTACGGCACAAGAATACGATATCATCAAGGATCGAAGGACAGTAAAATTCTAAGAAAGAAATATTCAGAAGGAATAAGGATAACAAGACAAATAGATTAAAAAATGTTCCTAGTTGTGATTGAGTATTCGCTCTCATCCTAGTATGCTATATCCTAGATCCTATCGCAGGCACGCAGTAGTACAACTAAGATGTCGCACTACCACGATATCGCATAACTTGCGAAGTCTGACCCGCATGGGCCGCCACTAAAAACATGTCACGACCCGCACCCGGTATAGGGGAATAAGTACGTGGGTACGTCCAGCCTACGCCACAACATCGGCGGTAGAACATTGTCAAGGTCATAATACTATCTAATCAATCTCTCACGAATATCCAACTCCATAAGGAGACACAGATATCACAATATAATATAGAATACTCAATCACATAACTAAAGCACTATGAGATATCAAAAAAATAAATAAATTAAAATACAACACAAGTCTAAAATAAAAATAATCTAACACAACAATAATATCCAAGTCTCAACTAAATATGCTGGAGACAAATCTGGTACCAAAAACTGTTAAAAGAAACTAATTAAAAAACTAGTGATCCCGGCTAGACCTCCCGGGAATCACACCTCCTACAAAGTCCAAGGCTGCAACTACTCTTCCTGTGGTCCATAAAATGTCGGACACCAGTCCTCTAAGGCACAGTCTGGAAAAATATTTCCAGTCAGGATGGAGCAAAGTACATCTCTAATAACAGTTCCAGTTAATTGATAAGGACTATAAAACAATAAATAGATGATGCTATATACTGAGAGAAGACAATGAATAAATGCAATGGCAAAATAAAGAGACAGGCAATATAGGCAATATGGTACAGTCAGTGCATATATGAAATAAAAAGAAAGAGGTACAATATCATATATGAGTGATATAGTATATGAACTAAAATATAGAACTGTAACTATTCTAAGTGTTCGAAATCGTAGTTTCAAAATATGATCGGCTTGGGAACTTGTTCGATAGCTACATGGTCTGGCTAATCATACGTGAGGTGTATGATTAACACCGTTCAATGTCTACACTTGTACGATAGGTATTTGATTACATCTCTCACTAGCAATTTCCCCTCCCCAACTAGTATTGTGGATCCAACCATGACACGTCACGATACACGATCAATGTCCAATATATCATGTACGATGTCTAATATCAATGTCATATACAATATCAATACGATAACCAATGTAACATCTCATGACTAAAGATCCAATCTATATACTAGTCCATGTAGCACTGTGTCAAGAATCAGATGTAACATTTCTAAATACTAGAATTATAGAAATTATCAAATAATAGAAATTATCAGAGAATGTACTCACATGTGGTCCTTAGCTGGTAATACCAATGTCCTATTTCCGAATCTTGTTTAAAAATCCAACAGTCCTAAAGACAGTATTTAATACAATATTGCATCAGATAATACACTAACACACAATCATAAATACATTAAACTCAGGGCTACGCTAAGTATGACACTGGTCAACTAGGGTCAAGTGTGCGTCTAATTGCGCGGGTGTCACGTCTGTAATTGATGTACAAGACAGACAGTCAAAATGTTATAGGGCTCGCCAGTACGTCAATGTACATATGGCAGGCAGATCACAAGTCTCAGGGTCACATGGTCAATACGGGGTATCCGCAATTAACACTCGGGTCACCTTGTACATATATAATTATACATATTATTTTGACTATCATTTAACATTAAATTACCTATAATATATATATATATATATATATATATATATATATATATATATATATATATATATATATACCAATATACATACTAAATATATACTAAAATGAATACATATACTATATATATATATGTATATATATATATACTAATTATTTACATACTAACATATACTAATGAATAACTAAATATACATATACTAATTGTATATATACTAAACATATACCAATAAATACTATACACATACGTACAAATCATGAAGGAGGAGGACAGGTACGAACCTTGGCGTGCACGTACGGGATTGACGTTGACGATGCTGACGACAATGATAACTATGACGATGACGATGATGGCGATGAAGATGATAAAAGTGATGATAACGACGATGATAGTGAACAAGGAGGAGGCAGCGGGGTCGGGATATAATGGCCAGGTGGTGGCGGGGTTCAGGAGATCACTTGAGGAAGGAGGGGAGAGGAGTATGAGGGGCTCGGCGAGGTTGTGGCGACGAGGACGGGGAGGATGTTGTGGTCGGGCAGGAGAAGAAGGGCTCGGCGAGGTTGTGACAGGGAGGAGAGGAGGGGAGAGGTGGTGGTGTTTAATGGTGCTGGTGGTGCATCGGTGTCGAGGAGGTGGAAGGAGAGTCGGGGATCCGTTCAGGCAGTTGATCACTGAAGGAAGGAGGGAAGAGGAGGACAGGGTGGTGTTAAGTCGGGTGCGGCGTGGTGAAGTCTCAGCGGAGAAGATGGGTCGTGCATGGGTCGAGTCCGGTGGTGATGGAGGATGGGAGAACGGTGGAGATGGGACTCGGCGGGAAGGAGATGGCTCGGTACAGCGGTCTCCGGCAGTTCATCAGTCGTCGAACCCGGCGGCTCGACGAGTATAGAGGAGGAGAGGAGGGTGGACTCCGGCGGAATGATCCGGTCGAACTCCGGTGGGTGGTGGTCGACAGGGAGATGGGAAGTAAGAAGAAGAATAGGAAGAATAGTCGGCTGGGAGTTATTGGTTTTATTTTGGGAATAAGAAAAAGAAAAAGAAAAATAAAGGAAGATATTTATATATGTACAATGCATTAGGTTGACCTAGAATAGTTTTTGGTCAACATTTGGAAAAGGGTTCTCATGTAGGCATTCCAAGGGCTATGATTGCATGGTTCAAAAGTGGATGGCTAGGATTGCAAATTTCAAAATGGAGGCCATAGTTCAATGTGGGTTGATGTTGAGGGTTACATACTCCAATGAATTATGGAAAAATTTAGATGAAGGAGAAATAGGTTTATTCACGTGTTGTGTCAAACGAGGTGGACACCTTAATGCACTTTTGCATAAAAGTGCCCAACAATTGAAAAATTGCACAAAGTTGGATTTTTGTTTTATTTAATTAAAAATTAATATAATTGGTGTTCTAAAATAAATTAGAAGTACATGGGGCAGAAATTAAGTAGGACGGAAGTGTCATGAATGAAATAGACTCAGAATAGAATATTACCCTAATTTGGGTTGCACAAAATGGGTCAAGATTGTGTCTCCAATTTCGATTGGAACGCACAACGATGCAAAAGTCCAATTTATTAGAATTAAATAATAACGTCTGCGACAAAAATTGTGAGGCTAAAATGAAGCGCTAGAGAACATAATTATGAGTTACACAAGGGTTAGAAAAGAAGGCAGGCATGTCTAGGACAAAGGTGTGAAATTTGTTGGGAGGCAAAAGCTAGGATAGCGCTCCATATATCGAAGCAACGGTAAGGCGCAACAATCAAATAAAATTATGGTAATTAATTACAACCTCAATAAATTAATCATAAATAATATAAATTAAATTCATAACCCTATATTTCGGTCAGGGGTTCATCTAGTGGGCTTCTAGGTCAAGTCTACTAGCTCAAATATTAAGGAACACTATACAATAATATATATATATATATATAAATACACACATTATGCAATTATTTAAAATAACTACACACAATATTAATAATATATAAAAATTCAAAATTACCCCTATTTTTAGAATGTGGTAGTGACAAGCTGGTCCAGGATACTGATGCATCGGCTACTGGAAGTGTCTCTGATGTTGCTGCTGAAAGTGAGGCCTCTTCGTTGGACCTGTGTTAGTACTGGATCCTCCTATGTCCCTCATCCTCTTGAAGCCAAGATCTAGATCATCTTCTGCCCGTTGTGCCTGTGTCAGAATCTTCTCAAAAGTAGCGGTGGGGTCTCCATTAGTATGTAATTTGATCTCCTTCTTCAGGCCCTTTCTGAACTTTCTGGCCTTCCCTTTGGGGTTCTATCCCTCCACAAAGAGGCATAATCTGTAGTACTCTACCGCATACTCATCCACCATCATACCTCCATGAATGAGGTACTAAAACTGGCTCTCTAGAGATGTCAGTGCCACATTTGGAAAGAACTTTTTATTGAAGAGCTCCTTAAAAGCTTTCCAAGTAAGTCCTGGTGCTGAAATCCTGGGGTTCGTCCTGATCCAAGTCAATGCGAGGTCAAACATCATGCTTCCTGCGACCTCTACCTACACCCTCTCGGAAATATGTGCCAGTCGTAGGTTACTCTTAATGTCTTATATCCAATCATCAGCATAAATAATCTCCTCAGTGCCTTTAAAGTCCTTCGGACCCATCCTCTTGAAGTCTATGTTTGTCCCCGGCCTCGGCTGCTACGGAAACACCCACCTGGATCGGTGAAGCGGACCTCTGAAATATAGCTGCTGGAACAGTGTCTGCTGGTGCTACCCTCAAAGGTGATGAAGTGACCGACCTCACTGATACTGTGCCTGAGCGATGGAAACGTGTCTTCGGCGGCATCCTGAAGATAGATTGAACAATTGAATCAATATTGAGTAAGATACGATATCAACAAAGAATGATAAAATTATTCAAAGTAAAGTAAAATTCAAATGGATAATGATAGCAAAATAGATATTTGAAAATGTTCCCTAGTTGTGATTGAGTATACGCTCAACCTATATCTTATATCCTAAAGTAGGCTTGTAGCAGTACTCTAGGTAAGAACTACTATAATATCGCACTAATTGTGAATTTGGACCTGCATGGCCCACCACTAAAAATGTGTCACGACCCGCACACGGAATAAGGGCACGAGTAGTGATCAATGCCCAGCCTACGCCACCGCATCGGCAGTAGAACGTTGTCTGGGTCATCCATACTATCTAAACTTCTCACACAACATATATATGGTACTTGTTAATATCATCTCAACTCCAAACAGAGGAATAATATGGTATATGATAATGGTAAACAATACTCAATCACATAGCAAACAAAGGAAGATAAAGCACGATATGGAATAACAAAGGAAAATAGTCATATTACATCCACCAGTCCGAAATAATAAATATACATGCCAATAACCTCAATAAAGTCTAATACAAGTCTAAACAATAGGTCAAGCCTCATCAGCCTCTGGTACTAGGTCCTCCTGCTCTAAAGGAGTATCCTCTAATGGTAAGCCGTCCTGCGGCCCATAGTAGGTGGGAAACTGGTCTACAAGCCAATCATCTAAAAAAATTATCCAGTCAGGATTGGAGCGAAGTACATACCTCTGAAAGCAGTTCCAAATAGATAATCGAGCATATATAACAGATAATATAAAAGAATACAGGATAACTTAATCATAAGAAATAGAATAAACTAGAGTGAACGAATAATGTACTGGAATAAAGAACAGGCAATATGAATGACTGCAAATAAAAATAAAATAGATAAAACTAGCTATTGTGCCATAGATTACGAGTTTATTATGTGATCGGTTTGGGTTAAACACAAATACAGTATGGTAATTCGATTACACGTGTGATATATAATCGACATGTACACGAATACACTTGGGCTTGATCACATAACCAAACCTACTCCCAGATTCCCAACCAATACTAATGGATCCAATCACGATATATTACGAACACGAATATGGGCACACTGAACACCAAACCCTTCAAGTGCTCTAATCCGATCATACCTCCCTATTCAACTGACTAATACATTACAGTGTATCAGTGTGTCAAAGCTACAACTAATGTCCTCTATGCATATCAATTTCAGACCCTAACTAACATGCTCATTGCTACCACCCATATAACCAAAATTCCCAGGTCCAGATATTACTCCTATCCGAGCCCCTCTTATCCACTGCTGATACTTTGGCCTTGCTCACTGATGTCCCCCCTAATTTTCTCATCTATATTGGCAATCCTCCATATCCCACATCATCCAACACTAGCTGTGCAGACCCCTTCAACTCAAGTTGTTTCTAATGTATCCCCCAACCTGCACATACACAATATGCACTGATACACAAGTATCAGTGCCCTCCACTGATACTGCTGCTGTGTTACTGATCTGTTCATGAACTGTATCAGTCCACCAACTGTAGAGACCCGACACCCACTCGATATAACACCGCAATACATGGACACAACACATATGCATATCAACAAACAATATATCTCTCTCTATATATATATATATATATATATATATATATATATATATATATATATATATATATATATATACACACACACACACAATACATACGTACAGATATATATAATACACCTACACTAAGTGCATAAAATTTAACACTTAATGGGCAAAGAGGTAATACACTATGATACTTACCAAATTGAAATGCCAAAACTCATAATTCACTATACTAATCATACACACATATTAATTACACAATAATATAGCTAATACAATTTGCTATAATAAGAATTAAAGAGTAATTATGCAAAATACCCAAAATTGGGTCCCGTGTCGTACCATATCATAAAATACCATAATATGGCCTACACGTATCCATTTTTGGACACATACCCAGTCCTATAATTCTGATCTAAGTCTAATTAGATCTAATTTGGTGTTATGATACTCACTTGGTGTGTCCACCTAATAATTCTTCCAAAATCGATACAAAAACCTATGTAGAGACCACAATACTCAACCAAATTGCCTATAAATTGTTCATATAGGTAGTCATATGCCATTGGATGATTTCTAGTGGTCAAATGCATGATTAAGAAGATACAATAAAGGAAAACTTCAGGAATTACCAATTGGAAGATAGATTTTTAATAAAAATATAATTGGACACATTCGGGACACGATCTCTAGCTCCAAAGCTCCTCCTCCTTGTGCTCCTTTATTCTCAAAGCTCCAAAGCTCCAAGAATGATCAATTTAAGAAGAAAAATTAAAGTGAATTGAGCAGGAATTCAATGGAGGGAACGATTAAAATTGGGGATCTAATTTCTAGATACAAATGAATGCAAATGAGAGGAGAGAGAGAGAGAGAGGAGAACCCCCTCTAATAGTGCCCCTTCTTCTCCCTTTTCCAAGTTATGTGCATGGTCCAAATTATCCCTCTCCATCCAATTATGAATAGTATTAGAGAAGGGCTATTTTAGAAATCTTTTAACTAATTCTAATTAAGCTAGCCCCCTAATTAATTAATGAGGATGGGTATAATGAGTTTGGATCCAAGCTAGGCTTACTAGTTGTCATGACAAGTCTAATTGGTCCACAAGTGTCTAATTAATAGGCTAGTCCACTAATTAATAAATAAATAAATAATATAAGACACAATTAAATATATAGCATTATAATAACTATTATTTATTCCTAAAAATTATATATGCCAAATTACCAAACTATCCCTAGTTGAAAAAGTTAGAGTGACAATTCTACCCATCTTAGAAAAATTTTATCCTTAAAATTTTAGGGAGAAGCTAACTACCAATAGAAATCAATACAAGCAAGAAGAATTATACCTCATGGCTCAAACAAATAAGGATATCGCTCGCGCATCTCGGCCTCTCACTCCCAGGTACTCTCTTCTGGCGAGTGATGCCTCCATGCGACGCGTACCAAAGGAATCGTCTGGTTTCGCATTACCTTCTTCCTGTGATCCAGAATCTCCACGGGCTTCTCGGGGTAGCTGAGAGTCGGACCAACCTCGATCTCCGAGTGATCTAGTACATGGCTAGGATCTGTCATGTACCATCTCAGATGCGACACGTCGAACATATTATGCACTCCTTCTAATGCAGGCGGTAAGTCTAGTCTATAGGCCACTGTACCAACCCTCTCAAGAATATCGAAGGGTCTGATGTACCGTGGACTAAGCTTCCTGCCTCCACCAAAGTAAATCGTCTCCCATGTTAGAGAAATCCTCAAGAATACCAGATTGCAAATCTAGCACAAAACACAGCCTTAGCACTCTAACTAAAATAAGCAATCACAAGCAATACAAAACAAAATTTATACCTCAAACTCCAATGGTCTCCGGTGGCTATTGGCCTAATACCGTTGTCTGTCCTGTGCCACCCGAAGCCTATCTCTGATGAGCTTCACTTTCTCAGCTGCATCCACAACCATCTCTGGTCCCAATAAGGCTCTTTTACCAATATCATCTCAAGATAATGGAGTACGACATCTCCGACCATACAATGCCTTAAATGGCGATATCTCGATATTGTCCTGGTAGCTGTTGTTATAAGCAAACTCTACCAGGTGAAGATGATCCTCCCAAGAGCCTCCAAAATCCAAAATACAAGTGCGTAGCATATCCTCGAGAGTCTGGATAGTCCTCTCCGACTGCCCGTATGTCTGAGGGTGTTATGCGATACTGAACTTGAGCTGGCTGCCCAAGCTATCCTGAAAACTCCTCCAGAAATGGGATATGAAGTGACTATCCCGATCTGAGACTATGCTCATAGGAACTCCATACAATCTGACTATCTGACGCACATACATCTTTACGAGCTTCTTTATAGACGTACCAACTTTGAATGGCAGAAATTGGGCCGATTTGGTCAACCTGCCTACGATGACCCAAATTGCATCTTTCCCTCCGAAAGAACGCGGAAGTCCCGAAACAAAGTCCATAGTCACATAATCCCACTTCCATTCCTAAATGGGTAAAGGCTGAAGCAATCCACCCGGCCTCTACCTCTTTGCCTTTACCTGCTAGCATACCAAACATCTGGATACGAAGCTAGCCACCTTTCGCTTCATACCATACCACCAAACATACTCTTCCATATCCCTATATATCTTGTTGGCACATGAATTCATAGAGAACTGAGATCGATGCACCACCTGAAGAACCTCCTCGCGTAACACTCCACTAGGCACACACAATCTGGTATCGTGCCACAATGATCCATCATCTGCAATACTGAAGTCCTTTGTCAATCCTATCCGAACATGCGCTCTGATGCTCCTTATAAACTCATCCTCGAATTGTACGGTTCTGATCCGGTCCATCAACTATGAATATACCTGAAGTTTCCATATCTGTGCCGCAACTCCAGGAACTAACACTTCAATACCCAAGTTATCCAGATCAGCCAACAAGTGTCTGTCTCTCGTCAAGTATATAGCCACTGGATACCTGCTCAAGGCATCAGCGACTATATTTGCCTTCTGTGGATTATACTACAAAGAAATATTGAAGTCCTTCATTAACTCTAACCACCGCCTCTGCCTCATGTTGAGCTCCCTTTGTGTGAACATATATTTCAAGCTTTTGTGATCAGTAAAGATCTCTACCCGCTCTCCATACAAGTAGTGCTTTCACAACTTAAGAGCAAAAATAACCGCGGCTAACTCCAAGTCATGGGTAGGGTAATTCTTTTTATGCTGGCATAATTGCCTGGAAGCATAGGCAATCACCTTCCTATTCTGCTGCAATACACATCCCAAGCCCTTACCCGATGCATCACTATTATAGAAAATCCTCCTATCCCCGATGGCAATGTCAACACTGGAGCTGTAGTCAACATCTTCTTTAGCTCCTCAAAAGCATCCTGATAATCCTCAGTACAGACGAACTCCACATCCTTCCTGGTTAGTCTAGTCATCGGCTCTGCAATCCTGGAAAAATCCTAAAAATTCTTCTATAATAGCTTGCCAATCCAAGAAAACTCCTGATCTCTGCTACTGAACTTGGGGTAGATCATGACTCAACTGTTAAAATCTTCTTCGCGTCTACTGAGATTCCATCTCCTATAATTACATGCCCAAGGAATTCAACCTTATCAAGGAAGAACTCACACTTCGAAAGCTTGCCAAAAAGATTCTCCTTCTTGAGGATCTCCAGAACTACCCTCAGGTGTTTCTCATGCTCCTCCGAGCTCTTTGAATAAATTAATATATCATCAATGAAGACCACAATAAACTGATCCAAGTACTAATAAAATACCTTATTCATCAGGTTCATGAATATCGTTGGGACATTAGTCAACCCAAACGACATCACCAAGAACTCAAACTGCCCATACCGAGTACTGAAAGCTATTATCAAAAAAATTTCTTCTTCACTTTTACCTGGTGGTACCCCAACCTCAAGTCTATCTTCGAGAATACCTTCGTTCCGCTCAACTGATTAAATAAATCATCAATCCGTGGCAATGTATATTTATTCTTGATATTGAGGTTGTTGAGCGCCCTGTAGTCGATACACATAAGTATCGACCCATCCTTCTTCGGTACAGATAATACCGGAGCACCCTACGGTGATGAACTGGATCAGATGAAGCCCTTGTCTTACAACTCATTCACCTGCTTCCTCAATTCTGTGATTTTGCTATTGTTCACCCTATAGAAGTATTATGATATTGGCTCTACGCCTGGTACTAAGTATATAAAGAACTCCATATCTCTGTCTGGAAGCAAACCCGACAACTCCTCCGGAAAGACGTCCATATACTCTACAATCAATGGATATGGCGGCTCCTACTCTTCTACCATTATTCTACAGAAGTCTTCCTCGCTCTGCTCTACTGCTCCTCTGACAAACTCAAACTCTGGCTCTCCTAGGGCCTGAAAAAAAATTCTTCCTCTATGAAAATGATACTAGCAACTAATCCATCCCGAGTACTATATCGTAGCTCGAAAGTGGCATTACGAGTAGACACACGCTCAACTATAGGCCTTCCAAAGAAACTCTTGGATCTTTGCAAATATCACTGACCAGGATAATGCCACCCCCGGTCATGATCTTGCAAGTCCCTGCCAACGGTTTAGTCTCATGGTGATGTTTTAGAGCAAAAGATACAAATACGAAGCTATGTGAAGCACCAAAATCAAATAAAGCATGAGCTGAAAAAGAATTAAGATAGACTAAACCTGAAATAATATCACCGATTGGCTTCTCCTTCTCGAAGATCAAGGCAAAAGCTTTCCCCAGTCGCTGGGCACCTCTCTACTGCTGGTTCTGAGCGACCTGTTGTTGTTGTGGTGGTAGAGGAGGCCCTCTCTGCTGTCCGGCTGGTGGTCTCGCAAGTGATCTCTGTTCCTGGGCCCCACCCTGAGTTGGATGAGCTGGAGCTCTAGGACAAGCCCTCAACTGGTGGTCTCCTGATCCACAGAATAAATACTGCCCCAATCTTATCCTGCACACATCCCATCCATGTCCCTGCTTCTTGCAGAATAGGCAAGGAATAGTTGGCCTCTTGATCTGGTATGTCTTCTGCATTGACGCTCTAACTGGTCTAAGATATTGTTGTCTTGGCTATTGGAAGTATCTCTGATGCGGCTGCTAGAAGTGAGGCCACTTCGTTGGATTCGTGTTAGTACTAGATCCTGCTATGTCCCTCGGCCTCTTGAAGCCAAGCTCTAAATCATCCTCTACCCGCTGTGCCTGTCTTAGAATCTTCTCAAAAGTAGCCGTGGATTCTCCATTCATATGTGATTTGATCTCCTTGTTCAGACCCTTCCTGAACTTTCTGGTCTTCCCTCTGGGTTTTGTCCCTCCACAAAGAGGCCTAATCTGCAATACTCTGTCGCATACTCATCCACCGTCATACCTCCCTGAATGAGGTACTAAAACTGGCTCTCTAAAGATGTCAGAGCCACATTTGGAAAGAACTTTTCCTTAAAGAGATCCTTAAAAGCTTCTGAAGTAAGTCCCGGTACTGCGATCCTGGGGTCCATCCTAAACCAAGTCAATATGATACAAACATCATGGTTCATGCGGACTCTAACTGCAACTTCTCTAAAATATGTGCCAGTCGCAGGTTCCTCTCAATGTCTTTTATCCAATCATCAACATAAATAATCCCGTCAATGTCTTTAATGTCCTTCGGCCCCATCCTCTTGAAGTCTATGATTGTTCCCGGCCTTGGCTGTAGCAAAAATGCCCACCTGGATCGGTAAAGCGGACCACTGAACTGTAGCTGGTTGAACAATATTTGCTGGTGCTGCCCTCAGAGGTGATAAAGTGACTGACCTCGCTTACACTGCCCCTGAGCGCTGGGAACGCGTCTTCGACGACATCCTGAAGATAGATTGAACAAAGGAATTAATATTGAGAAAGATATGATATCATCAAAGAAGGACATATTTATTCAAAGTAAAGCAAGCATTCAAATGGATAAGGATAACAAAACAGATATTTAGAAATGTTCCTTAGTTGTGATTGATTATACTCTCAGCCTATATCCTATATCCTAAAGCAGCTCGTAGTAGTACTCTAGGTGAGCACTACTACGATATCGCACTAATTGCGACTATGGACCTACATGGGCTACCACTAAAATGTGTCACGACCCGTACCCGAAATAAGGGAAAGAGTAGTGATCAACACCCAGCCTATGCTACAGCATTGGCGGTAGAACGATGTTGGGTCATCCATACTATCTAAACTTCTCACACAAAAATATATATTGTATATGTCAATGTTATCTCAACTCCAAATAGAGGAACAATATGGTATATGATAATGGTAAACAATACTCAATCACATAAAAAATTAAAGAAGATAAAACATGATATGAATTAACAGAGAAAAGAGTCACAATACATCCACAAGCCCGAAATAATATATATGCATGCCAATAACCTCAATAAAGTGTAATACAAGTCTAAATAATAAGTCTAGCCTCCTCAGCCTCTGGTACTAGGTCCTCCTGCTCTAAAGGAGTATCCTTTAATGGTACGTCATCCTGCGACCGTAGTAGGTGGAACACTAGTCTACAAGCCAATCATCTAAAAAATAATCCAGTTAAGATTGGAGCGGAGTACATACCTCTCAAAGCAGTTCCAAATACATAATCGAGCATAAATAACAGATAATAGCAAAGAATACAGGATAACTTAATCATAAGAAATAGAATGAACTAGAGTGAACGGGTAATATACTGGAATAAGGAACAGGCAATATAAATGACTGCAAATAAAAAGAAAATAGATAAAACTAGCTACTGTGTCATAGAGTACTGCAAATAAAAATAAAATAGATCAAACACTTATTGGGTAAAGAGGTAATATACTAAACTCATAATTTACCATACTAGTCATACACATATATTAATTACACAATAATCTAGCAAATACAATTTGCTACAATAAGAATTAAGGAATAATTGTGTAAAATACCCAAAATTGGGCCCCATGTCGCACCGTATCATAAAATACCATGATACAGCCTACACGTATCCATTTATGGACATGTACCTAGTCTCATAACCCAAATCTAAGTCTAATTAGATATAATTTGGTGTTATGACACTCACTTGGTGTGTCCACCTCGTAATTCTCCCAAAATTAATACAAAAACCTATGTATAGACCACAATACTCAACCAAATTGACTAAAAATTATTCCTATAGGTAGTCCTATGTCATGGGATGATTTCTAGGGGTCAAATGAATGATTAAGAAGCAATAATAAAGGAAAATTTTAGGAATTACTAATTGGGATATAGATTTCTATTGAAAATACAATTTGACACATTCCGACATAATCTCTAGCTCCAAAGCTCCTCCTCCTTGTGCATCTTGCTTCTCCAAGATCCAAAGCTCCAAGAGTGATGAATTTGAGAAGAAAAATGGAGGTGAATTGAGTAGGAATTCAATGGAGGAAATAATATAAATTGGGGATCTAATTTCTAGATCTAAATGAATTCAAATGAGAGGAGAGAGAGAGGAAAGCACCCTCTAATAGTGGCTACCTCTTCCCCCTTTCCCAAGTTATGTGCATGGTCCAAATTATCCGTCTTCATCCAATTATGAATAGGATTAGGGAAGGGCTATTTTGGAAAGCTTCTAACTAATTCTAATTAAACTAGTCCCCCTAATTAATTAATGAGGATGGGTCTAATGAGTTTGGATCCAAGCTAGACTCACTAGTTGTCATGATAAGTCTAATTGGTTCATAAGTGTCAAGTCTAATTAATAGGCTAGTCCATTAATTAATAAATAAATAAATAAATAATACAAGGAACAATTAAATATATAACATACTAATAACTATTATTTATTCCTACAAATTAAATACACCTACCAAACTATCAAACTATCCCTAGTTGGAAAAGTGAGAGTGACAATGAACCTATTGAATCACATCACACTCCAAGTATTGCTACCATCTTCGATGCACACACTCTTGTCCGAGGCAAGGTAGACGCCCGCTACCTACTCAAACGCATAACCTCAAAAAGATTCCTATATGTAAGAATGTCACTGGCCAAGCAATAAAGGACTATTCCGAGACATTTTGACCTGATCTAGCGCTGAGTTGCAAGACCGTCTGGTGGTCTCGAACTGTAAGTATTCTGAGTTGCCCGATCTGTCCTAGGTAGCAAGTCCCAACAGTGGGTTCGCAATACTCTTGCTTCCAAAGAATGTTACCAATATTTTCTCCTATGCCGAACGGTCTGGGTACCTCAGTGCCTATCCCATTCGAGAAAACCATACCCTGCGTGCACAGGTTGTTCGTGACCTTACAATGCTCCAATAAAGTAGGTATAACGAGGAATCATCCCTTCTCGGCCCACCATACTATAATTGCCCCATTCCACATGATTCACCATATCCATTCTCAAATTATATCATAAGGCACTATGCCGCTTCTCGACACAGTTCTCTGATGGGGTGCAACACCACGCTCTGACACAGTTGCCCGATTTTGAATCATAACTGTACACTTCACTTGACAAAGCACTTATACATAAAATTTATACACCGATGTCACCTCGCTACAGTATTATAATGTTCCAACCATGATGATCAACTCAAAGCCATAACTTATATTTATCCAAATGACGCACACTCTATGCACTCGACAGTGCGGTATTTCCAATATTTCAGACCAAGATTTTAAGACATAACATATTTTCCTTTTGTTAGGCATAAAGGACTAGAGGAGAAGGTAGAGAGACCATTTACCAAGCATGAATCTGCTTAGCACTCTAACTTGCTGATACAGCTAATTCCATAAATCCGTGGTCCGATACGAAGTATGATATACTCAATTGGTATGACCGTATGAGCAGGTCGTGCTCTCCAAATTATCCGACTCGATCGGACTAAGGAAGACGGCATTATCGCTCGAATCCCTCTAACTACGCACTGCTTTGAATGAACACACTGATTCTATTGCTTGCTGCCCATATCTTAACCCGTTACGAGGCGCTACTCAGATCACACTAAACTCTGCACATAACCTGTACACAAAACTCAACTCGATTAATACTTCGTCCATTCAAAATCTTAGCGTAATGCACTGTGTGGTTACAGGACATTACACCTAAAAAATATTCAGGTAGTTTTATGTATCAATCATGTGCTATTCTCAGATACATAATTCTCTACTAACGATCCTTGCACCTGACCCAAATTAATTCGTGTTCCAACTCGATCCATTCTCTAGTGCTAGTCCTTGCTCGTCCAAGCGCAACAAGTATTCTACAAGGCCTTATCATCCAACTATTTCTGAATTATCGCTAGCGTCATCCGAGCTAATCTAACCAAACTCTTCTTGACTTCAATCTTACTATACTTCGCATACACCATCTCAAAATATTATATTCATTCTCCGAACGATCATCACATTTGATACTACCCCAGCTTGTCAACTTATCCACTCATCGTACTTAACTCTTAGATCAGATCGGTCGAACACCTCTGCCATACAATCACAATTCCTTTCTTGGGTGAATACCTATTTGGGGCTTAGGTGATCCCTGGAAAAAAAATTGCCACGCCATAGGGATAGTGTAAATACGATTTCAACGCGAACACAATTGCCACAATTTCTAGGTCGCACATGTGATAGTTCTTCTTATGTTGCTTCTACTGTCTCAAAGCACAGGATATCACCTTCGCCCTCTGCATGAACATACAACCCAGACTAAGTTCTGATGCATCTTGTGGATCTGAGGCACATATGTCCATTCTGGAAGTATAAGGATCTGCGATGAAGCGAGTTGCGGCTTTAACTTCTTAAAGCTAGTAACACAGGCGTCAATTCATTTGAATGATATTCCCTTCTGGGACAGGACGAGTAAAAAGCGATATCATCTTCGATAATTTGCGACTCTAAATCTCATTAGTTGACTTAGGTCATTCTCACCATTATTTTGGTCTTCTAGCTGCATCTTCAGCTGAAGGCTATCCCAATGATCTCTCAAACGGAACACTCAACCGCCTAGACTTATCTTCTACATAAACCACTTAGGTCTACCTTCAACACAAAACTAAATGTGTGTCATGCCCCAATCCCAAAATCCATGGGACCAGATATGTGGCATTGGCCAGCTGGTACAACTCCATAGGGCTTTCCAATTTAATGGACCCGACGAAGTACACTTATGTTGTCCACGGTCAAGTGATCAAACTAAATATCTAATTCTAACATGCAACAAATAAACTAAATCTTAATCCATGGTAAATAAATCTCAAGAAAGAATGATACGCATCATCAGTCTGCAGTCCAATAATACATCAGTTTGAATAGGCCAAAAGAACAACATAGGCCTATAAACACTAGGCTATAAAAGTAGAATAAAAAATGGAAAGTAGTACATGACCATAATAGCTAAAAAATATAAAGATACCTGCAATGATGTCCATGTTCCACTAGATCAAGCATCATGTAAACTACACAAATAACCTGGAAGGGAACCAGGTCCTCAGAGGGACGTAACAAGATACAAAAAGTATATGCCATAATGTAAATACTGAATAAATAAAGGGGTGTGCTAACCATCTAAGTGAATATAATATGAGGACAACCTTGGTACGTATGGGTAGGTGTAGGCATAACATCCATACCCCGAAGAGCATGGTATCTGTACATGTAACGTCTATCTTTACGAAGAATATAGAATCTGTATAGTATAACATCCATATCGTTCTGTAAAACATGAAATCTGAATAGTATAACGTCCATATCATTTTGTAGAACGTAAAACCTATATAGTATAATATCTATATCGTTCTGTAGAACGTAGAATCTACATAGTATAATGTCCATATCATTCCGTAGAACGTAGAATCTGAATAAAGAAAGTCATTGGATCTGTGGCTCCTCTGGATACTATGGATTCAATTGTGTATATCCCATATGCCTACCAGTTGTCCTCCCCGCCCAATGCCAATGTACAAGTCGTGAATACGACGTGGACATCTCGTACTATAATGCAAGTCGCTAAAGAAATATACAACTAAGCTAAATACCGTCATACGTGCTGCTCATACCGATGGCCAGTCAAGCATGAAGCACGCGTCCCTACATGAACTCACTCTGTGACGTACAATGATACGTGTCAAGGCCTGGGGAGTCATATTAATAACTCCACAACTTTAGGTGCTTCCCCTAGACTCTAGGTCAGACACAAGTCCTAAAATCAACGCCTTCGTTGACTGTACCCGAGTCTTTCTCGAACACGCACAGTTATATAATATTAAAACAATAAAATATACAACTAATAGTAACTGAATTTAAATAGTACAACAAGGCAAGTTATACTTGCCTGGGTCCTCAAGCTGCGAGTATCAAAATCTTGTTCCTGAAGTCTCGCCTGAATGGTCCAGCGACCCTATACATATAATATGATATAATAAAATCATCAGTCATTACACTAGTACGCACGGGAATTATAACTACACTCCACTTAGGAACTGACGCGGGGGGGTCACAACTGGTCAACTAGCTGGGTCGCGTGTGCACGCAGCTAAAATATACAAGTGCCACATCCTCAATTTTTGTGCACAGCAAGACAATGAGTTATCAAAATATGTTACGAAACTAAATAACGTATAATACAAAAGTATAAGTCCTAGATAAAATGTTAGTGTGCACAAGGCCAGTTTATCTACACAACTAGGTCAACACAAGTATAAAATATTAATAATCAAGTTCTATGAGGTATTCACTAATACTATTATTATTCTAAAATATATACACCTATACATAATGCACAAGGGTTCACAACTACACATGTCCATTCAATAACACACGAAGAAAATAAGGACAAATGCATACATAGTCGTGATCGTGTCCGGGGGGGTTTCCACGGCTCATCGGCGGCCTACCTCCTGCGAGAGAGGGCGGTACTCCGGCAAAGATCGGGGAAGAGCAGATGGGTGCGGGTGATGGTGATGGTGATGATGGTGTTGGTGATGGTGATGTTGGTGACGGTGATAGAAGTGGTAGAGACGATGGTGTTGGCAATAATAGTTATTGATGGTGGTGGAGACGGTGAGGTGGGGATGATAGTGGTGGAGATGAACAGAGTCGAGGGAGTCGGGTGGTGGAGATGAACGGAGAGTGTGTTGGTGATGATGATGATGATGGTGTTGGTGCTGGTGGTTGTGACGATGATGATCGGTGAGGAGGAGTCGAGGGCTGGTGATGGTGGTGGTGACGATGGTGATGTTAATGGTGATGGGGGCAGTGGTGTTGGTCGACTGCTGTGGGGTTCAGGCGGAAAGGTCGAGTCGGGGTCGACGATGCTCGGGTCACGGGATGGGGTAGCGTGGTTAATGGTGATGGTGGTGTAGATAATGATGATGATGATGGTGGAGGTCCCGGCGAGGTGGTGGGTCAACGTGATGGGGATGTCGACGATGGTATACGGATGATGGCGGTGATGTCTGTGCTGTCGGCGGTTGGGAGTGGTGGAGAACAGGGTTGCTCGGCAAGTAATGGCACTGCCGGGGTCGGCTACTGTCGGTTGTAGCCGGCTGCTGCTCAAGTGGAGTGGAGGTTGCTGTGAGTCAGGGACTAATGTCGACGGTCGTCCAGCAGTGAGTCAGGGTGCTCAGGCGATGGTCGACGGCCGGAGATGGGATGAGGGAAGTCGGCTTCTATATTAGGTTTAGGGTTTGCGTTTGTAGAGGAAGGATGGTGGTGATGATGTAGAAATAAAAATAAGAAGGAAAAGTTTTCCATGAGGGAGAAAAGGGAGATGACAACCTAGGGATTAGGGCTAGCTGTGGGTTGTTTTTCAGGGGTGAGGGAAGCCTCTACATGATGAAGGAGTGGCTAGGATGATGGGGGTTTAAAATGGAGGGTGGAGATGTAAGGGATAAAGTTGTATGAAGTAAAATAAATGGAAGAGAAATTTTAGGTGGACCGGTCAAAAAAAGGGGAATGATTTCTTCATAGAGTGGATCCAATGAGGGGTGGACACCTCATTGCATTTTGGCATAAAGGTCCCTAACAATTGGAAAATTATACAAATAATAGGATTTGGGATTGGATGAGGCAAAATACCATATTTGGTGTGATGTAGTAGATTAAAATGGTGTGTAATATTTAGTATGAACCTTGAGGGTGTGAGTGGGGGGGTTTGGGTTAGAGTTGGGTCTAGTTTTGGAAGAGGTTGGGTCCTTACACCAATTTAATTAAAATTAGTGTAAGTGGTGCTCTTTACTTAATTGGAAATACATAGGATTAAAATTGGATGTGATACAAGTGTCATAGACGTAGTAGACTCAGAATAGAATATTTTCATAAATTTAGGTTGCACAAAATGGGTTGAGGTTGTGTCTCCAATTTCGATTAGAACGGACAAAGATGCAAAGTTGGATTTATTTGAATTTAAGAATGGACATCTGTAACAAATATTGTGCGACTAAAATGAAGCACAAGGGAAGGTATTTATGAGTTACAAAAAGGACAGAATGGAAGGCTGGCACGTCTAGGAAAAGTGTGTAAAATTTGTTGGAAAGCAAATGCTAGTGTAGCGCTCTAAATATTGAAGCAACGGTAAGGTGCCCAAAGTGATACGAATATTGTGTACATTAATCTAAAATATTATGTTCTAATTCTAAATGGCTTCAAACTAACCCTAGTCTCTCTATCTAAGCCAGGTAGACCTAAATTTGGTAGAGGGAGTTTACAATCTACCCATCTTATAAGAATTTTGTCCTCAAAATTAAAATAAACACCTAATAAACTATAAATTATCAAGCAATGCTACGGACAAACCTTGGACTGGTGGAGCCGACCTTTGTTCTATCTGCTGGGCTCTATTGACATACTGGGAACACTCCAAAGCTTGATGTTGGTTCGGTCCGCACATCAAATATTGTCCTAACCTTCTTCTACAACTAGGACGGTTAATATCTCAATATCCTTTCATAGCTATAATATTATCATCCTATAATATCCATATTGAAATCCTGTATCCTAACTTCTTACAATTGCTCTTAGCAGCAACAAGTCTAATCTAGCTAGTCAGTCATACCTAGTCTAGAAGCTCAACTCAAACAATTCCTAGAAGAAATATATGTAATGAAATACAACATAAGTCTCTACTCAATACATAGTAATAAGGATATATAGAAATTATGTAATAATTATCTATTCAATCATTCTAAATACCCTAGAAAAAAATGCAATCAATAATAATAAGAATACCAATCCTAAAATCTAAAAATCTATCGGCTAGGGTAAATTGAAAACATGTTCCCATATAACTACCTACTACTAAGGATTAGGTTCAGCAAGCTCATGTCCTATTAGTCAAAAGTCTAAATCTCTATCCCCAATATTCAGCTATCATTCCTGTCAGACTTTTATCTTCCATTTACACTCCATACTCACGTGTCAATATATAATCTAGGAGTCTAGTGGTAATCCTCTACCAATTGACCAATGAGTCAGCGTGTGATCTAAATATGTATTTGAAATACGACCTCCGTAGACTGTCCAACTCTGAAAGGTAAAAAGTGAGCGTACTTGGTGTGTCGATCCACGATCACCCATACCGCATTATGACTACTGGGACTTTTCGGAAAGCCCGTAACGAAGTCTATAGTGATGTGCTCCCATTTTCACTCTGGTTTCGTGAGTAGATTAAGTAAACTTGCAGACCTCTGATGCTCAGCCCTGACCTGCTGACATACCAGGTACTTTGCCATAAAGCGCACTATCTCCCTCTTCATTCCATGCCACCAATAGTACTGCCTCAGGTCTCTGTACATCTTTGTGCCTCCGGATGAATAGAGTATGCTGAACTGTATGCCTCTGACATCAGCTCCTGGCAAAGTTCTCCATTCAGAACATAGAGACGATCTCCATATCTCAAAGTCTCGTCCTCCTGTATGCGCAATCATGTCTGCATTTTGGCTTCTGTCCTCTGTCGAAGTATCTGGAATCTGGCATCTGTTGGCAAGGCAGCCTTAATCCTCTCAACTAATGTTAATTTCACCTGAAAACTCGACATATGGCCATATGCTCCGGGCATAATGATTTCTATACCCAACTTCTCCAGATCTCTCAATAGGTGTTGCTGAGTAGGCAAAAAAAATGTCCTGGGTCTCCTGCTTAATGCATCAGCTACCATGTTGTCTTTTTTCGGATGGTACTGTAGCTCAATCTCAAAGTCTATCATCACCTCGAGCCTGCGTCTTTGTCTCTGGTTCCGGACCCTCTCTAAATTTTTAAAAGAACTTGAGGTCAGGTACTTGTTGCGAATCTTATTTTGTTGCCACTCTACCTTTTTATCTCGACCTTAAGGTTTCTCCTAACTTACTCCATACGTACCCTTCATCCAAACTATATGGGTACTATCTTATTCGTAACTGGCTATCCATTATAGGTAGTTCATGATGTCGAACACAAGGCTATAACATCTGTCGATACTCTCATCCTTCAATCTAATTGCTCTATTCCAGATACTAGCTTAACTAATCGAATGATCAGTGGTGAAAACACGAGACTAATAGACACTGACAACCCAAATAAGTCAAGTACCTCTATTCTAATTTAAAAGCTACAATATAGTACTCAAGTTATCTCATCATCCAAATATTGGGTCTAGCAATCTACATCTAGCAATCTACCTATCTGTTTTAGCTTAGCCATAATCATCATTATCTAAAGGGTGGAAAAAAATTTTAGGTCTGGTACTGTAAGTCACAAGACAACTAGGGATTAACCACTATGGTTCCTACCCTAAGTGTTATTTTATACCCTATTTTTATTAGTATCCGATAATCTTCTTCTAGATGTGAGTCTAAAATTATGTCTTGTCATGTTCATAATATCGTTCCTTGTATCACTACCATAAGACTACAACTAATTCTTAGCATCTAGCTATGTATTCTCTAAATTATTCTAGAGCTTTAGAATCAAACAACCTTTCTAGCTTCTAATACTTACAAATCATGGCTACCTTAATTAAGGGTAGGATCTAGTTTTAAGTCTCTACTTCTATGTCAAATTCTATCGCCAATAGTCTATACTAACTCTAGTAACAAGAAAGAACTTATCAACCTTCCCTATCATGGTTAACCATCTACTCAAACATCCTATCAAATATGCCTTCTTCGTCTTGATGAGGATCCGCTCCTGGAGGAAATTACCGTACGCGAGCATCCATCTTTCCAAAATAAGGAAGATGAGAAACAATAATAACGATGTCGACGGTAAATGAACGAATACAATAATGAAGTCCAAGAGCGACAATCGAATACAAGAGAAGTTTTAAAGTCAGTTATGGATTGAGATCTTATTTTAACATTAATCCTAAGTTGCAGGCTCGTTCGGTACAGTAACGTAACCGAAACTATATGCTCTGACCTGCATGGGCCACCAATAAAACTATGTCACACTCCAATCCCAAAATCTATGGGACCAGAAATGTGGCATTGGCCAACTGGTACAACTCCGTAGGGCTTTCCAATTTAATAGACCCGACGAAGTGCACTTACATTATCCACGGTCAAGTGATCAAACTAAATATCTAATTCTAACATGCAATAACTAAACTAAATCTCAATTCATAGTAAATAAATCTCAAGAAAGAACGATACACATCATCCGTCTGCAGTCCAATAATACATACGTTCGAATAGGCCAAAAGAACAATATAGGCCTATAAATACTAGGCAATAAAAGCAGAATCAAAAATGGAAAGCCTTTCCTGGGTGATAATGTAGCTCTATCTCAAAATTCTTTATCAACTCAAGCCACCGACATTGCCTAATATTTAGCTCCTTCTGCGTGAAGACATACTTGAGGCTTTTGTAGTCTGTATAGGTCTTCACTCGTTCCCCATATAAATAATGTCTCCATAGCTTCAAAGCAAAAACAACGGCTGTAAGTTCCAAGTCATGAGTTGGATAATTCTTCTCATGCACTCGTAACTGTCTAGATGCATAAGTAATCACCTTGTCATGCTGCATCAACACGCATCCCAAGCCTTTCCCTGATGCGTCACTATAAATCATATAGCCCCCTGATCCTGATGGAATAGTCAATACTGGTGTTGTGGTCAGTCGCTTCTTCAACTCCTCGAAAGCGGCTTGACACTCGTTGGTCCATACGAACTCTTGATCCTTGCATGTCAACCGAGACATAGGTGCTGCTATCCTTGAGAAGTTCTCCACGAACCGTCGGTAATATCCCACAAGTCCAAGAAAACTTCTCATCTTTTATACTGATTTAGGAACGGGCCATGTCTCGACTGCTGAGATTTTCTCTAGATCAATAGAAATACCATCTCCCGTAACAACATGTCCAAGAAACGAGTCTCTGTCCAAAAAAACTCATATTTACTGAGCTTTGCATATAACTGCTCTCTCCTCAATATCTCAAGGACGATCCGTAAGTGCTTCTCGTGCTCCTCGTGGATCTTCGAATAGACAAGTATGTCATCTATGAAGATGACCACGAACTGGTCCAAATACTGATGGAATACTCGATTCATTAAGTCCATAAAGATAGCTGGAGCATTGGTCAATCCAAATGGCATAACCAAAAACTCGTAGTGTCCATATCTTATCCTGAATGCAGTCTTCGGGATGTCCTGCTTTCGTACCTTTACCTGGTGATATCCCGATCTCAAGTCTATCTTCGAGAACACCTTGGCTCCACTAAGTTGATCAAATAAGTCATCAATGCGTGGCAATGGGTATTTATTCTTCACGGTCACTGCATTCAGACTCTGTAGCCAATGCACATACGCACTGACCCATCCTTCTTTGGTATAAACAACACTGGTGCTCCCCAGGGTGATGCACTAGGTCGGATGAAATATTTTTCTTCTAATTCTTTCAACTGTGCCTTCAGCTCATCCATCTCATTCTTCGCCAATCTATAAACATGTGATGCTATAGGTGCTGCTCCCGATGTCAATTCAATCGAGAATTCTATGTCTCTGTCCGGAGTTAGTCCTGGCAATTCCTCTGGAAAGACGTCTTGAAACTCTGAAATAATGGGGTGATAGATAACGTCGTCCATTGTAAGCTGGACACCATCAATGGCTTCTATGGATCCTCTTGCCAACTCAAGTTTCGACTGGCCTGGTACCTTAAAAAGAATGCTTCCTCCAAAACAGTCAAAAAAAGCATGGTACTTGCTTAGCCAGTCCATTCTAAGCAAAATATCAAAAGTTGGCATAGGAAGGACTAAGAGTCGGACATTCATCTCTCTGCCACGAATCACTACGGGATACGATCTACAAATTTGACTAACAGGTACAACTCCTCCTCCGGTAAGAATTCTAACACAACTAGGTAAAGTGTAGTGGTAATATTGTGTTTGGCAATAAAACTAGAAGATATGAACGAGTGGGTGGCTCCCGTATTAAACAATGTCACAGCAGAAAAAGTAAAAGCAAGAGTAATACCTGCTATAACATCAACCTCCTGATCCAAGTCATCCACTTCTAGTGCAAAAGCTTGTCCATTCCTCTGTGGAAGTCCATGACTGGCCCTTGTGTACTGATCCTCCTGAGTAGGTAGCGGTGGTCCTCGCTGAAATCCTCCGGCTGCTGGGGGTTTAGGTGCTCCTGGTCTAGTCATCTGCTAAGCTGGCTTCGGTGCTGGAAGTGCTAGCCTCTGTACTGGTGGTGGAAGTGTCAATGTCTGCTGTATTGGACAGTCTCTCGCCATATGTTGTCCGAAATTATACCTCATATATTGTCCTAAACAGGTCCGACAGTCTCTCAAAATATGCCCGTATTTTTCACAATAACTGCAGTGGGGCTTCCCCGAATTCTGGTATGGTCCTGCTCTGTGATAATACTGTTGTTGTTGTGCCAAAGGACGTCTGATAGGCCCTCCTTGTTGTGTCCTTGCTGGTCCTTGCTGTGTCTTCAGTTGACCTCCTTTTTACTTGCTGATGGTCTCTTGTAACCTAGCTTCTGTCAGTAATTCGGCATAAGAGATCCAGAACTGTGAGCTAGTGTAGTATTGGAGCTCCTGAGTCAGTCCGCGGTGAAACCTCTTAGCCTTCACCAAGTCATTCGGTATCAGGGCAACGCCATATTTACTAAGGCGACTAAACTCTGCATCATACGTCAACCGTCTTGTTTCCCTGCTCTAGATGAAGAAACTGATCATACAACGCATCCCTTACAGTATCCGGGAAGTACTTCCTCTCAAAGTACTCCAAGAATTGCTCCCAAGTCTGATACGTACCCAACTGGTGCTCCATTGATTCCCACCAGGGATGGACGTTCCCATCTAGCAGCGTCCTTACGCCTGTCATCCATAGATCTATAGGTAGTTATGATGCTTCTAATAACTTATGAGTGTGGGTAATCCAGTTTGTAGTCTCCTCTGGGCTCTCAGTGCCTTTATACGGCTTGGGGCCCATCTGTATAAAGTCCTTGACTGAACCCACTCTAGCTCGAGGTACTGAAACTAGTGCCTGAGCTGGTACAGTTGCCTGTGCAGCCATCCTCTTAAGTGCTGCTAGAAATTCTTGCCTTTGCTCTGCTGCTTGCTGCTTGCTGCCTCTGCTCTGCAGCTAGTGTGGCTGCTTGTTGTCTCTGTTCCTGCATCATCATTTGGAAGAATTGTACCAGTTGTGTCTGGCCATCCTATGGTGCTGATGAAGCCAAAAAAGTCCCATTAGGTGATGCGAAAGGATTAGATGGAACTGGATTGTAAGTCTGTCCATCCGGCCCCGGAAGTCTAGGAGTCGTCGAGGTCTCTCCTTGAGTTTGGCCATTGACTCCTGAAGGTGTGTCGCCATCGGTGGCAGTACATCCACTACGTATATCTATCTCTCCGCAGGTGGTGGACGAAACGATTAGAAGAAGTACAGGAATCAAACAGGATACAAGTATTTAAATAGGATAGTGGAAAAGAAAGATGAGTTTTAGTCAAGCGTGGATGAGATCCTATACTCTATTCCTATACGCAGGCTTGTTCGGTACAGTAACGTAACTGAGATAATATATTCTCGACTTGCATGGGCCACCACTAAAAACATGTCATGCCCTAGTCCCAAATACGTAGGACTAGGAATACGTAATACGCCAGCCATTTGTATACGAACTCTAATATATGAAAACCATACACACACATACGTTGTACATGAATATCAAATCCACCAGTGGTAATATACTGTCAACAAGTCACACACAATCTATATCTCATCCACAGCACAAATAAATAAATAAATGGGAATAAATAACTGAATATCAAATAGGAAGTCTCAAAGTATGATACTCGGATGGAAACAAATCCACTGCAAATCGAATATACTAAAAACTACTAAATGACAGAAGAGATCGAACTCTAAGATAAGATAAATGTCTATAAAAGATATAGCAACTAGAATCTCTAACAGCTGCAATGAATCAAAGGTACTCTAAAGAGAAGACCTCCTCAGTCTGATAAGAAGAGTCAGGTCCAGGTCCGTACTCTTGTGGATACTCCTGCCCGTCTATATCTAGAAAAGTACTAGGTCCTCAGAGGGACATAGCAAGATAGATAAAAATATGCAAATAAAGTACTAAAAATAAATATCCAATGGGGTTGCCTAACCATCTATGTGAATGCAGTTTGAGAACAACTTTCCAACAAGTGGACTATCTGGCTAAAATAGGATTGGCATAATTCTCTTGGAGATTCAGGGGCCTAAAACGCATGTCGTCTTTTGAACGACAGAGGCCGCCTGATAATATATAATATATAGTGGTCATCATGACCGTGTATCTCCGACGGAGCGTACGGGTTACACAAGAAAAGTGCAAAGGATCCCAAATGCCTTACTTCTTGTTCTCCCCACCCCATGCTCTAAGCATGTCACATCCATGACACGATGATACCTTTAAATAACTGCCAGGTCTACTAGCATTCAAAGTTTCGACAGTTATCCCTATCCGTCGTATGACCTATACGTACAAGTGGCCAGCCGAGTACGCAAGTCCGTGTCCTACATGTGACTCATACTTGTGTAATAACGGTGGTATGCCAATGAAACATAAATACCTCATGATAATTGGGTGGTCGGGGTGGTCTCATAAACTAGGTAATATGCATATATATAAATAAA
This sequence comes from Iris macrosiphon, assembly GCA_036927795.1. Lineage (NCBI taxonomy): Eukaryota > Viridiplantae > Streptophyta > Magnoliopsida > Asparagales > Iridaceae > Iris > Iris macrosiphon. Next base: position 25,230,821 of record JAYESA010000014.1, on the reverse strand, counting down.
AACAGAATACGACGCAACCGTCGTTGCACCCAAGTTTTCTTGGACGCGCGGTTTATATAGCAGTTTAAAATATATGAACTAAATAAGCAGAAATAAGATGCATACAACATATGAAATATAAATTACAGTACAATGGCAAGGTATACTTGCCTGGCAAGCAATCTGTATGGTGTAAGGGTCCAGATATCAAGGACACGGTATCAAAAACTAAGGCATCTGAATAAACATCTTCGGATGTTAAAATAGACATCACCAACATTTCTGGAATCAGCGAGATAGCTAGAAAACACTACCCTTTTATCCAATATAGACACAGGGGCAAAACAGTAATTTTAGGTCAAAGCGGGGTCCACATGTAGCCCACTTTGCACCAAAAAGTGCCAGGGGTAAAGGTATCTAAATAGGAAAAATTATAGGTCAAACAAATTTTAAACGTTAATACAAACTCAATGGTATGTCTAATTTTGGATTCCGGTGAGCTGAACACAATTTTGTCCAAAAAGTCAACCGTATGGCCCGCAAATAGGCGGCTTGGTCAACTGTCTTGGAATAGAGTAAAAATTGGGTCACTGGACCAGCGCGATACCGTAAATGGGCGAGCGGCGGTCGGCTCCGGCGGTGCTACGGCGGGTCCAGGCGGCGGTCGAGGAGGTCGGCGGCGGCGCTGGGTCGAGTGGATAGTAAAGGTTTAGGGTTAGGGTTTACAAGTTATATATATATATATATATATATATATATATATATATATATATATATATATATATATATAGGGAGAGCCGAAGGGGGGTTTGTATTTCCGCGGGGGTGTCTACAGCGGGTCTGGGGTTTCGCATGGGGGGGGGTCGGGTGTAGCTGCTGCTGTAGGCTTTAGGGGTTTAGGTGGGTTTTTTATTTCCTTTTTTTTCTTTCTTTATTACATTCCTTCCTTTTGTTTTCTATTCTTTCTTTTCTTTTTATTAATAAATTACTTATATATATATATATATATATATATATATATATATATATATATATATATATATATATATATATTTAAAATTCCAGAAAATTATATTTGTACATAAAAATAATCTTTCAACCGTCTACAAGGTCTCCTACATGAAATAAATTAAGGTAAAATAATAGTTTGCTCAATAATTTCTAAATCCATAATTACCTAAAAATAAAAATTCAATAAATTATATTTTCTAATATACTACAAAATACTGCAATTCAATTAAATAATTTAATTAAATAATTATTACGATTTTTAAAATTAGGGGTTTTACACACATGTTGCGACATAAACCTCCAGGGCCCCCTTTATTAGTATGTATTCGAGGGTTACAAAGTGTTCGCATGAATCGACACTATTCTAGGATATCGTTGACCAGTAGATTATGTCTCTTCGAGACGAATTGCTATGGAGGATATCACATACAGAGTCCCAATCCCTGGTACTGCCCAAGCTGGATGAGCCAATCATCACAGCACAATTTGAGGCACTCGGGCACATTATTATGGAGTTCAGGGATATGAGCCAGACGATATAGCATACCGTTATTGAGATGGATGACTCAACGGGGCACAACTTGACGGCACTACATGGGTAATATAGCTTACTTTGACCAAGTCAGTAGTGTATAGTACTGGTAGGCTGATATCTAACATGGATTCCTATAATACTATAAAATAGTATTGGAGAAGATATTCCCTATAGTGTCATTGGCATCGATACCGCCTCCATTGATGACACAACCTCCACAGCCAGCACAACTTTCACATGACGTCATAGAGAAGATCGCAACGATAATTTATGGGTGTCCTCCTGCTCCCCACTAATAGACCTAGTTTGGACAATTTTTTATTACTTTGTGTATCTGCCCTAGTTGGATCTCGTGTATCATATATTCGTGTATCAGACAATTATTATATATTGTATCAAAATGGTTTCTACTGTTTCATGTACTTTATCAAACAATTTCTTATATTGTATGTATATATGATGGATTACGTGTTTCCTATATTCTATATATGTGTTAAATTTTGTATTTCATGTATTTGTATGTGTTTATATACAATGATACATATTGTTGGGTTTTTTCAAATTTTATGTTTCACAACCTAACCCTCTAGGATTCCCTCCAAGCGGGACGAGTTTTCGTGTCCCGGATTGGTCGAAAAATTGACCGGAAGTCAGCCGAAAAACTGACCAAGAACAATCCAAAAATTTGACCCAAACCCCCATGTTCATGCCCAATTTGCCACCAACCCATTTAATATTTTTAAAATCTAATTGAAAGATTTCTTCTCAATATAACCAAGAATTTTACTGTTGTTTTAGTTTTTATTAGTTTATTTTATTTGTTAAATTATTCGGCCTTCAAAACGACCAAAAACTTGGTATTTCAAAACTAAAATTTTGTGATATGGAGTGCGCCCCGCCAAACGGGACAGCCTTATTACATACCAATTACACCAAAAGGCGTGTACGGTATAACCTTACATGTGGGCTTTCGCGGAAGTTGATTCGGACGTGTGTGCGCATCGAAATCAACCCGTATCCGTAAAAGGTTTCCGTATCACGACTTTTACAAACAACCACCCTACTTTGTGTATACTCGTCGGAATGCGACCAAACTTATGCCATTGGATTCGTGGTATCACGCTGGTCCTGTGATCCAAGTTCCACGTGATTCAGAGACAGTTTAACCAACCGCCTATTCACGGGCCCCACGATTTGACTTGAAGGGCAAATTTGTGATCGGCTCACCAGAATCGAAAATTGGACATACTGTTGAGTTCATATCGTCGTTTAGGATTTTTTTTGACCTATAATTTGCCCAATTTAGAGACCTTTATCCCTGGCACATATTTCGGTGTAAAATGGGCCACACATGGACCCCGCTTTGACCCGAAATTACCATTTTTTTGTGTTCAAATTGGACGAAAGGGTAGACCTTTCTGACTATCTCGCTAATTTTGAAGACTTTGGTGATATTTATTTCAGCATCTGGAGACGTTCATTTGGAGGCCATAGTTTCTGATTGCTTGTGCTTGACGTCTGGACGCTTACACTACGCAGATTGCTTGCCAGGCAAGTATACCTTGCCATTGTACTATTTTCTACATTTCATATGGTGCATGTATTTTATTTCTGTTATTTAGTTCATATATTTTAACTATTATATAAACTACGCGTCCAAGAATAACTTGGGTGCAATGACGGTGGCATTGTATTTTGTCCTTATTATATATTATGCATGTCGACCTAGTTTTACGAGACCACAACATAATTTGGAGGCATCATTATATCTCATTCGTTGTGACACATATGTTACACCAGTATAAGTCTCATGTAGGATACGTACTTGCGTGACGGGCTGGCCACATGTACGTATAGGACGTGCGATAGGGAATAACTACTAATAAAATTTGTATGCTAGAATACTTAGCAGTTATTAGAGATATCATTGCGTCATGGATATAGCATGAATAGAGCATGGGGTGGGAAGAACAACAAGTAAGGCGTTTGGGCTCCTTTGCACTTTTCCTTATGTAACATGTACGCTCTGCCGGAGATGAGTTGTCAGATGACCCATATATTATATATCTACAGGCGGCCTCTGACATTCAAAAGACGTCTTACTTTTTAGGCCCCTGATTCTCCGAGAGAATCATGCCAATCCCATTTTAGCCAGATAGCCCACGTATTGGAAAGTTATTCTCAAAAGTGCATTCACATAGACGGTTAGGCGACCCTTTGGATGTTTATTTTTAGTACTTTATTGGCATGCTTCTATGTATCTTGTTACGTCCCTCTGAGGACCTGGTCCCTTTCCAGGTGTAGACGATCATGACTATTCGTAAGAGCACGGATCAGGACTTGCTACTTTGTTCTCTTTCGAGGAGGTCTTCCCTTTGAGCCTCTCTGATCATTAGATGATATACTTATTATATTTTTTTTATATTCTAGTTTTGTAGTGAATTTGTCTCCATCCAACTATTAGTTCTTCTCGACTAGTTCATATTTGGTTCATTAACATATTTTGATCATTTATATCTTTATGATTTTTGTGGATGAGATTTAGTTATGCTATGTGACTTATGAAAATTATATACCACTTGTGAATTATTATTCATAATACAGCGTACGTATGTGTTATGGTTTCCATATATTAGAGTTTTTATATATATACGGCTGGCATGCTTACGTATTCCTAGTTCTACGTATTTTGGGACTGGGACGTGACATATTTTTGTGGTGGCCCATGCAGGTCGAGTTAGTCATTTCGGTTACGTAACTGTACTGAGCACCCTGCACCTTGGAATAGAGTTTTAGGTCTCATCCATATTTGACTATAACTCACCTTCCTTCCAACCCATTCTATTTAAATAATTGCATCCTTCTTGATTCATGTACTTCTCATAATCTTTCGTCCATCTCTTACAGAGAGATAAATTGTGCATGCAGGTCGAGAGTATTTTTTCTCGTTTATGTTATTGTACCGAGCAAGCCTACAAATAGAATTAGAGTATAGGATCTCATCCACATATTTGACTTCCCTCTTTATTTCCATTCCAAATTCTTTGAACTCATCAACCTTCCTTGACCTTCAAAAATTGTACACGCTTAATTCTCTTGACATCGATATCCTTGTTTCCTCACCTCTTCCTATTTAATATAATTTCCTAATAATTTCTTGAGTACAGCCTCCTGGCAGAATATAGAAATATTTGTTGTTAGAAGATAACTATGATAACATACCTACTAAAAAAAATAGAATATTGGCAGCTCCCAAAAGTTTAGCATACCTAATGAACCCTAGCATCCAACATCTGTAAATTAATTGACCATTATCCCTTGATATATTTATGAATGACTTGAGAGTAGTATAGACACTACTAGGGTTAGTTAGAAATTTGACCATATTGTTTGACCCTAGTATTGAGGAACCAATAGAAATCCAAGGTTGAATATTAGGACTAAACCTAACTTTCATAGTGAGATAATATTAGAGAACTATAAATTTAGATTCTTGTCTTGATATTAGGAACCAAGAGGAATGAACCAATACCTTAGTAATAGTAAGGGTACCCTACATTCAGCTTAGTAGGTCCCCTAGAATCTATGATCTTCGTTGAGTCATACTTGAGTCTCCATGAGTCACCGACCCTGCCCTCTCATCCAACTATCTATATAATTTTCCATCTTGAGTTAATCCCTCCCTCTATCATAGATGAATTGTCGTAGCTCTTTATCCAATTAAAACCAATTGAATGATTAGAATATTTTTCTTGATCATACCTCGAACATAGAGACTAGTACACCACCTTTCCTTAGGAACCATAATATTATTAAGAGTCTCTCTATTTACCTTCATATCTTATTTCTCCAAAACTTTAACGCTCGTTATTTGTATGATGACTAAAAATTTTCTTCATCTTTTAGTTCGTGCCACCTAACCCTTCTGATTATAGGCCAAGTGATTCCTTTTATGTTATGATATATAGTTTGCTAGGATTATAGTTGTTAATCTTGAATTTTAAAATTCAATGCTTAGTAGTTAGAACTTGATAGTTTGAGTTGTTTATTTAGATTTTATGATTATCCTTTAGTTTCAAATCAAGTAATCTGTTCCACATATCTCAATACAATTTATATCATCTTTTACTTGAGAGCCAGTAACTTCTTCATTCTTAATATTAACACTTTTGTTCTATAAGCACTATGATTAAGACTTAAGATGACTATTACCTATGGAGTTTTATAATGCAATAGGATACCTTAATAAGTACCAAGATCTTTTTCTCGTATATCCCAACAAGAGTTTCTACTTTATTTACAAGGACAATATTATTTTGTAGAATTCCCTTAAGGCAGTTACAGTATTAGTTGATTCTTGTAAGTTGGGTAGTATGTCTCACAACCTAGTATCACATAGTCCTTTTGACCCATTAATGAAGTATAATTGAATGACACCAACTATAGGCTAGCATAAGAAGATAGTGTTTATCCAGACCGTAGAACTTTAGAGGCCCATACTCCGTTTGGTGGATTAGAGACTTAGACAAGAATTTAGTATGGCAACTGTAGAGGCACAATACCGGACGAGTCTTATCTTCTTGGTAAACTTGAATTATTTTGTACCTTCCTTCATCATAATCCAGTATACTTATATTTTCTGGACTACCTCAACTTATGCTGCTATTATAGCCTAGTTTTGCAAGCTTATTCTTTTATCGAGCTTGTTCATGACATATGTGTTATTGGGAGCCCACTCTGATACATTTGTCTATTTAGAATCAGTATATTACAGTCTGATCAACCTTAGTGCACTTGGTTCGCCCTTCATATGACTATTTTACGTGGATTGAGATAAAGTTGACTTAGCTTATTAGATAAATATAACTGCCCTCTAGACAGGCCAGAGCATAACGTATCGGTTATGTAACTGTACTGATACGAGCTTGCGAATAAAAATACAAAAATAGAATCTCAACCCACGACCGTCTTGGCAACTCTCCTAGATTCTTCAATCACCTTTGACTCTGTATTTTAGATTGATTATATCTTTCTTGAGCTCTTATTATTGTTCCTATTTCGGAAAGACAATCACTCGGACTTGACAGAAGTTAGATACACGGATAATACTAGGTACGCATTACTAGGTGGTTATCTTTTGTGAGTAAGGGCGTAAAACATATGATATATTTGGTGTTAAAATTTTTGAGGATATTGAATAACACGATTAAAAATTTTAGGAAGTCTTTCTTAAAGGTATAGCCTTATGTGATAGATCGATAAATTTTAAGTTGGGTAGGAGTTGCATTGTCAACTTGAGCTAAAATGCTATATAAATGTGAAAATTTTAGATCATGGTTAAGAAGGTAATCAAGTAAGATAAGATCGAGAGAATTAAGTCATTTTAACTTCGAAAATTTTTAGATGAATGGTTATGATGATGATGATTTAACTTTAAAGAGAAGAATGCCTTATGAAATAAATTTTGATATTTTGATATATTGGACAAAATATTTATAATTTGAGCATATGATTTAAATTTTGGATATTGAAGGTTGAATCATCGATTTAAATTTTGAGGATAAATATAGAATTTTAACCATGAACTTTGGTGGATTGGATTTAAAATTTTAAATTTTGAGGATTTAAATTTAAATTTAAATGTTAAATTTTGAATGTTGAATCACCTAGATGGAATTTTGAGGATGGAGATCGAATTTAGGATTTGATGACTATAAAATCCTTAAATTTGAAATTTGAAATTCGAAATAAGATTGGATTGAATAGATTTTTGGTTATTTAAATTCTAGAGAAGATTATGATAGATTGAAATTAAATTAAACATTAGTTATATAAAAAAATTAGAGGAGATTATGATATCTTGAATCGTGATTTGAAAATTTGATGTGCGTTATTTAAATTTTGGAGATGTTATATAGATTTGACTTAAATTTACAGTGTGATTATTTGAATTTGAGAAGAGATATTTATATATTGAAATTAAATATCGATTTTGAGAAGAATGTGATGAATTTAATTTAGATTTAGATATGTTATAAGATTTTGAGATATTATGATTGGCTTGACCTAGATACGGATTTTAAGGATTTAAAATTTGATGACTACGAGGAGTACAAACGTAGGCATTAGTGACTATGGAAAAATTTATAGAATAGAGGGACATCCTTTTTGGATCACTAGATCATAGATAGCTTAAGATCGTTCATGTAGCCAAGAAGGGATAGTTCATCATCCGTCCTATCAACGATACTTTATATCGTGTACTTATCTTCTCTACCGTGTTTTCTTGCAACTTGATTCCATGTGCAAGCACTTTATGTGATTGAACTCATTCGTGCCATATTACCTAACTTAAAGAAAACCAGACTGACCCTTAGAGCTTAACACGTGATTTATATTTTTTCCTTCCCTAGTTGAGGTACAATAATTCATACAAGACCCTTCTCTACCAAACTGCTGCCCCTTGTTCTTAAACCTTGCTTTATTTTTAATTTCGAGGAAGAAATTCTTGTGTGTTGGGTAGAATGTAAACCCCCTAAAAATTTAAATTTTATTTTAAGTATTTTTTAAATTATTGAATTTCTTTAGAGTATTTTCAGAGTTAATTAGAAAATAGATTTCTTGATTTATTTAAATAAATTTAAATACTTAATTAAATACAAGTAATAAATAAAACTATATATTTGTACTCATATATATACGAGTATAAATATATATATATATATATATATATATATATATATATATATATATATATATATATATACACACATAAAAGTTTTAAAACAAATAAATAACTAATTAGAAATAAAATTTTGAATAAAAATAATTTAAACGAGATTAGAAGATATATAATTTCATAATAAAATATTTTTTTACTATTAAAGAAATATATATATATATATATATATATATATATATATATATATATATATATATATATATATATATATTAGTTGTTAAGATAATAATAATGATAATAAAACAAAAAGGAAAAAAAGAAAAGAAAAGAAAAGAAAAATAAAAGAAAGAAAGAAAGAAAGAAAGAAAAAGCAAAACCTAACCCAACACCTAAACCTATTCCCTACCCACAACCACAACACTAACCTTAATTCTAAACCACCGCCACGATTGCAACATCCCCTGGGCGCCGCCATGGCCGGTCGTCGCCGCCGCCGCGCGTGACCGCCGGTGCCACGCGGGGATCAGCAGCAACCGCAGCAGCCACGGTAACACAGGCAGCCCGACTCCCCTACTTCAAGGTGATGTAACTCCCTCATCTTTGATTATTTTCTCGAGTAGTTTCTTCGTATACATTCACAACCTAACCTTCTAGGATTCGATCCAAGCGGAACGAGTTTTCGTGTCCCGGATTGGTCAAAAAATTGATCGAAAGTCGGCCGAAAAACTGACCAAGAATAGTCCAAAAATTTGACCCAAACCCCCATGTTCATGCCCAATTTGCCACCAAACCGTTTAATAATTTCAAAATCTAATTGAAAGATTTTCTTCTTAATATAACCAAGAATTTTATTGCTCTTTAATTTTTATTAGTTTATTTTATTTGTTAAATTATTCGGCCTCCAAAATGACCAAAAACTTGGTATTTTAAAACTAAAATTTTATGATACGGAGTACGTCCCGCCAAACGGAATTGCCTCGTCGCATACCAATTGCATCAAAAGGTGCGTATGGTATAACCTGACGTGTGGGCTTATGCGAAAGTTGATTCGGACGTGTGTGCGCGTCGGAATCAACCTGTATCCGTAAAAAGTTTCTGTATCGTGACTTTTGCAAAAAATCACCCTACTTTTTGTACGCTCGTCAAAATACGACCAAACTTACGCCATTGGATTCATGGTATCATGCTGGTCTTATGACCCAAGTTCCACGCAATTCTGAGAAAGTTGAACCAACCGTTTATTCGCGGGCCCCACAGTTTGACTTGAAAGACAAATTTGTGATCGGCTCACCGGAATCCAAAATTGGACATACCATTGAGTTCGTATCGCCGTTTAGGATTTGTTTGACCTATAATTTGTCTAATTTAGAGACCTTTACCCCTGGCACATTTTTTGGTGCAAAATGGGTCACATATGGACCCCACTTTGATCAAAATTACCATTTTGCCCCTGTTTCCAAATTGGACGAAAGGGTAGAGCTTTCTTACTATCTTGCTGATTCCGAAGACTTTGGTGATATTTATTTCAGTATCCGGAGACGTTCATTCGAAGACCGTAGTTTCTGATTCCTTGTGCTTGACGTCTGGACGCTTACACTACGCAGATTGCTTGCCAGGCAAGTATTCCTTGCCATTGTACTGTGATCTACATTTTATATGATGCATGCATTTTATTTCTGTTATTTAGTTCATATATTTTAACTGCTATATAAACTGCGCGTCCAAGAATAACTTAGGTCCAACGACGGTGGCGTCGTATTTTGTCCTTATTATATATTATGCATGTCGACCTAGTTTTACGAGACCACCACATAAATTGGAGACATTATTATATTTTATAGGCCGTGACACATCTGTTACACGAGTGTGAGTCTCATGTTGGACACGTACTTGCGTGACGGACTGGCCACTTGTACGTATGGGACGTGCGATAGGGAATAATTGCTAATAAAATTTGTATGCTAGAATACTTAGCAGTTATTAGAGGTATCATTGTGTCATGGATATGGCATAAATAGAGTATGGGGTGGGAAGAACAACAAGTAAGGCGTTTGGACTCCTTTGCACTTTTCCTTATGTAATCTGTACTCTCCGCCGGAGATGCGTGGTCAGATGACCCATATATTATATATCTACAGGCGGCCTCTGACGTTCAAAAGACGTCATGAGTTTTAGGCCCCTGAGTCTTCGAGAGAATTATGCCAATCTCATTTTAGCCAGATAGCCCACGTGTTGGAAAGTTGTTCTCAAAAGTGCATTCACATAGACGGTTAGGCGACCCTTTGGATGTTTATTTTCAGTACTTTATTGGCATGATTCTATGTATCTTGTTACGTCCCTATAAGGACCTGGTCCCTTTCCAGGTGTAGACGATCATGACTATTCGTAAGAGCACGGATTAGGACTTACTACTTTATTCTCTTTCGAGGAGGCCTTTCTTTCGAGCCTCTCTGATCATTAGATGATGTACTTATTATATTTTCTTTTATATTCTAGTTTGGTAGTTGATTTATCTTCATCCAACTATTAGTTCTTCTAGACTAGTTCATATATGGTTCATTAACATATTTTGTTCATTTATTTCTTTATGACTTTTGTGGATGAGATTTAGTTATGCCATGTGACTTATGACAATTATATGCCACTTGTGAATTATTATTCATAATACAGCGTACGTATGTGTTATGGTTTTCATATATTAGAGTTTTTATATACATACGGCTGGCATGCTTACGTATTTCTAGTCATACGTATTTTGGGACTGGGGCACGACAACGTTTAGCGGTGTTTGGTGATTCAATGACTAATGTTTATGTGATCATCATAGACGTCGCTAAATGCATCAATACATGATATTAATGACATTTCTTTAGACATTAGTAACATTTATAAACGTTGCTAATTCCTTTTATTTTGGTAGTGATGAGGAAGAACCGTTATAGAACTTCTCGAAGCAATCCCTATTCGAATCAACCTTCCCGAATTTCCATTTCTCTCTTTAGAAAATTTCAACTTTGAGAAAACTCTCTTCTTTGATCATCTCCAGTTGAGATTAAGATTAGAAAATACCTTTTAAAGCACACAACTCCTAAATAGATTCGGATCATTAATCTTGATCCAACGGTGTTAATAAAATGCCTAATTTCGGCCTTCAGTTCCAACACCGATATATCCATCGTATACCAAAAAATAGCCATATTGAGTCAGAATATGCTCTGGAACAAAAGTATGTACACAGACAAGGTGTTTGCGCGCTCAAATGCGTCACCTTTGTTGGGGTCCAGTCTAGATTTTGGTAAATTTTAGAGCCCAAATATGGTCAATAATTTAATTTGATATAATTTAAAATCTACATTAAATGTAAGATTTGATTAGATTTCAAATTTGTATCAAATATTTAATCTGACCATATTTGGACGTCTATAATTGGTGTTGGGCTATTTCAGATGTAATAGGATTCTTATTTAAGGGTTTCCTATTTAGAAAATTCTATTATAACCTAAAATAGGATTTCTCATCCTATAAATATAGGAGGAGGGTGGAGGCACAAAGCATGCACAAAAGGTGGAGATTCGAGGTGCTCGTCCACAAAAAAATCTAAGAGAAAGTTCGTGCTTTTCTCTTAGGATTTTTCTCCATTCAAGGCAGAAGAAAGAAGAGACCTAATCGAGGAGTTGTCAACTTCGGTTAGAAAAATTGCTACGGGTTAGTGAGTGATTTCAATTATAATCTTTGTCGTTCCTTTTTTAGTGTGGTGAGAGGATTGAACCAATTACGGCAAAGGGTTTCAACATTAGTTTTTTGTAATCTTGTAATTTTATCTGAGTTATAAAGGTTAAAATTTGTCCAAGTGACGTAGTCACTGCCATATACTTGTCGTCATATGTGCTTGGTGTTCGTAGATTGGTTGGTTATCTCATGTAGGTTGAAAAACACTTTCACAATGCACCCAACACGTGGTATCAAAGCCCGGTTCTTCTTGAGAGGGAAGGTGCAACTATGTATACGGAGCAAATGAACACTCATATGATCACCCTCACAGGGGGAACAATGCGATTTGGAAGTCAATGATGGAGGATCTACTATGGTACAAAGACTTGCACGGTCAGTTGGAGGGCGACAACGCCAAGCCGACGGACAAAGGTGCTGATAACTAGAAATGACTGGATTGGAAGGCTGTTGGATTCATCCGCCAATGGCGGGATGACTCGGTATTTTACCACTTATCCATGGAGAGTTCTGCAAAAGCATTATGGAAGAATCTGCATTCGTTGTACGAAAGGAAGACGGCTGGCAACAAGGCATTTCTAATTTGCCAACTTGTCAACTCAAAGTATACGGAGGGTGCATCAGTGGCACAACATCTGAATGAGGTTCAGGACATCATCAATCAGCTATCTTCGATGAAGATTGTGATTGAGGATGAGCTTCAGGCCCTTCTGCTTTTGAGTTCTTGGTCGAAAAGCTGGAAGACGTTGGTGTTAGCGGTGAGCAACTCCGCTCCGGATGGAGTTGTCACGATGGAGGAAGTCAAAAGCAACTTGTTGAACGAGGAGATCCGGATAAGCAAGTAGAATCGTTGCAGGAGTCCGCTCTGGTGGCTTCCTACGGGAAGGAAAGAGCCAAGTCACAGGCGAGTACATGGGAAAGTTCTCAGGATCTTGCGAATATGGACCACAATGAGGGATTCTATCACTGTGGCGAAAGGGGTCATATCAAAAGAAACTGCATGAAGCTCAAAGCTGAGAAGGCCAAAGGCAAGGACGATCCGGACGATCTCACGGCTATGAGAGATCTCATCATCGCAGCAACCAATACAGAGAAACCATGTGGCATGTGTTATGATAGCGATTGGGTCAAGGACGCGGGGGCGTCGTATCACGCCACTCTATATAGGAGAATTTTTACGTCATGCCACGTCGGCAGGTTTGGACATGTCAAGATGGGCAACAAGGGGACAGCTACAGTTGTAGGCATCGGTGATATGCACTTGACAACAAAACTTTGTGAGAAGCTCGTTCTCAAGAATGTGCGACATGTACAGAGTTTGCGCTACAACTTGGTTTCGGTGGGGAGGCTGGGGATGATGGATGTCGCAGTTTATTTAGGGACAAAAATTGGATGGTTACGAAGGATTTCAAACAGTTGGCTCAAAGATATTTGTGTTGTGGCATGTATAGTCTTACGTCGCTGAGGTATACAGGCAGGCCACAGATATCGAATGGAGGCTCGAGGGGTAATCGATATGAGGTGGATCGTCAGAAACTTGTCTTGATATTTTGAGGATTACGGAGGATTTGATTCGTTGAGACAAAGCGACGAATGGTGATGAGTCAAAGATTGAGGGTCAGTCTGTCGTTCCCATGACACCTAGTCGATCTCCAGGTAGGGGTTGCTTCACGGATCCAGTTTTGGTGACGGATCGTTTGCCAAAGCTTTACGGAGGGACTTTGGTTTCAGCAGTTCGAGGCCATGGTGGAGATCAAGGTTTACAGCAAACTCAATCTGAGGCGGGAGCATCATCATTCATACATTTTAGGGGGAGTTGTGGGTCATCGATGGCATGCACAGTGCGTGATATTCCGCTCGAGGACGCATGTGTATGGGGGAGCTTCAGGTTCGGACACGAAGGTGGGCTGATTCAGAAATACGAATCTCAAAAGAATCACACTGTCCGCTTAGTTGAGCCAGCCAAGGGTGAAGAAGTTCGTCGGAAAGGTAGTACGTTCCAGTGGAAGATGGAAGTTGGGGAAAGGCAGCCAAGACTCACGGTGAGGCAGATCGCATGGGACTTAGATCTTGGTCGTGTCATTGATATTGGTAGGATCCTAGTGGTGAAGGAGGTGCTACGCATGGCAGCTAGCGTCGACGTGATCGTCGAGGAGCTGAAGACGACAGAAGATGCAAGGCAACTCGAAGGATCGGAGATCAGTGGCATGGGGGAGCAGGAACTCTGTCGCGGGGCGATAGGAATGAAGAGCTGAAGACGACAGAAGATCTAATCGAGGAGTCGTCAACTTCGGTTAGAAAATTTGTTAACGGGTTGGTGAGTGATTTCAACCTTCTTGAGCATGGTGGGGAAGGGGGGGTGAACCTATTAGGGCAAAGGATTTCAACATTAGTTTTTTACAATCTTGTAATTTTATCCGAGTTATAAAGGTTGGAATATGTCCAGGTAACGTAGTCACTGTCATATACCTGTCTTCATCTGTGCTTGGTGTTCGTAGATTGATTGGTTATCTCAGGTGGGTTGGCAAACGCTTCCGCAACGCGTCCAACACCTTTGTCTCCTATGTCTTTCCGAGCTTCTCCGTCACACATATGAAGCTCGTCGCACTCCAAAATGTTCTCTACATGGATTAAAAATTTCAACCAACACCAACAGAACCATATTTTTTTTTAATTAGCACCAATAAGAAACCACTATATCTTGAGTTATCCATGTGCAGTTGTTTTCTATTACCCTCTTGATAGTCAAAAAGCACTCGAGATTTCGTGAGAGAGAAGACAATTAAAGAGTCTAAACGAAGAAGCTAAGTAACAACAAGTATCGAAATTGTGCTGGGAAGTGCTCGACAAACTCAACATGGAGGGGGGGGGGAAGGTTCAAAGTATATTCCGCACGCGTGTCTTGCGGGAGCCGGCAGGGAGTGTGGGGCACGCACGAGCGCCCTCCCGCTCGCCCGCTCGCCTACAACGACTTGCGCTCATTGACATCAATATATATATATATATATATATATATATATATATATATATATGCACAAAGACAAGTGAACTAAGTTAACTAGGCATTCTAAAATACATTGAAGCTCATCAAGAACCTTATCCCTAGAGTATTAAATTGGTCACACTTGAGAATCAGCAGCAATTCAGTTGCAAGGAGGAATAAACTAAGAGCCGAATGTTCCCTGAACAAAGACTAGAAGTAGCATCTCTCTTAGTGCTTCGGCATGGGACAATGTTATTAAAACCGGACCGGACTGGACTGGTGGTTCAACCGGGACCAATCGGAATACTGAATATTTTCGATTTAGTTCAAATTTAACCGTCAATCTTTTAGAACCGACGATTTTTTAGAAACAAAAATCTAGCTCAACAGTCAAAACTGCGTGAACCGGGAGGAACGAACCGAACCGGTTAAACGCAGTCTCTCGTGTCACACAAGGACACAATATATCACTGTCATTGTTTTGTGGTCTGTATCATTTATATATGCCAAAAATATTAATCAAATCATTATTTTGAAACATCATATATTGAACAACACATTTTTAAAAAGTATTTTTTTTTTTTATATTATTAAAAAAATATATACAAATATCAGTTCTATCGGTTAGACCAAAATTTAGTTACGGTCCGATCTGGTTGATAAAATTTTGGTTCGATCATCGGTCGGACTTTTCAACCATAGACACCAGGATTAACACAATTTATTTATTTATTTTTTATTTTTACTTTTTTTTTTTTTGGCGTAGAAATTTCCGTAAGAAAATTTGAATGTCGTTTTGAAGCCATCCATTCCTCCAACATTTTATGCACACGTGCGTGCATGGACATGGCCAGAGTGTTTGCATAGTAGTTTGTATTTGTGGTTTGGTTTGCTTCTATCAATCTCTGCGTACGTAAACACTTTTGACTCACTCTTCCCTAGTCCCTATAAACACTTCAATGATACTGGATTTTATCGGCGTTTGTTGACCATTATAAAGAAGGTGCATCCACTACAAATAAGCCAGAATTTAAGGTGTTGGACTGTGTCTCGTGCTGGAACAGTTGAGCGTCCGCACGTTCACGAGTTTGATGAGCGCACGCATGCATACAAACGAACGGCTAACCAGCCATAGTCACAAAATTAAGGCGGGCGCATCAAATCGTACGCTCTGGAGATGGTACAAAGTCAATCACAAGTTACAAGGAAAATTAGGTGATATTTGTCTAAAGAATTAATATACAGTTTTCTCACAGTTGGATCTATTTTATGGTGAATAACCTTTTTTTGGAACAAAATATACATTAGGGTTGAAACGGAGTGCTACGTTATCTGCAATCTTGGTCCACAAATCGTGACCGCGACTCACGTATCAGCACACCATTGACAGATTAGTCGGTGGTTGGTCCAGGCAAATAAGGGAAGAGGACAATGTTTGGTTACACGTGGCATGCGGTCACGATTTGCTGTCCAAGACTGCGAGCCGAGGAGCATTTTTCTAGTTGAAGTAATGGATCTTATATTTTACAAAGCTATGAGCATCTCAAACCCTACTGTGAGTTTGGAAAAAAGCTGTTGTAACATAGGAATGATAGGTTTACATTTGAAAAATCATTCTCCAATGTAAATATCAAATAAATTATGAAAGTAACATGGCAAAGATATTATGAAGTTAGTTGTCTAGTTCTATAGAATATAGTTCACAATAACTTTACCTCCACATCATCGACTATAAATAAATATATTTATAAAAAAAGGAAGAAGATGAGAAGATGCATGTCTTGGAAGTTGGAAAAAAAAAATTATTATGTTCTCAATACTTTTTTATTGGATAAGACTTTTCTATCTCATTGTATTTTGTGAATATAATTTTGCTACCTATGAAAGATATTATCGTGTGTCTCAAGCCACCTAAGAATCACAACACATAACAAGATAATAGGGTTGGAGATGCTCTAATTATTAATTAGTATAACTAGTTTAATTAGAGCATCTCCAACGCTGTTGTGGCTTTGAAAAATATGGTTGCCAACACTTAACAAGAATCGATTCACAACTTATTATTTCAAAAAAATGTCTCCAATGCAAATGTGAAGTTGGTTGTGAACAAGGACGGAGGTATCGGCTGGCTGAGGTGGGCTCCAGCCCACCCACAGCCAACCATTTTTTTTATTTTTAGTTTGACCAACTATTAATCCTATTGGCAATGCAGTACTAGGAGACATGGGATATCTCTATTAACCCTGTACAGGTGAAGCTTGTTGTGCCCTGATTACTCCCTCTTGGTATAATTTCTAACTATTCCCACACAAGGTAGAGTATATTTTTGTATACAGTAGAAATGTTATATGATTTTACATTGTTGAAATTTTAGAATACCTGTCTTGTTGTATGTCACTGTTGTCAAGCATTAATACGTCATAGGCAATTAAAGATTCATTCTTCGAGTTTCAAAATGCAGTCAATAACTTAATATGCTGATATAGATGAAGTTGTAAGTTATATTTTTGTGACTACTCAAAAAGTAAGATAAGTTTGAGCATTCTCTTGCTACGTAGGCACAAAGCTTGTCATTTTTATCAAGCAAAGATGTATATATGAAGTTGTAGAGGGTCTTTCGCTAGTTGTGCGATGTCGTAGTGGTGCGACATCATAGTTGTACTACTACGTGCCTGCTATAGAATATAGGACATAGGATACTAGGATGAGAGAGGATACTTAATCATAAATTCTTGAGAGATTTCTGGGACGACCCCTTGAGAATCTTATTATAATTTCTAATTTTAAATCCTTCGCCTTGTTTCCGTCCGTCCTCACTCATTGATATTGAATTTGATTATTGTTGATCAATTATTAAAACTAGAATTTTGGTTTCATCGTAGAGTTGATTTCATGCCGAGATGAATTTTACGGACTAAATTTTTACGATATCATCTGATGACATATATGGATGAGAACAGTGAGAAAGGTGAAACGTCTGCTTGGGTTATGGAACCTAGAGTTACCGCAGCCGTACCGGTTAGCGAAGATTCTAGATGACATGACTGTAGGATTGCGTACTTTAGTTACGGAACCTGTCGTTTATCGCACCTATGCTTACTGGCATGGCGAGGATTCTCAGCGTCATGATTTCTGACCGACGTGTATGATTATCAGGTTGTGTCTTAAAATTTGTTCTTAAACTATCATCTCAACACTTATCTGTTTCTGTTATACAAGACTTTATTCCATCGTCCTTTTGGTTGCTAGCAGTAGAAACACCTTCAGTCCTCAATCCAGTTCCTTTGAGCTTTTATTCTTTGAGGATTCCTTGATTAAGTATGATAATTAATGACTTATAATTATGGCTGTGTCTTGAGTATTAGTATTGACTGAGTGAAGCTAGTGAGATGTAAGTGTTTCCTAGTTGGACATGTGAGCAATAGGCTTTAATCTAGAGTTAGCCCTTAGCATAGTACCTTGTAACAATGGTTCTGGGATAAGTGTCATTAGAGACTGAGAGTAGAAGGAGAGTATAGAGTATCAGTTATAGTTCTCAGAGTTAGTATCAGAGCCAACATAGTCGCCCTGGATAATCATGATTATGCACTTGAGTGATCTATGTAAACGATTAGGTATCGAGGAATAGTGTTAAGGATTAATGGATCATGATTCAATTTGATGATTGATATCAGGTATGTTAAAAGCAAAGAAGGATATATGCAATAAAGAGTTATAATGAGGTATCATGAGTAGAGAAATATCAAAATTTGTAATGAAAGTGGTGAAGCGTATCACAGATTAGTTTAACAGGCTGTAAAAGATTACAGGAAAATACCTACACAATAATCGAGATGAGGAACCATATACTTGCCCATGAGAATAAGAAATATGAGTGTTATAAAAGGTACAACTAATCATGAGTTCTAATAAGTTTGAGGAGATGATACAATAATGAAGCTTGCGATATCATACCAAGGGTACTAATGATTCTATAACGAGGATTAGTCGAGAATGACGATAATAACAGTAAGCACTCTGTGTGATGATAATTGGATGATATACCAGTTAATATAGATTGAAAATCATGGAAGAAAATACATGTGATGATAACTTTGATCATTGAAGGAAATAGTGCAAGTGATTCGGGCAGTACAATGTTAGTACACAGTTTTAGACAATAGATGTTTTGAGTGCACCTCGAAAATTAGAGACCGTGAGCTTGTGGATTTATAAATTAAAGAGTGAAAATAAATTTTAACTTTGAGAATTATTGAGGAGTTGAGATTGTGTCATAAATTTTTTGAGGATTTCAAATATTGATTCAATAAACATGGTCAAGGCTACAAAGATTTTAGAAGTGATTAAAATTTTTATTTCGATGTTGAGTATCTGACTTTGAGGAGGTATATGCAATTTATTTTAAGTTGATCGAGAAATTAAACCTTGACGATTATTTTGAGGATTAATTTTATGGTGGATGAGAGATATGAATATTAATATATGAGTAGATGATATACATGTGTAAGGATCTGATGACTTGAGCAGGATTGAGAGGGCACCGTAGACTGACTTGGGTGTCCATCTAAAGTTGTATTGGAAAGAGCAATACTTAGTATGGTGTGTTACACTTGGTGTGCACTTGAGTGATAAGAACAAATAGTATGGACAATTGTAGTAGGAACGAGAACTAGCAGTGGGTGTACTAAAGTAGAACAGGGGTACCTAAAGAGATAGAGGTATCAAACTTTACATGCACCAATTGACCTATAATCGTGTTAGAGGTTCTTGGTATCAGATTTTGGCATTAATAGACAGGTGTGTGCAATACAGATATATTCATGGATCTTGTGGATTAATGATTAGTTGAGATGGGTACCAGTGTACAGAATAGGAAATTAGTTAGTGAATGTGCTAGAGTTAAGTGTTTGTTAGAGATAGCAGATACTACAAGTAATATGGTAGCAGGTTCTTCTTTTTCCTAATGCTCCCGTCTCTTGATTGATTGATTTCCCTAGTGCTGTAGTTCATATTCATGATTTTCTTGTTAGAATATAACTAGTAGTACACCCTAACAGAGACTGAAATACCATGACAAAAGATACATGACCTATATATTTTTCTTAAATTGCATGGCTGTAGGTAGAGTTTTCTTAAACCATGATCATTAGGGTTTTGACCATAGCAAAGATCTATGACAAGGTTATGACCGACAAAAAGGGACAAGATGATTAAATTTGTGGATAAGCATTAATTTAAATAAAGAATTTAGGGGTTATTATAACAGAGTTGATGGATCATTGATTTTGCGAAAATCGAGGTATGATTGAAATTCGAGGATAAATATTAACTTAAATGGAGAAGTAAAAAATTCACAGGGCAAAAATTTGAGGATTTATTAATTTTAGGAAGGTCTTGATATGATTGAATTGGTTATTAAAAATTTGAGAAAATTTAGGAAATTATCATTATATCTAATTGATTGCAAGGTAGAAATTTTATATTATAAATATTGCATTGAAGATTCTGAAAGTATCGCATCGTTGAGTATTTGAGGAAAAAGAAAATCAGGAAATAAAATCGTTAATGGAATAGTGTCAAATTTAATTCTCGGGAGGAGGATTTAGATTTGAATAAGCATCAATTGAATTTGAGTTAGAGGAGTAAGATGATTGATAGATTAGTGGTTAAAATTTAAATTTTGGGATACGATTTTTATAAATATGCATTGATTGGATTTCAATTGGAGGATTGGATATTAAAATCCTGGAGTATTTAGATACGAACTTGAAAATTTTGGAGGAGATTATGATAAAAAATTTGAATTTGATTTTAAACTTGAAGATTTTCAGCAATATGATGTTATAGAATTTTGAAAGGTTGTGAAATAACAATATGGGATTACTTCATGATTATTTGGGTTGAAATTTAAATTTTGATAGAAATAATACAATGTGTAAATGCAATTATTGATGACTTTAAATTTCGAGGACGAAATTCCTTTAAGGAGGGTGGACTTGTCACTACCACATTCTGAAAACAGAGGTAATTTCGACTTTTTCTGTATTTAATATTTCGTGTATTTAAATTAAATAATTTCGTGAGATGTGTAATTAAATATATTATTATTTACAGTGTTCATTAATGTTGGGCTGATAGACTTGACCTAGAAAGTCCACTAGACGAACACCTGACAGAAATTTGGGGGTTGTGTTTAATTACATTAATTAAGATTTAATTATTGGATGTCGTAATTAATTACCGTAATTTATTTAATTGTTGCGCGCTGCCGTTGCTTCGATATTTGAAGCGCTACCCTGGCTTTTGCCTTCCAACAAATTTCACAACCTTGCCCTAGACGTGCCTGCCTTCCATTCTGATATTTTTGCAACTCATAATTATGATCTCTTGAGCTTCATTTTAGTCGCACAATATTCGTCGCGGACGTTTATTTAAATTCTAAATAAATTCTAATTTTTGCATCGTTGTGCGTTCCAATCGAAATTGGAGGCAATCTTGACCTATTTTTCGTGCGGCCCAAATTAGGGTAATATTCTGTTCTGAGTCTTCTTCACTATTGGTATTGGTGACCCGACCTAATTTTGATCCCATGTACCTCTAATTAATTTTAGAACACAACTGGCATTTATTTCTATTTAAATTGAGGATACCATTTTATCTGATTCCGTAAATCCCGGTAAATTCCAATGCCCTACTATTTAAGCCCGTACCAAACATACAGCACCCCTGACCCTACAAAACATCGAACACCGGATCGTCTGCCCAATTTTCATCATTTCATGCGTCTGTGCAAATACCCAAATTTAAAGGGGGCTAATTTACAATTATTGCATTTGGTGTCAACGCCCTATTGGTTTAACCCAAATGAAGAAAACCAACCCCCCTAGCTTTGACTAGTCAACACCCTCATCTCACATGTATGAATTTTCTCCATATCAAATCCTGGCCACTCAATTAAATTGGGTGCATCCTCACCCTTGATTTCTCCCACACTCTCCCCTTATTTATTGTCACATCACCCAAGCCCTAATCCCCAAAAAGGAAACCTAGAGAATCCCCCCAAGCTTCCCAAACCGTAGCCTCCCCCATTCCTCCATTTCTCCACTTCTCTTCTCCTTCTTCTCTTTTCTTCACTTCTCTTCTTCTTCCTTTCTTCTTCTCCTTTATTTTTATTTGAAAGAGAGGGGGGGGAACACTGTTCACATTCTCCATCCCCGAGCTCATCCCCGAGCTCTGATCCTTCCCCTCCGGCGGCCAACGACGGCGACCCCGGCCTGCCGCCGACCTGCTCGGCTGCTGCTGCCGTCGGCTGCTGCTGCTGCCGCTGCCTGCTGCTGCCGCCGGCTGCTGCTGCTCCGGCCGCTGCCTGCTGCTGCTCCGGCCGCTGCCTGCTGCTGCGCCGGCCACCACCATCATCACCAAACACCACCATCACCACCACTATCATCACCATACACCACCATCATCACCATACACCACCATCATCACCACCCTCCTCTATCACCACCACCGGTGCCATCATTCCCCTCCGGCGAGCACCTTAGCCCCGGCCAACCCCTCTGTAAGTTTCTCCTCTCTTCTCCCTCTTCCTTCTTCCTATGTATATATATATGTATATATATACATACGTATATACATATATGTATGTATTTAATATATGTATATGTATATTATTTATTTACTTAGTGTTTAAACATGTATAAGTATAGTATATATATACTTAGTATATAAATGTAATTAATGTGTATAATAAATGATAATATGTATATGTACATGTATATATTTAAGTATGATTTATATATAAATACGTATTCTAGTATATATAATTAATTTGATATATATATATATATATATATATATATATATATATTTTGTATATACTATATATATATATTCTCAATATATATATATTGGTTATTTTATATATAACATCTATTTAATAGAAAGTATATACTAGTACAAATTTAATTCATGAATTGGTATTTATGTATTCCTCATATATGTTAGTATTGTATTTTTTTTAATTTAGTATATATATATATATATTGTAAATTGTATTTTTGGAATTTAGTACACATAGTAAATTCTATTTTGGGTTATATTAATATGTATATATCTATCTTGTGTAAAGTAAGTCCTATTGGATTTTATATAATTAAACATACAGTATTATCCTTACTTTATATATATATACAAGTATTAGTTTTTATTTAAAGTATATATATACATATATCTATTATTGTAATTGATGGAATTATGTATATGTTAGTTAATGAGATGTATATTTATATATATCCCTACCAGATGACCCTAGTTGACTGAGTGCCATGCCTGGCATAGCCCTGAGGCCAGTATTTCTATTATGTGTTAGTGTAGCATCTGATACAAGTGATATTATTATATGTGTATAGGACTGTTGGATCCTCCAGACGGTACTCTGGAACAGGACCTCGGTATTCACCAGCTAAGGACCCAAGGCGAGTACATTCTCTGATTAGTTTCTAATTTATGATATCTTCTATGTTCACTGTATCTAGTGTAGATATCCATGCTCTTGACACGTTGGTTACACGGATTGGTATACACGGATCTCGTCATGAGATGTTATTCCTTATTCATGGTGTAGCTTGTACAAGACTTGTTTCCTTGTTATCTTGTACATGTACAGACACTGAGACCCGGGGAGATTTGCTACCTCCCTAGGGAATTCCGTGCCATAGCGTACCATGATTGGATCTACTATACCAGTCGGGGGTGGAGAGTATTTTAGTATAGATATGTGATCATACCCAACTTTACATGCATCATAGCTCACCCCACATCTCACGTCGGGTGCGGCCTGACCATTTACATGCTTCATAGCTATTACGTGTGATTAGCCTGACCTCTACATGCATCATAGCTAACCAACGGTTAGCCTGACCTTACATGAATCATAGCTAATCACATGTAACCAGCCTGATCAAGTTCCCAAGCCGATCAGATGTTAAAGCTAGTACTCACACACTTAGTCATAGGTTTCTTGCTCATTGACATATTGTTTCTTTCCCTGCATTTACTTACAGTATTTCCAGTATTTCTTTTATTGTACATTTCTCGTACCTATACATGCATCTCGTATATTTCCATCTAGAACTGCTACATAGTTTATATCATTAATATAGAACTGCTATTTAGAGATGTACTTTGCTCCTTCCTGACTGGAAAATATTTTCCAGACTGTGACCTTAGTGGACTTGTTTCTGACACTTGGGGATTGGATGTCACTGATTGCAGGTATGACTATTTTGTCGTTAGATTTGTCTTGTATTTCTTTGCTTACCTTGATATCTCATCGTGCTTAGTTTAAGTGATTGAGTATTCAGCATTATTTTATGATATCCACGTCTCCTTATGGAGTTGAGTATTCATGTGAGATTGATTAGATAGTTACATGACCTAGACAGCGTTCTACCGCCGATGCTGCGGCGTAGGCTGGACGTACCCGCGCACTCGTGCCCCTAAACCGGGTGCGGGTCGTGACAACGTAGGCACAAAGCTTGTCATTTTTATCAAGCAAAGATGTATATATGAAGTTGTAAAGGGTCTTTTCCTTGTAGCGAGGATAGAATTATGAAATATTTCTTGTTTCTTGGGTTTCTACAAAAATTTAAGTTGCATTATTTTATAGCATTATTGTGAATTTGTTCTCATCAGTGTTCATAGATCCATAGTGTAGGATTACAGTCTATTAAAAGCTCTGAATATATCCTCTGTGAGCAGGAGAGTGATAATCTGGAATTGGTCCATTTAATAATTTCAATAGGAAAACAATAATCTGCAACTTTACCAGCAAATTGGTCCATTTAATAATCTCAATTGAACCAACAAATTTTTAACTGGGTTTTATGTTTTACAATACTTGTTTGGTGTTGTGCAATATTTCATCATTTTTTTACAGTTCCGACCTACAACTGACAATAAAACTTCAAGAAAGTTAATACAAAGATCAATTAGTGGTCGTTGAAGCCTCAAATTCTTATTACAGATCCTCAGGTATGCAATTGGTTCCTTAAATATGTACTATTGTTTAAAATTAATTTGTGTAAAGTATGATATTGAAATCCATCATATGCTATTTGATAACTATTTTTTTTGTTGGAAAATGATATTTGAACCACACAGTAGGATTATAATGGCATCCTAAGAAGAAGAAGAAATTGTGCTTTAAAAAAATTAAGACATTTCAAGTTCAATCCGGGGTAAACTAAAATTATGGTTCCGTCTTTGGTTGTGAAGTTGACCTGGCAGTGACATGACAAAGACAATGTGAAGTTGGTTGTCTAGATCTAGATAATGGACTTCACAATGACTTTATTTCACATCATCAATTATGAATAAAAATATTTTAAAAAAAAATTGGAAAAGTTGTCTTAAAAGTTGAAAAAAAAAAATTATTGTCTTTTCAATACTTTTGTATTGGAGAACACGTTTCTATCTCATTGTCTTGTGTGAATATAATCTTATCACATATAAAATATATTGTATTTTGTTTCCTGTCATATAGGAATCACAAAATAAAATAAGACAATTGGGTTGGAGATGCTCTTACACGCAGAAAGTAAGGTAACAGGCCTACCTATATTGATATGATTGGTCCTCGATATATAACAGGAGATTCATTATCTTAACTCCGATATCACTTTCATGGTATAGACTTGAGTACACATCTAAACACTCAAACTCTTTCTAATTATAAACTAAAACACAAAATCGAGGACAATTGGGACAAAAATTCTTTTGGAACTCATTTAAGACAAATAGAAACTACAACATACGAGAGTAAAACTAGTTGAGGC
Source organism: Iris macrosiphon (assembly GCA_036927795.1). Lineage (NCBI taxonomy): Eukaryota > Viridiplantae > Streptophyta > Magnoliopsida > Asparagales > Iridaceae > Iris > Iris macrosiphon. Next base: position 25,205,064 of record JAYESA010000014.1, on the reverse strand, counting down.
AACTGGAAACTACAGAGACTGAAAACTCAATATGGCAACTAGAGTATACCAGAACCGAGACTCAAAACTCTTTAAAAACATAATTCTGACTAAAACTCCTTAAGGAACTACAATCTTAGTGAGACTAAACTCAATTAATACATATGGAATCTACCATGTTTGAGACTAAATTTATTTCAAAACTTTACTTATGGGAAAAAGTAAACTCTTTAATTAAAATCTCCATGGTATAACCTTAACAACTGGGGTAGAGCAGTTGAGACAAATTTTTTCTAACATGTGCGGACACACACTAGGACAAGTGGGATCAACTGCTCCCACTGAAAAAAAATTCAAAATTATTTTTTATCAAATTCCATTTTACTTAAGATGGTTGGATCCTAACATATAGAAGAAGAACTGCGGCTAAGATTACTTAATTAGACACACACTCTCTAGAGTAGACTACTTACCTGCCGACGCAGCGAGCGCTCGAACCCTCGACCTCCACGTCTGATGTCCTCCGACCTAATATATATATATATATATATATATATATATATATATATATATATATATATATATATATATATATATATATATATATATATATATATCAATTTATTTCTTTTATATATATATTTAACTATTTTATCTCTAGTCATTTCATAATGAGTTAATTTAGTAATGAGTTAATTAAAATTCTTATAATTTCTAATTACTTATTATTAACACTCTATAACTTAGAATAACTTTTAAGAAAATGTATACTCTTTATTATTTACTCATATCATTTAATTCATTGATTTATAATCAATAGTTTAGTTATTCCTCTTCAATTGATTTGCTATCGTCTAAACCTAATTTATATAAGAAAACTATAAATTTTGAAAATTACAACCAATCTACTGTAGAAAATTTTGTCCTAGGAATTTTAATTTAACACTTATTCCATTTGATCATATATCCACGAAACAATCTCCCTTCCTTTTGAAAAATCTTAATATACTTAAATTGAATATCGTATTAGTATCCTCGAATCAATCCACTTATTTTTTTGGGAAAATTATCAATATTTAAAGTTCGAATTTTTAAGACATCTTTGGACTTTTTTTATATTTGAGATTGGCCCTTCTTTTAAATCATGCGCCTTCCCCTGCTTCTTAAGGCAAGTAAATGTATAACAACAAAGAATAAAATATTTTAGTAGCATGAATCTAAAACATCAAGACATGAATTCTTCGAAAACATAATATGGCAACTCGGGTATGCTAGAATTTAGACTAAAACTAGTTAAGGAACAAGAATATACTCAACACTAGACTCTGAAGGCATTAGAAATCTAACACGATGGACTAACAATCTTTAAAAAATTACCTATGGAAAAAAAAACTCATTGAAATCTCCATGGTTTATATTAAGTACACAATTGGGATGCCATAATGATACTAAAACTTTCGTAAAGAAACTAAATCTACAAAAATAGAGACTAAAACTATTTTACTAGCGGAATCTTAACAAGGTTGAAAGAAAATTTCATTAAAAACATATTAGAGAATAAAAGTTGTTAAGGAAAATATAAACTTCAAAGTTTGATAAAAGAATTTTCTCTGAATTAAACGTAATAAAGGCGGAGGATCGGTCTGGAGAGATAGCAGAAGTCGATGGCGGGAATGTCGCCATAAATTTGATTAGATTTCAATCAAAATCGGGCAAAGATTTTTGCTAAAATTACCTTATAGACCGAAAATCTGGTTGGGGAAGGTATTTTTCTATAACATTTGGATCAAATTATTGAAGGATTATCCTATAATGAAGTCTGAAAATTTGATCGAATATCTAGTGGTCATAGGGCCGTCTAAAGCCATTTGAAGGCCCTAGGCAAAAGTCCAAAAATGGGACCATTTTAAAAAAATTTAAACATGATTGGAGGAGAAGGAGAAGAGTCGGTCGTCCCTTTCCTGAAAAGTAGAGATTGGAGTAGAAGAGGAAGAGTCGTTCGCTCATTATCGTAGCCGTAATTAGAAACCAAATTTTTTTATTAACCACCAACTATATAATAAATATGATTCCAATTATATGGGTCGTTACTCGTTAATTAGCTAATTTAGAAAATTTTGGACCCATATGACTTTGGGTCCTAGGCAGTTGCTTGCTTTGCTTAATGGATGAGCCGGCCCTGAGTGGTCATGTTATGCCCCAGTCCCAAAATGCGTAGGACCAGGACACGTAAGCATGCCAGCCGCATGTATATGGTAACTCCAATATATGGAAACCATAACACATGCGTACGTTGTATAATGAACAATAATTCACAAGTGGTAAATATATCACAAGTCACAGGGTATAATCTAAATCTCATCCACATAAATCATATATATATAAATAACCAATATCTATAACTAGATCTCAATATAAAGTATCTAATGATGGTAGTCGGATGGAAATAAATCCACTATCGAACTAGAATAAAGATAAATGCAATGTAAGAAGATCAACTAACAATCACGGCTCGAAGAGAAGACCTCATCGCAATATACGTAGCACGTCCGGATCTGCTCTCCTGCGAATACTCATGAACAATACACCTGGAAAGGGCCAGGTCCTCAGAGGGACATAACAATATACATAAAAGCATGCCATAAAGTAAATACTGTGAAAACTCAAGGGTGACCTAACCAGCTAAGTGAAATACACTTTGAAGACAACCTTGGTACGTATGGGTAGGTGAAAGGTATAAAGCATAGCGTCGAGCCAGAGACTAAGTATCTGGCATTAGCTGTAAACTGGATGCCAGATGTATATGTTGACTACATCACCGATCATGATAGCGCGCAGCTAGTAACCTCTGCCGGATGTATCGACAAGCATATACTCCCATAACCGGGCAACACTGATCCCATAACGGGGTAACACTGATCCCATAACCATAACCGGGTAACACTGGCCCATAACCGGGTAACACTGAGGCTCACGGCCCCGCAGTTTACTCTGAAACTATGGCAACCAAATGTCTGTCCCATACGCCTACTAATTGTCTTCCCCGCCCAATGATCTATGTATGTTGTATCCATAACACGCAGTAGCTACTACACCAAGACGGAGTACAAGTATCGGTGTCGTAACTCTGGCTCATAGTCTATCGTTAGAATGATAGTCCAACCTCACAACCAAACAAGGACAAGGATTGGACCTTCATACTATAATAGTCTATGCTCCGACTACTAATAACTGCTAAGTCTCTAACATGCATCACTATTAGCAGTTATACCCTATCCATCACACGACTTATACGTACAGGTGGCCAACCGCATACGCAAGCTCGTGCCCTACATGAGACTCACAACACGTGTAAGAAATGTGTCAAGGCCTGGGGAGTCATACCAATAACTCCACGACTTCAGGTGGGTCTACTAGATACTAGGTCAGACACAAGTCCTAACGTCAACGTCTTCGTTGACTGCACCCGAGTCTCTCTCGGACACGCACAGTTTAAATAGTAAACATGCAGCTAGTAATATAGAATTTAAACAGTACAACAAGGCAAGGTATACTTGCTTGGCAAGGAAGCTGCGCAGTCCCAATAACCTGCTCCAGAAGTCGCGTAGAATGATCCAATAGCTCTTCGGAGTCAGCGTGCACAGGTACGGGAATCGGAGGTGACTGCTGCGGGTTGTCTGGCAAGGGTGACGGTCCATGATAAACACGATGACGAGGGTGAGATGTTGATGATGGGTGTTGTTGATGATGATGATGGGTGTTGATGATGATAACGACGATGATAATGATGATGATGACGATGATAGTTAAGGTGATGATGATAACGACGATGGCGATGATGATGGTGAAGGTGATGACGACGACGACGATGGCGATGATGATGGTGAAGGTGATGCCGACAACGACGATGGCGATGGTGATTGCAAGGACGATAATGTAGATGATGGTGATGACGAGGATGATGATGATGATGACTAGGTTGATGATGTGGATGATGATGTATAAGATGGTGGTGACGAGGATGATGATGATGACTAGGTTGATGATGTCGATGATAATGTGTATGATGGTGGTGATGAGGATGATAGTAATGGTGATGGTGATAGCTAGTATGATGATTTGGAGATGATGATGATGGTGATGGTGATGATGATGACTGCTGAACTCCGGCCAGCGAGGGGGTCCGGCGAGAAGGAGGAGGAGGACAGGGTTCAGTGAGGAGGTAGCTCGGGAGAGGTAGAGGTCGATGGAAGGAAGGAGAAGAGTTCAGGGAAGGGTGGTGGTGATGTGCTGGTGGTGTGGTTGTGGTGCCGGCGGCGTTCAGGCGAGGGGCGATAATCGTGGGAACGATGGTGGTGACGTTCCCGTTATGGCGAGGAAGGAGAGGAGACAGGGAATGGTGGAGGTGAAGTGCTGGTGGTCGTAAGGGTGGTGTGGCACTGCTCGGGGAGGAAGAAGGAGGAGGCTCGGGAAGGAGAACGGAGGAGAAGGGGTTCGTGGTGGTGCTGGTGGTGTGGGGTGCTGCCGGCGGAGGTTATGGCTTCGAGGAGCGGAGGAGAGGACAGGAAGGAGATGGTCGTCAGGGAGGCTGAGCTGGAGTAATGGTGAATGGCCGAGGAAGTGGCCGAAGGAGAGTCGAGCGGGGTCGGATGGCAATGGTGGTGTGGTCGTATTGGCCTGGTGGCTGCTGGCGGTGCACAGCGGCTCGGGGTCGTGGAGTCGAGGATGAGGCAAGGAAGATGGAGGGAGCAGGGAGGAGGATCCGGCGGGTAGCTCACCGGAGGGAGGTCGGGGTGACTGGAGCTCCGGCGGCATGAAGGAGAGAAAGAAGAAGAACATGGAAGGTCGGCTGGGGTATAGTTAGGTTTAGGTGTTTGGGGAAAATAAAGAAAAGAAGGGAAAAAGTTGTTTATATACATGAAATTTGGGTTTGGGGGTTTGACCTAGGACAATGTGGGCTTGGTCAACTCTCCTTGGAGTGGGCCTTGGTCTTACATGAGGATGTTGGGGCTATAAATTACATGGTTTAAAATACAAGGATGGGGTTTAAATGAGGGGGGGGCGATGTTATGCGTTTGCACATTCCGAAAATTACGAGAAAATTTCTATGAAGGGAAAAGTTAGATTTCTTCATGTATTGTCCAATGGTGTGGACACCTCAATGCATTTTTGCATAAAAATGTCGAACAATTGGGAAAATTACACAAAGATAGAAATTGGATTTTAATTAATTAAATTGAATGCGCAAGATGTTCTTAAATTTATTTGAAGTACATGGGAATAAAATTAGGTGGGACACAAGTGTCATGGACGTAGAGGATACAGTGTAGAATATTATCATATTTTTGGGTTGCACAAAACGGTCAAGATTGTGTTTTCAATTTTGATTGGAACGCACAAGGGTACAAAGCCGTATTTTATTTAGAATTAAGAAATAACGCACCCAATATTTATTGTGCGACTAAAATGTAGCACCATAGAGAATAATTATAAGTTACACAAGGGTCAGAATGGTAGGCGGGCACGTCTAGGACAAGGTTGTAAAATTTGTAGATAGGCATTAGCTAGAGAGGTGCTCCAATTATCGAAGCAACGGTAAGGTGCGCTAAGTGATATAAATATTGTATGATTAATTAAAATGTCGTGTTCTAATTCTAATTGGGTTCAAACTAGACCTAGTTTCACTATCTAAGCCAAGTAGGCCTAATTTCGGGTGTAGGGGTTTACAGGTCAGCAAGGTCGGTTTGTCTGCTAATGCGTTGCTTTTTTATTGGGACCTATGAGAGTAATGAGTTCTCTATTTGGGAGGTCCATATGGATTCTTGGATGACATGGGAATCAACCCAGATTCCTAATCAAATTATTGTTTGCTTAAGCCCTACAAACATAAGTAAATAGGAACTTCCATGGTGTGCTCAAAACTAGGGTTCAAGAAGATCAACCACATTTTAAGAGTTATACTGCTTTAGGTTCTTCCACTTCATGATAGAGAGAGGTTTTAAAGGAGTGTTGTCTTCTCTACTAGGGGTTTGAGATCATCATCGCTTGATTTTATATATATATATATATATATATATATATATATATATATATATATATATATATATAAACCATTACTAGGTAAAACCTTTTTGTGAAAGAGCTGAGGGGTTTTAGCGATCTTTATTGTATTTCTTGTCTCTTGAGAGGTGTAAGATATGGGCTTAACTCTTAGGGCTAGGGAGATAAAAAAAACTTATTGTAATTGCAATCTTTGTTAATAAAAATATGAATTTTGTCAAAGTGGCTCTAGCTACCACATATCTTGCAATTTTTTTCTTTGGTTGGCCTCATAAGCAAGTTGTGGTTCATGTCTTTTGTTAGAAATGGTCGACGATTTCGTATTCACCACCCCTCCACCCTCCAAAGTGGTATTAGAGCCCTTGATTTAATGATGGACGAAGGTACGACCATGACTATGGCAAAGTATTAGTAACACATTGTGACCTTACATAGAGCAAATGGATGATTTGAAGGCCAAGGATGGATGATCTACTCTACTACAAGGATTTGCATGATTCTTTGGATGGTGATAGTGCCAAGCGAGGATGACTAGAATAAGTTGGATCAACAAATCATTGGATTCATCATCGCAGTGACCGAGGCATTGAAGTATTGTGTCAAGTAAAATGACCATGATTAGGTCTTAGAGACGGAAGATTTTTATCATGCTACTCAACAGAAGAAGGTCTTCACAACATATTGGAGCGACGAGTTATGTCGCGTAGGTATAGCGACAAGGGGACATCCGTAATTTTGGCATAGAAGATATGAATTAATGATGAAATTTAGGCGAAAGCTTGTTCTCAAGGTGGTTTGACACGTATCGAGTTTGCACCTCAATTTTGTGTAATTGGGAGACTAGACGATGATGATTGTCCTATCATATTCGAGGACATGATTAGATTCCTACAAAGGGATACCAGTTGCTAGATCGAGGTGATAAGTGTCGTAATATGCACAAACTCAAGCAACTAAGCTGTACAGGGGAGTTGTAGGAATTGGATAAAATATGATGGGTGTATAGCATGTTGTTGGTGATCGATGGGTGCTTGATGGAGAAGAAATTTAAGAAAACTTTAGAAAGAAGAAGGATTAAATGCGCCAGGAGATGGTGACAAGTGGATATGTAGTGATATATCTTAAGGATCAATCTGTCGGGGTATAACAAATGGTCAACCTCCAAATGAGATTTCCACTATGAATCTAAGTTCGACGTTGGAAGAGGTATAAATCTTATTCCAGCAAGCACAAGCTGTAAATCCCCTCACCCAAAAATAGGTATCTTGTGCGTATTTTGTATTTCTTGTATTCGTTTTAGATTATTTTCCAAATCAATTAAAATACAATGATTTTATTAGGACACTTCACTGTGGTTTGGCCATTAATAATATAGGATAGCCCCAAATCTTTATCGTCCATCATAGGAAATAACCTACACAGGAGACACTACCTGTAGGATCTTTTCGTGGAACAAAAATTCGTTCATTTGGCATTAGTATGACATTAGTGTAACAACCATAGATTATTGTGTTAAATATTTACATATTATATATATATAATTTATTTGTGGTTATTTTTCAATCTCAACTTTCTACAATTAGCATCACATAATTCTCCATGTCAAATTAGACAATTTCTCTTTTTGTAAGATTTGTATATTATTTACTATTATCCTATTTTGTTGGATATCCATTTAGTTATTTACTTAGTTAATTGGATAATACAGTTATTTTATTTATTATAACTAGATAAATATCTAATTATTAATTACAAATATTTTATAAAATATTTTGGGTATAGTATTTTATTAAAGCTTTACAAAGTAAAATTTTCTATAATTTATTCTGTGTACAAATATTTTTTTTGTATATTTATATTCCTATTTACATGTATAAATATATATGCAAATATATTTTTAAAAGTTGTTTTCTTATAATCTCATCTATATATGTAATACATACAAATAAATACGTAGTTAGTTATTAATTAGAAAAGAAAATAATAATAATAATAATAATAATAATAATAATAATAATAATAATAATAATAATAATAATAATAATAATAATAATAGTAATAGTAATAGTAATAGTAATCATAATCATAATCATAATCATAATAATCATAAGAAAAAGAAAAAGAAAAAGAAAAGAAAAGAAAAGAAAAGAAAATAACAATAATAATAAAATATAGAAACCTAAACCAACCTAAACTCCTAAACTAACTCCTAAACCAAAACCAAAAACCTAAACCCAATTCCTATACTACCCACGAACCTAGGCTCCCTCTCTCTCTCTCTATATATATATATATATATATATATATATATATATATATATATATATATATATATATATATATATATATATATATATATATATATACATATATATATATTAAACCATCAAACCCTAACCCTAATCTCTCCTCTCCTCCTCCCCCGGCCGCCGTCGACCCCACCCCCCCCCCCCTCCGACGTTAGCGACCGCCACAAACTGGCTGAAAACCGAAGCCGCAGCAATCGCCCGCGCGTGGACTGACGCGTGTGCACAGCAAACCCGACGTCCCATCTTCGAGGTAATGTAACTCCCTCATCTTTGATTCTTTTCTTGAGCGGTTTATCTGTATAATTTCACAACCTAACCCTCTAGGATTCTCTTCAAGCGGGATGATTTTTAGTGTCCCGGATTGGGCGAAAAACCGACCGGAAGTCAGCCAAAAAACTGTACAAAAACAATCCAGAAATTCGACCCAAACCCCCATGTTCATACCCAATTTGCCACCAACCCGTTTAATATTTTTAAAATATAACCAAAAAAATTTACTGTTATTTTAGTTTTCATTAGTTTATTTTATTTGTCAAATTATTCGGCCTCCAAAACGACCAAAAACTTGGTATTTTAAAACTAAAATTTTGTGATATGGAGTGCGTTTCGCCAAACGGGACTACCTCGTCGCGTACCATTGCACCGAAAGGCGCGTATAGTATATTCTGACATGTGGGCTTTCGCGAAAGTTGATTCGGACGTGTATACGCGTCGAAATTAACCCATATCCGTAAAAGTTTTTATATCGTGACTTTTGCAAACAACCACCCCACTTTGTGTACGCTCATCGAAATACGACAAAACTTACGCCATTGGATTCGTGGTATCACGCTGGTCCTGTGACCCAAGTTTCATGTAATTCTGAGACAGTTGACCGAGCCGCCTATTCGTGAGCCCCATGGTTTGACTTGAAGGGCAAATTTGTGATCGGCTCACCGAAATTCAAAATTGGACATACCATTGAGTTTGTATCACCGTTTAGAATTTTTTTTGACCTATAATTTGTCCCATTTAGAGTTCTTTACCTCTGGCACGTATTTCGGTATAAAGTGGCCCACAGGTGGACCCCGCTTTGACCCAAAATTATCGTTTTGCCTATGTGTCCAAATTGGACGAAAGGGTAGTATTTTTTGGCTATCTCGCTGATTCCGGGAATGTTGGTGATATTTATTTCAGGATCTGGAGACGTTCATTTGGAGGCCATAGTTTCTGATCCTCTCTACTTAACACCTGGACGTTTACATTACGCAGCTTTTCTGCCAGGCAAGTATACCTTGCCATTGTACTGTGATTTATATTCCGTATGGTGTATGTATTTTATTTCTGGCATTTAGTTCATATATTTTAACTGCTATATAAACTGCGCATCCAAGAATAACTTGGGTGCAACGACGATGGCGTCGTATTTTATCTTTATTATATATTATGCATGTTAACCTAGTTTTACGAGACCACCCCATTATTATGAGGTATTCTTATGTTTCATTTGGCCGTGACATATTTCTTACACGAGTTGTGAGTCTCATATAGATCACGGACTTACGTATTGACTTATCATCGATACGTATGGAACGTGCGATAGAAAATAACTGCTAATAGAGATATGTTAGAAGACTTGGCAGTTATTAGAGGTCTCATCATGTTATAGATATGGCATGAATAGAGTATAGAGTGTGGAGAACAATAAGTAAGGCGTTTGGGCTCCTTTGCACTTTTCTTGTGTAACCCGCACGTCCGTCGGAGATGCGTGGTCAGATGACCCTTATATTATCTACAGGAGGCCTCTGACGTTCAAAAGATGTCATACTTTTTAGGCCTCTGATTCTCCGAGAAAATTATGTCAATCCCATTTTAGCCAGAAAGCCCACGTGTTGGAAAGTTGTTCTCAAAGTGCATTCACATAGGCGGTTAGACGACCCTTTGGATGTTTATTTTCAGTATTTTATTGGCATGCCTCTATGTATCTTGTTACGTCCTTCTGAGGACCTGGTCCCTTTCCAGGTGTAGACGATCATGACTATTTGCAGGAGCACGGATCATGACTTGCTACTTCATTTAGAGGAGGTCTTCCCTTCGAGCCTCTTTGATCATTAGATTATGTACTTATTATAGTTACCTTTATATTCTAGTTTGGTAGTGAATTTGTCTCCATCCAACTATTAGTTCTTCTCGACTAGTTCATATTTGGTTCATTGACATATTTGATCATTTATTTCTTTATGTGCTTTTGTGGATGAGATTTAGTTATGCCCTATGACTTGTGACAACTATATACCACTTGTGAATTATTGTTCATAATACAGCGTACGTATGTGTTATGGTTTCCATCTATTGGAGTCTCTATATACATACGGCTGACATGTTTACTTATTCCTAGTCCTACGTATTTTGGTACTGGGGCGTGACATATTTTTGTGGTGGCCCATGCAGGTCGAGTTAGCCGTTTCGGTTACGTAACTGTACCTAGCGGGCCTGCACCTAGGATTAGAGTTTTAGGTGTCATCCATATGTGACTATGACTCACCTTCCTTCCAACCCGTTCTATTTAAATAATTACATCCTGCTTGATTCATGTACTTCCCTAATAGTTTCTTGAGTATAGCCTTCTGCTAGAATATAGGAGTCCTTGTTGTTAGGAGATAATTATGATAACATACCTACTAAAAAAAATAGAATATTGGCAGCTCCTAAAAGTTAAGCATACCTAATGAACCCTAACATCCAATATCTATAAATTGATTGACCATTATCCCTTGATATTTAGGAATGACTTGAGAGTAGTATAGACACTACTAGGGTTAGTTAGAAATTTGACCATATTGTTTGACCCTAATATTGAGGAACCAATAGAAATCCAAGGTTGAATATTAGGACTAAACCTAACTTTCATAGTGAGATAGTATTAGAGAACTTTAAATTTAGATTCTTGTCTTGATATTAGCAGAACAGTACCTTACGAAACCAAGAGGAATGAATAGAATATTTTCCTTGATCATATCTCGAACACAGAGATTAGTATACCATATTTTCCTTAGAAAACTATGATATTATCAAGAGTCTCTCTATTTAATTTCATATCTTATTTCTTTGAAACCGTAGCGCTCGCTTTTTATGCGATGGCTGAAAATTTTCCTTCTTTTTTCAATTCGTGCCACATAACCCTTCTAATTGTAGGCCAAGTGATTCATTTTATGTTAGGATATATAGTTTGCTAGGATTATAGTTGTTAATCTTGAATTTTAAAATTTTGTGCTTAGTAGTTAGAACTTGATAGTTGAGTTATTCATTTAGATTATGATTTTATGATTATCCTTTAGTTTCAAATCAAGTAATCGGTTCCACATATCTCAATACAGGTTATATCCTCTTTCACTTGAGAGCCAGTAACTTCTCCATTCTTAATAATAACACTTTTGTTCTATAAGCACTATGATTAAGACTTAAGATGACCATTACCTATGGAGTTTTATAATACAATAGGATACCTTAATAAGTACCAAGATCTTTTTCTCGTATACCCCAACAAGAGTTTCTACTTTATTTACAAGGACAATATTATTTTATAGAATCCCCTTAAGGAAGTTACAGTATTAGTTGATTCTTATAAGTTGGGTAGTATGCCTCACAACCTAGTATCACAAAGTCCTTTTGACCGATTAATGAAGTGTAATTGAATGACACCAACTATAGGCTAGCATAAGAAGATAATGTTTATCCAGACTGTAGAACTTAGAGGCCCATGCCCCCATTTGGTCGACTAGAGACTTAGACAAGAAGTTAGTATGGCAACTGTAGAGGCACAACACCGGACAAGTCTTATCTTCTTAATGAACTTGAATTATTTTGTACCTTCCTTCATCATAATCCAGCGTACTTATATTTTCTGGACTACCTCGACTTATGTTGCTATTATAGCCTAGTTTTGCAAGCTTATTCATTTATTGAGCTTGTTCATGATATATGTATTATTGGGGGCCCATACTAATACATTATCTAAATCAGAATTAGCGTATTATGGTCTAGCTAACATTAGTGCGCTTGGTTCGCTCTTCGCATGACTATATTACATGGATTGAGATATATAGTTGACTAGTAGACGAATATACTTGCCCTCTAGATATGTCCGATCATATCGTATCGGTTACATAACTGTACTGATATGAGCATGTGAATAAGAATTTACCAAAAAAATAAGATTTTAATCCAGAACTGCCTTGATAACTCCCTTTTGAATTCTTTAATCGTCTTGAACCCCGTACTTGTATTCTATCACCTCCTCCTTGAATTCTTTATTGTTGTTTTTTCGTCTTTTCCTATTTTGGAAAGACGAACGCTCGTGCTTGATATAAGTTTGATACACGGAGAGTACTAGATATACCCCATAGGCCAATCACATTACTTTGTGACTATTTTTTGTAATTAAGGGCATAAAACATGTGAGATATTTTGTATTTGAGGATTGAATAACACGATTAAATAATTTGAGGAAGTTTTTCTTAAATATATAGCCTTATATGATAGATCGGTAAATTCTAAGTTGGGTAGAAGTCGCATTGTCAACTTGAGGTAAAAAAAAATTTTAGATTGTGATCAAGTAAGATTAGATTGAGAGATTTAAGTCATTTTAATTTTAAAAATTTTTAGAAGAATGATTAAGATGATGATAATTTAATTTTAAAGATAAGAATGCCTTATAGAATAAATTTTAAAATCTTGATATTGCGGACCAAATATTTATAATTTGAGCACAAGATTTAAATTTTGAATATTGGAGATTGGATTAACGATTTAAAATTTTGAGTCAAAAAAAAATAGAACTCTAAACATGAACATTGATGGATTGAATTCAAATTTTTTACAATTTGATGATTTAAATTAAAAGTTAAATTTTGATTATTGGATCACATATTTGAAATGTTGAGGATAAAAATTGAATTTAAAATTTGAAGATTACAAAATTCTTAAGTTGAAAATAGGAATAAGATTTGATTAGAATTGTTTATTATTTAAAATCTAGAGGAGATTATGATAGTTGGAAATCGTGATTTAAATTTTGATGTGGATTATTTAAATCTTGAAGATGTCATATAGATTTGAATTAAATTTGGATATTAATTATTTAAAAATTGAGAAGAAATTACTATAGGTTGAATTTTGATTTAAACAGTGGTTATTTTAATTTTGAGGTGATTGCGATGGATTTGAATAGATTTCGTTATTTAAATTTTTTGAAGAGATTGCGATTGACTTGCCTTATATACGAATGTGAAAGATTTAGCAAATCATGCCTTATTTTTAATTTTGAGTACAAAATTCTTGTAAGTTGGGTAGATTGTAAACTCGCTCACCCAAAAATAGGTATTTGTGGGTATTTTGTATTTCTTGTATTCGTTTTAGATTATTTTTCAAATCAATTAAAATTCAATAATTTTATTATGACACTTCACCGTGGTTTGGCCATTAGTGATATAGGATAGCCCCAAATCAGTATCGCCCATTATAGGAAGTAGCCTACACAGGAGACTCTACATGTAGGATCTTTTCGTAGCACAAAAATTCGATCATTTGGCATTAGTATGACATTAGTGTAACAATCATAGATTCTTGCATTAAATATTTATATTTTTTATATATATAATTTATTTGTGGTTATTTTTTAATTCCAACTTCCTACAATTAGTATCCCATAATTTTCTATGTCAAATTAGACAATTTTTCTTTTTGTAAGATTTGCATATTATTTACTATTATCCTATTTTGTTGGATATCCATTTATTTAATTACTTAGTTAATTGGATAATACAGTTATTTGATTTATTATAACTAGATAAATATCTAATTATTAATTATAAATATTTCATAAAATATTTTGGGTATAGTATTTTATTAAAACTTTACAAAATAAAATTTTCTAGAATTTATTCTGTGTACAAATATTTTTATTTTTATTTTTATATTCCCATTTATATGTATAAATATATATGCAAATATATTTCTAAAAGTTGTTTTCTTATAATCTCATCTATATATGTAAATAAATACAAATAAATATGTAGTTAGTTATTAATAAGAAAAGAAAATAATAATAATAATAATAATAATAATAATAATAATAATAATAATAATAATAATAATAATAATAATAATAATAATAATAATAATAATAATAAAGGAAAAGAAAAATAAAACAGAACAAAGAAAAGAAAATAACAATAATAATAAAATATAAAAGCCTAAACCAACCTAAACTCCTAAAGTAACTCCTAAACCAAAACCAAAAACCTAAACCCAATTCATATACTACCCACGAACCAAGACTCCCCCTCCCGATATATATATATATATATATATATATATATATATATATATATATATATATATATATATATATATATAACCATCAAACCCTAACCCTAATCTCTCCTCTCCTCCTCCCCCTGTCGCCGTCCACCCCCCCCCCCTCTGACGCCGGCGACCGCCGGACACCGGCTGGCGACCGACGCCGCAGCAGCCGCGGGCCACCCGAGCGCGAACTAACACGTGTGCACAGCAGACCCGACGTCCCATCTTCGAGGTAATGTAACTCCCTCATCTTTGATTCTTTTCTCGAGCGATTTATCCGTATACGTTCACAACCTAACCCTCTAGGATTTTCTTCAAGCGGGACGAGTTTTAGTGTCTCGGATTGGTCAAAAAATTGACCGAAAGTCGGCCAAAAAATTGTCCAAAAACAGTCCAAAAATTTGACCCAAACCCCCATGTTCATACCCAATTTGCCACCAACTCGTTTAATATTTTCAAAATCTAATTGAAAAGTTTTCTTCTGAATATAACCAAAAAATTTACTGTTCTTTTATATTTTTATTAGTTTGTTTTATTTGTTAAAGTATTCGACCTCCAAAATGACCAAAAATTTGGTATTTTAAAACTAAAATTTTGTGATACGGAGTGCATTCCGCCAAACGGTACCGGCTCGTCGTGTACCAATTGCACCGAAAGACGCGTATGGTATATCCTGACATGTGGGCTTTTGCGAAAGTTGATTCGGATGTGTATGCGCATCGAAATTAACCCGTATCCACAAAAGTTCCCGTATCACGACTTTTGCAAACAACCACCCCACTTTGTGTATGCTCGTCGGAATGCAACAAAACATACGCCATTGGATTCGTGGTATCACACTGGTCCTATGACCCAAGTTTCACACGATTCTGAGACAGTTGACCGAGCCGCCTATTTGCGGGCCCCACGGTTTGACTTGAAGGGCAAATTTGTGATCGGCTCACCGGAATTCAAAATTGGACATACCTTGGAGTTCGTATCGTCGTTTAAAATTTGTTTGACCTATAATTTGTCCTATTTAGAGATCTTTACCTTTGGCACGTATTTCGGTGCAAAGTGGGCCACATTTGGACCCCCGCTTTGACCCAAAATTACCGTTTTGCCCCTGTGTCCAAATTGGCCGAAAGAGTAGTATTTCTAGCTATCTTGCTGATTCCGAGAATGTTGGTGATATTTATTTCCGCATCCGGAGACGTTCATTCGGAGGCCATAGTTTCTGATCATCTGTACTTAACACCTGGACGTTTATATTACACAACTTTTCTGCCAGGCAAGTATACCTTGCTATTGTACTGTAATTTACATTCCATATGGTGCATGCATTTTATTTCTGGCATTTAGTTCATATATTTTAACTTCTATATAAACTGCGCGTCCAAGAATAATTTGGGTGCAACGACGGTGGCGTCGTATTTTATCTTTATTATATATTATGCATGTTAACCTAGTTTTACGAGACCACCCCATTATCATGAGGCATTCTTATGTTTTATTTGGCCGTGACACATTTTTTACACAAGTTGTGAGTTTCATATAGATCACGGACTTACGTATTGACTGATCATCAGTACGTATGAGACGTGCGATAGGAAATAACTGCTAATAAAGATATGTTAGAAGACTTGGCAGTTATTAGAGGTCTCATCGTGTCATGGATATGGCATGAATAGAGCATGGGGTGGGAGAACAACAAGTAAGGCATTTGGGCTCAATTGCACTTTTCTTGTGTAATCCGCACGCTCCGCCGGAGATGCGTGGTCAATGACCCATATATTATCTATAGGCGGCCTCTGACGTTCAAAAGACGTCATACTTTTTAGGCTCCTGATTCTCCGAGAGAATCATGCCAATCTCATTTTAGCCAGATAGTCCATGTGTTGGAAAGTTGTTCTCAAAGTGCATTCACATAAGCGGTTAGACGACCCTTTGGATGTTTATTTTCAGTATTTTATTGGCATGCTTCTATGTATCTTGTTATGTCCCTCTGAGAACCTGGTCCATTTCCAGGTGTAGACGATCATGACTATTAGCAGGAGCACAGATCAGAACTTGCTACTTCGTTCTCTTTAGAGGAGGTCTTCCCTTCGAGCCTCTCTGATCATTAGATGATGTACTTATTATATTTACCTTTATATTCTAGTTTGGTAGTGGATTTATCTCCATCCAACTATTAGTTCTTCTCGACTAGTTTATATTTGGTTCATTGACATATTTGATCAATTATTTCTTTAAAAAAAATTGTGGATGAGATTTAGTTATGCCCTGTGACTTGTGATGACTATATACCACTTATGAATTATTATTCATAGTACATCGTACGTATGTGTTATGGTTTCCATCTATTGGAGTCTCCATATACATACGGCTGTCATATTTACTTATTCCTAGTCCTACGTATTTTGGGACTGGGGCGTGACACAAGCAGTTCAAAACCAGAAAGGAGATTATAGAGATCGAATAACCTAGATCATAGAGATCGAACAGCCTTACTTAGAGATGACAAAGACATCTTAATTTGCATAATTAAGGGGGGATTGTTGATCTTCGAGGGCATAAATCACAAATAACCATATAATTCTCGAGGATATTGATATACAAGAGAGATTCATAACGAACATGATGATGGACAAGTTTAGGAGGTTCTTGAACCGCTTGAGAATTGTACCGTTTGCTTGTCCAGGTATCACACCATAGTACCAGAATACAGAGACGGACATGGCCAGCTCTCCTGTACAAGGTATAGAATGTCGTACGGCGATCGCGGCTGTAACTAGACAAGGGGGTAGATACTACAAGCAAGTCACTTAGGATCACATAGAACATCTAATGTCTCAATCAGTCAAATAAGAATAGTAAACATAAAATGTATATGACAAGGAAGTAAGGTGTCACAAACGTCCTGCCACAACATTTAAGAAACCAGCTGTGCAAAAATAAGAATGCTAGCAGAGTAACAAGAGTACAAGACCATGATCAGCTGCAGTCTGATTAATTACAGTCATGTAGGGAACTAAATATCCATATTCACGACTAACAAGTGCTAGTGGCTAAACGTCCAAAATGAATAAAATGTAAAATAACGAGCAGGAAAGAAGAGACCCACTCGTTTCCCTCAGTAGCCAACCACCTGGTGCACACCATTGTTCACGGGGAGTATGCTTGATCCTCGGGTGCTGGCTTTAAACCTGGTCTTGCAAAACCAGTGGGGTTAGACCCCAAATAGCAAGTACCACAAAGGAAGCACGAATGTAGAAATAAAACCAGGTTATGAAATATATATATATATATATATATAGTCTTGTCTCATAGTTTTGATTCATAGCCTATCGTGACACAATAATCTAACCCTACAACCAAACAAGGACAAGGGTTAAACCATCGCACCATGATAGTCCATGTCCCTAGGCTATTTGACAGAAGATACAATACACAAACACACTCAGTTATATAACCGGTCAATCACTTGTATGGCTTACTAGATGGAGTCTGGGTTATCCGAGAGATATTATGCATATAGGAATCCTCAGATCAAACCATATACTAGCTGGGTTAGCCGAGCCACAAATCGCTTCATAGCACATAGTAGTATGCACCGGTCCCTCGTAAGGCCACCGTGCTTAGATCTCATAGAACACATAGTATCATATAGTATTCGGATATTGTCATCCATTAATGTGGATTTAAACAACCATGGGGACTATCCTGTACACCCCAATTCAGATGACTGGAGGTGGCTAATTAGGCACGATTTCGAGATTTTATTCCCTCACAATGCTCTACAAGTTTATTTACCTAGTTAACCCTAATATTAACTAGAATCTTATGGCGTGGTCATATGGCATTCTCCTTATATGACATACCATAGTACGGCCACGCTAGATACGAATCTACTTTGTCACTTGATAGTTCAATTTGGATTCACCCCAGCGTGATGCAATAATCAACAGATCCTAGTCACGTCTGGTCATTGACTAACCCTTATGTCCATGCTGGAGATTGAGTCATATCACATGTCACGTAGCGCAGTGTAAACATGTAATATAATCGCGTAGGGACACTTAGCACGTAGGAACACATAGCACGTAGTAAGTGTATCAGCATGGATACAAGTGGGCGGGTCATGACGCATAGATGGGTCTAATACTTTTGTGGTCATCAAAGTCACATATACCACCCATAAAGTCCAAAGGAAAATTCAACCAAAACTAATCCAATAAAATGTGTACAAGGGGTCGCATGCGCGCAGAAGGATCAAGCTGCATGATGAGTCAGGCCGCATGACAATCCTGGCCGTATGGAGTCATGCCGCATAGAGTCATGCCGCATAGAGCCAGGGCTAGGTCTACGCCTCGGGATAAGTGATGAGACAACGGGAAATAACTAAAGTGTCAGTGATGTGACATAAAGTCTGATATGACATAAAGTGTGTCAGGAAGAAAAGACAAAACCGTAAAAAGATGTGTCACGGTTTCAGAGTAATGCGTCCAAGGATGGTGGTTGCATACCCTTCTTGCCGCATAAGTGTCAGTGTCGCATGGGATTCGATATCACATGGAGTGTTTTGGACTTAGCGAATTTTTTATTCGTTCAGCGACACAAGAAGTCCTTTCAGAACACATGTGTATTAGTCAGGCATACGTCTAAAGAGATGGACGCATGCTGGAATACGACAAATAGTTCAGGCCGCATAGCATCTTCACGCCGCATAGCCCTCTCTGCCGCATGTGGTACTGGCCGCATGAGATCTTCATCGTTCCAAACAGCAGGTTTAGCCATGGCAAAATCTCCAAAAATCAAAATTTTATTTTCTTCATAAAAACTACGTTTTAACTCTGAATTGAGTGAACCAAAAGCCAAAACGCTCGAAATAAAGTGCTCCATCCATCCCAAAAACTATTTTTCAAAAATACTATATTTTAGTAGATCAAAACCACTAAAACTCAAGAAACCCACAAAACTCTAAGTTATAAAAGTAGATCTACACAAATTTACCCATCAAAACTGAAAACTCTAAGCAGTAAAAGTATTTAGAATCATCATAAGTACATAATAGACCAATAAAATGCAAGGAAAAGAAAGAATCGAAAATCAAGAGATTTCTTCATGTGGTGCAAGGTGTACTTGCCTAAAAATAAAAGAAAGGCAGAAAATGAAGAATGAGGGAAGAGAGAGAAACAAGTTAGCTTGAGGGAAGAGAGAGAAACAAGTTAGCTTATATAGCTAGGGTTTGAGGTTTAAACCGTGGGTTCAAAATCATGAATAAATTAATCCACAAATAAACCATGAACCATGCTAAACCAAAATATGGGTTTAGTCTCCATGCATGCAACATATTGATCATGCGAGCAAAAAATACTCTAAGCAGAAATAAATACAAGCAAGAAATAAATATATCCCAAAATACGTATTTCGGGAATGGGGAGTAACATCTCTACCCACCTTAGAGAAATTTTGTCCTCGAAATTCAAACCCAAGGCTAACTAGAGAAATCAGAACAAGCACTATGCTATCTACAAGATCATACAATCAAATTCAAGCATATGAAGAAACAGTGTCACATATCATGGATAAACGAATCACGAGATTCGAGATACGAAGACATAAGAATGAATATATCTTCCGAGTTGAATAGGTACGGATACCGAGATTGGATATCATCCTCGCCCTACCATGTCAACTCTCCCAAAGGGTGATAACCCCAAGCAACTCGGACAAGATGAATAGTCCGATTCTTGAGCACCTTCTTCCTTCGGTCCAAAATGGATACGGGCTACTCCTTATAAGACAAGTCGGTACCAACGACTAGCTCAGAATGGTCGAGGATATGACTTGAATCAGGGATATACCTATGCAACTGAGATACAAAAAATATATTGTGCACCTCAACTAGCGAAGGCGGAAGGGCAAGACGATAAGCAACATCGCCTACCCGCTCGAGAATATCGAACGGACCAACGTATCGCGGACTAAGCTTCTGGCGAATCCCAAATCTAATGACTCCACAGGTTAGAGAAATCCGCAAGAACATGTGATCACCGACACAAAACTCTAATGGCCTACGATGCTGATTTGCCCAATACCGATGCCTATATTGCGCAACCCGAAGTCGCTTTCTGATTTGCTTGACAACTTTTACTGTCGCTTTGATCATTTCAGGGCCTAATATCTTTCGCTCGCCAATGTCATCCATGCCAATAGTGACCTACACTTTCTTCCATACAACGCTTCGAAGGGTGCCATCTGGATGTTGGCCTGATAACTGTTGTTGTAAGAGAACTCGACGAGATGTAGGTGATCTTCCCAAGATCCACCAAAGTTCAAAGTACAAGCTCACAACATATCCTCCAATGTATGGATGGTTCTCTCTGATTTTTTGTCTGTCTGAGGGTGATAAGCGATACTAAATCTTATCTTAGTGCCAAAACTCTGGTGCAAGTTCTTCTAAAAATTTGAAATGAACCGAGTGTCTCGATCTGATATAATACTCACTGGGATATCGTGTTGTCTTACTATCTGTCATATGTACATCTCCGCTAACTGTTTAGTGGATTTTCTTACTCGAAAGGGAAGAAAGTGAGCTACTTTTGTGAGACGATCTACTATTACCCAAACTGCATCATGACCAGTCGGAAATCTAGGTAAACTAGTCACAAAGTCCATCGTGATATATTTCTATTTTCACTCCGGAATAGGAAGCAGCTACAATAATCCTGTTGGTATCTGCTAGTCAGCCTTCACTTGCTGACATACCAAACACCGAGAAACAAATCGTGATATCTCCCTCTTCATCCTATTCTACCAGAAATATTGTTTGATGTCTTGATACATCTTGGTACCTCCTGGATGAATTAAATACTGGAAACTGTGCGCCTCGATCATTACTTCTTGCCGGATATCTCTACTTGGTACACAGAGACGATTTCTGAACCTAAGAGTTCCATCTTCATGAATAGTCAACTCTTTCCTGAGACCAGATTCACATTTTGTCCAAAGCTTCTGAACTTTCGGATCCTCTGCCTGAGCTGACTTAATCCTCTCTATAATAGTAGATTGCACCTGTAAACTAGACAATACTCCTACATCTTGTGGAAGTACTATCTCAATTTTGAATTCTCAAAGATCTTCTAAGATATGCCGCTGTAATGTCAACATAAATGTACTACATCTCCTGCTAAGAGCATCCACTGCCACATTTGTCTTGCTTGGATGGTACTGAAGTTCTACATCATTGTCCTTTATCAATTCTAGACACCTTCTCTGCCTCATATTCAAGTCCTTCTGGGTGAATACATATATTAAGCTCTTGTGATCTGTAAATATTTTTACCCGATCACCATATAAGTAATGCCTACATAGTTTAAGTGCAAATACTACCGCTACCAACTCCAAATCGTGAGTGAGAAAAAATTTCTCGTGATCTCGAAGCTGCCACAATGTATAAGCTATCACTCTTCCGTGTTGCATTAATACACATCTAAGTTATTTGCCTGATGCATTATAATATACTGTGAACCCTCCAGAAACTACTTGAAGCATGAGAATCGGAGCTGAAATCAATCTCTTCTTCAATTCTTCAAATGATGTCTGGCACTCTGTTGACCAGTCGAACTTAGCCTCATTATACGTTAATCGAGTCAGCGGTGCTGAAATTCTTGCAAAGTCTGCTACAAATCTTCTGTAGTATCCTACCAATCCTAGAAGACTACGCACTTTAGCTAACTCTCTACGGCCTCAACCTTCTTCGGATCTACTGCGACTCTTGCTCCAGAGATGATATAACCTAAGAATGACACATGATCCAACCAAAACTCACACTTGTTGAGCTTTGCGTATAACTGGTATTCTCTTAGAATCTGTAAGACCTTCCGAAGATGCCCCTCGTATTCCTCTTTATTACTATAATAAATAAGAATGTCGTCTATGAAAACCACCATGAACTGATCTAGGTATGGCATAAAAATGTGGTTCATCAAATCCATAAATATCGCTGGAGCATTAGTCAGTCCGAATGGCATAACTAAGAATTTGTAATGCCCATATCGTGACCTAAATGCTTTCTTGATATGTCTTGCTCCCGAACTCTTACTTGATGATACCCTTATCGAAGATCGATCTTGAAGAAAACCTTGGCTTTACTCAGCTGATCAAACAAATCATCGATCCTTCGTAATGGATACTTGTTCTTCACTGTTACATCGTTCAACTATTTGTAGTCGATACATAATCGTAATGACCCATCCTTCTTCTTCACTAGAACCACTGGCGCTCCCCAAGGTGATCCACTGGCTTGAATAAACTTCTTTGACTTCAGTTCCTCTATATGTTGGTATAGTATGTCTAGCTCTAATGGTGCCATTTGGTAAACTTTACAAGATATTGGCCCTGTCCCAGGGGTCAATTCTATACAAAACTCATCGTCTCTTACTAGGGGTAACCCTTGTGGTTCTTCCAAAAAGATGTCTAAGAACTCCTTAACTATCTCAGGGAGTTGTTCTTCTACTAACGTTGTCATTGTGATCCTCTCTTCATGTTGGCCTTCCACAGATCTGTCGAAGGTGAAACCTTCCGTACCCGGGATACTAAATAATACCTTACCCTTAATCTATCATAAAATGGCTGTCTCTCAGCCAGTCCATGCCTAAGATAATGTCAAAGTTACCCATAAGAAACTCGATCAATCGTGCTGATAGTGAACGCCTACACACTACAACCGGACATACTATACATATTCTACTAACTCCTAGGAGCCCATTACCAGTGAGTATATTCAACCTCTCTGGCAATGCCTCGAACTCCAGTCCAATACATGTTGTGAATCATACAGATACAAATGAATGAGATACGTCTGAATCAAATAATGCTACAGCAGGAAAAGATGTGACAAAAATGTTATCTGCCACAACGTCGCCCGATGTTAAAGCGTCATCCAACGATAAGGTGAATGCCTGCCCTTGGCCCTGCTATGCTTCCCGCCGTTGTCTCCCTTGGTGACGTTGTTGTGGCCTCTGCTGGCCCTGTTGCTAGTTCTGTTGGTATATTTCAGCTTGCATCAGTAACGGACACAGAGCTAACGGCCTTACTGTTATTACTGGCCCTCTCTGCTGGGCTACCCTTGGTGCTGGCAGTGCTAGTAACTGTTGGACTGGCCCTTTTAGCCTCTACATCATCGGGCAATTAGCAATCCGATGATCTGGACTGCCACACCTCATACACAACCCATTGGATGTCCTACATATATCTCTAGTATGGCCTCCCTTTCCACAGTAAGTGTAACCCACAGGTTCTCCATGGCGCTTCAGATGTTGTTGTCTCGGCTACTGCCGACCGGTACTGTCACCGTCGAAACTGTTGCCCTCCTCGATGCTGAATCATGGATGCGAACGCCAGGTGATGGTGCTGACGTCCGAGGTACTCCTCTACATCCTCCTCCACTCTGAGCATGAGACCTCTTCTGGCCTCATGTCCTTGCCGATAACCTTTGCATAGTAAGCTCGTACCTCCAAACTGCTATCAGTACCTCTTCATAAGTCTGATAGTCGTGCCCCTCTACCAGTTGTAAAATCTCCATATGAAGTCCTTGTTGGAACCTCATTGCTCTATCCGACTCCGCAGCCACCATAGTTGGAGCGAATCTACTCAGCCTGCAAAACTCGGCTGCATATCCATCCACTGATCTACCAGCCTGCTTGAGACCGATAAATCTCTGTTGGAGCTCATACTGCGCTACGAATCCAAAATATTTAGCCCTGAATCGAGCCCTGAAACTATCCAAGAGATAGGATGCCTCAAGCCAACCTCTACTAACGTCCACCAGTCACGGGCAAGGTCTTGAAGCTGCAATCGAACTTGATCAACTTGTTCATCAGCCAGAACCTTTGCTACTACCATAATGACCTCAATATCCTATAACCAGGCATCTGCTATGATGGCGTCCTCTGTGCCATCGAAGTACCCAGGATTTAATCGACAAATCTAACCGATGCCCCCGAATCAGTCCTTTCTTCTCTTTCCAGGGTCGTCTGCAAACCCTGACTCAACAAGATATTCTGTTCTTGCTGTTGAAACTGTTGATGTTGTTGCACCGCTATCTGGTGTTGTTGCGTAGCCATTATTCCTCGAAGGATCTCTAGCAATATCGAGGTGTCAAGTACCACTGGTACTGCTGGGGGTACGGGTATTTCAGGGGTTGGTTGCTCGATATGTCCCTCTTCTGGTTCTACTGTGCCAGCTTATTCAAATTTTGGCTTTATTCGAATTTGACTCTGAACAGGTACTATCTCCCGTTGTTGTCCAGGGGACCCTGTCCTACCATGCCTGCTTCTCCAGCGACTGAAGAAACCCTAAAAAAAGGACAAGAACCATCAAGAATAGGACGAGAAGAATCAAGTAGGCAAGAAGTTTAATAGTTCAAGCGGTGGTATCGAGGAAGATGAAGCAAGATATCAAGGGGGGCAATTTTGATTGAGACTCCTATGACCATAACACCCAACAAGTCTGAAAATACAGACCTGCATGAGCTACCACTAAAACCTTATCACACCCTAGTACCGGAATACAGAGACGGACATGGCCAGCTCCCCCGTACAAGGTATAGAATGCCGTACGATGGTCACGGTTGTAACTAGACAAAGGGGTGCACACTACAAGCAAGTCACTTAGGGTCACATAGAACATCTAATGTCTTAATCATTCAAAAAAAAACAGTAAACATAGAACGTATATGACAAGAAAGTAAGGCATCCCAAACGTCCTGCCATAATATTCAAGAAATCAGTTATGAAAAAATGAGAAGGCTGGCAGAGTAACAAGAGTACATGACCATGATCAGTTATAGTCTGATTAATTACCATCATATAAGAAACTAAATATCCAGATTCATGGTTAACAAGTGACGGTGGCTAAACACCCAAAATGAGTAAAATGTGAAATAACGAGCAGGAAAGAAAAGACCCACTCGTTTCCCTTAGTGGCCATCCGTCTGGTGCGCGCTGTTCAGGGGGAGTACGATTGATCCTCGGGTGCTGGCTTTAAACCTGGTCATACAAAACCAGTGGGGTTAGACCCCAAATAGCAAGTACCACAAAGGAAGCACGAATGCAAAAATAAAACTAGGTTATGAAATATATATATATATATAATCATGTCTCGTAGTTTCGGTTCATAGCCTATCGTGACACAACAATCTAACCCTAAAACCAAACAGGGACAAGGGTTAAACCATCGCACCATGATAGTCCATGTCCCTAGACTATTTGACAGCAGATACAGTACACAAACACGCTCAGTTATATAATCGGTCAATTACTTGTACGACTTACTAGATGGAGTCTGGGTTATCCCAGAGATATTATGCATATAGGAATCCTCAAATCGAACCATGTACTAGCAGGGTTAGCCGAGCCACAAATTGTCGCATAGCACATAGTAGTTTGCACCGGTCCCTCGTAAGGCCACCGTGCTAAGATCGCATAGAACATATAGTATCATATAGTATTCGAATATTGCCATCCATTAATGAGGATTTAAACAATATCCATGGGGACTAGCCTGCACACCCTAATTCAGATGACTGGAGGTGGCTAGTTAGGCACGATCTCGAGAGTTTATTCCCTTCCAATGCTCTACAAGTTTAGTTACCTAGTTAACCCTAATGTTAACTGGAATCTCATGGCATGGTCACATGGTATTCCCCTTATATGATATACCGTAGTATGGCCACGCTAGATACGAATCCACTTTGTCACTTGATAGTTTAATTTGAATTCACCCGAGCGTGATGCAACAATCAACAAATCCTAGCCACGCTTGGTCATTGACTAACCCTTACGTCCATGCTAGAAATTGAGTTATATCACATGTCACGTAACGCAGTATAAATATGTAATATAATTGCGTAGGAACACTTAGCACGTAGGAACACATAGCACGTAGTAAGTGTATCATCACGGATACAAGTCACTACTAGAATAAGCGGGATTAGCGACGTATTTTAGCGACTCCAAGTAAAAACGTCGCTAACTTAGCGACTCCGTAAATATCGTCGCTAGACGTCGCTAAATGGCGACATTTAGCGACGTTTAGCGACTTTTATTAAGATTTTAAATTAATCGTCGCTATAAGTTCAATTAAGGTCGCTAAACGTCGCTAATATATCTTATTTAGCGACGTTTAGCGTCGTAATTAGCGACGTATCTTTCAAAAATATTTAGCAACGTATTTAGCGACGACTTTGGAGTCGCTATTTTTTTTATTTTAGCGACGTTTTTACCTTGACGTCGCTAAACGTCGCTAAATTTTGATTAATTAGGGCTCAGTTTTCTTTTCTCCATCTGTCGAAAATTTCGAAACGCTTCGATTTCCCCCGCCCCCCCCCCCCCTCTCCGGCGACCGGGTCTCCGACCGCTGCGGCTACTCCGGCATCTTCCTCCTCCTCCTCGAGCTCTAGGTAATCTCTCTCTCTCTCTCTCTCTCTCTCTCTCATGTGACACTGACACAAGACACACGCACACAGACACGACACACGCACACAGACACTGAGGAGTGGTACACGAGACACACGACACACACACACAGACGCAGACACACACACACGACACACATACACGACACACACACAGACACACAGACGCAGACACACACACGACACACACACACACACGCAGACACACACACACACAGACGCATATTAGGGTTAGGGTTAGGTTTAGGGTTAGGGTTAGGGTTAGGTTTTTTGACCTGGGTTAGGGTTAGGGTTAGATTTATGGTTAGGGTTAGGGTTAGGGTTAGGTTTTTTGACCTGGGGTTAGGGTTAGGTTTAGGGTTAGGGTCAGATTCATCTTCTCAAAAGCAAGTGGTACACGAGACACACGACACACACACACAGACGCAGACACACGACACACATACACGACACACACACAGACACACAGACGCAGACACACACACGACACACACACACACACGCAGACACACACACACACAGACGCATATTAGGGTTAGGGTTAGGTTTAGGGTTAGGGTTAGGTTTTTTGACCTGGGGTTAGGGTTAGGGTTAGGTTTTTTGACCTGGGGTTAGGGTTAGGGTTAGGTTTAGGGTTAGGGTCAGATTCATCTTCTCAAAAGCAAGTGGTACACGAGACACACGACACACACACACAGACGCAGACACACGACACACATACACGACACACACACAGACACACAGACGCAGACACACACACGACACACACACACACACGCAGACACACACACACACAGACGCATATTAGGGTTAGGGTTAGGTTTAGGGTTAGGGTTAGGTTTTTTGACCTGGGGTTAGGATTAGGGTTAGGGTTAGGTTTTTTGACCTGGGGTTAGGGTTAGGGTTAGGTTTAGGGTTAGGGTCAGATTCATCTTCTCAAAAGCAAGTGGTACACGAGACACACGACACACACACACAGACGCAGACACACGACACACATACACGACACACACACAGACACACAGATGCAGACACACACACGACACACACACACACGCAGACACACACACACAGACGCATATTAGGGTTAGGGTTAGGGTTAGGGTTAGGGTTAGGTTTTTTGACCTGGGGTTAGGGTTAGGGTTAGGGTTAGATTTTTTGACCTGGGGTTAGGGTTAGGGTTAGGTTTAGGGTTAGGGTCAGATTCATCTTCTCAAAAGCAAGTGGTACACGAGACACACGACACACACACACAGACGCAGACACACGACACACATACACGACACACACACAGACACACAGACGCAGACACACACACGACACACACACACACACACACGCAGACACACACACACAGACGCATATTAGGGTTAGGGTTAGGTTTAGGGTTAGGGTTAGGTTTTTTGACCTGGGGTTAGGGTTAGGGTTAGACCTGGTCAAGAGAGAACATATATTTTCTAAAGAGACACACACACACACACACACACAGACACAATCAGAGAGTAGCATTCATTTTCTTTCTCAAGAGAAAACATATATTTTCTAAAAATATATTGTTAATGTTATGAATCAGAGAGTAGCATTCCTTTTCTTTCTCAATCCTACTGTGCCTTATATTCCTTCGTTTGACTCAACATGGAATTTAGAGGAAGTTAGTGTTATTTTGGCTTGCAACCTGCTAATTAATGATATACACACAACCTGCTAGTTAATGATATGAATATGAGTTTGGAACCTCATTGTTATATTCTAAATATGTTAAGGGTGGAGTTAAGTAATACAAAAGCAATTCACTCTATTATTCTAAACTTGATGTTTGAAAAATCTAAAGATGAAAGCCTATCAGGGTGGTCGCAACATGGTCGAAACGCTACGTGACGATCGTTTATTGGGAGAGAGGTGGAGGTGAAAGGGTTACAAGAAGGTTGTAAGCATTTGATAGTAAACTTAGCATTATTGATATATATAAAAGAAGTAGTGGGAGAATAAAAAAGGGAGAGAAAAGAAAAAAAAAGAACGGTACATACGAGGATTAAAGTATCGATCATTTTATTTTGTGACACGTAGGATATAAATAAGATATTATGGTATCATTATTATACTGCAACAAACCGCTAATTCTTTGTGAGTCATCTAATTATTCCGTTCCGGTCCAATAGCTAATTCTTTGCTAATTCTTTGTTTTCATCTATCTTACCAGATGGCACCCAAGAGAGCGACACCTACTGTTAAGGAGGAAGTGATGCCTCCTACTGTTAAGGAGGAAGAGATACCACCTGCGGGGAGTTCCAGTCACCCAGCACCTATCGCGGCTGTATCTCAGACAGGGAGTTCCAGTCACCCAGTACCCATAGCGGAGCTTGATAACATAAACGCTGTTTATGCGCAGTATTTGAGGGACTGGTATCTGCCCCGTTTTGGAAATCCTCGAGATTGATACTATGATGTTTCATATACTTATATATTATGAATTTTGTGTTACTGTGATACTCTGATACTTATATATTATGTATTTTGTGATGTTGTTTATGCCCATTTTGTGTGACTGTGATACTGTGATACTTTTATGACTGTGATACTTTTATTGTCTGTCTATAATATTTGTGTGTATTAATTGTATGACTGTATACTTTTATTCATATTAAATATTGTTAATCCGGTGTTGAGTGTTCCACCGAAGGGGTCGGCGAACCCATTGAATTCAACGGAGGGTTGCTCCGGGTCTATTTTTAGTTAGAAATTTTAAAATTACAGGAACAATAGCTTGGAACAATTAAGGTTTTTTTTTTTACTTTTTTTGTAAATTTAGCGACGTATTTAGCGACGTTTAGCGACGTCTAGCGACGTTTTAATAAGTCGCTAAAAAAGTCGCTACTTAGCGACGTGTCATTAGACGTCGCTAACGACGTCGCCAAACGTCGCTAAATATGTCGCTGTACGTCGCAAATTGGTGACATGGCAGTACTGCCAGGTCATTAAATACGTCGCTGTTACGTCGCTATATAAGTCGCTAATTAGCGACGTTTAGCGACTTTATAGAACGTCGCCATTTAGTGACGCGGCGTCGCTAAACGTCGCTACGTTTAGCGACTCATGGAAGTCGCTAAAAAACGTCGGTATAGCGACGTTAACGACGTATTTCGGTTCAGCGACTTGGTTTCTTCCGACTACTTTAAAACGTCGCTAATGACGTCGCTAAACTATTTTAGCAACATTTTTTTGTCATTTAGCGACGTTTTTGGGCGTCGCTAATTTGACTTTTTTTGGTAGTGAGTGGTCAGGTCATGACGCATAGATGGGTCTAATACTTTTGTGGCCATCAAAGTGACACATACCACTCATAAAGTCTAAAGGAACATTCAACCAAAACTAGTCCAATAAAACATGTACAAGGGGTCGCATGCGCGCATAAGGATCAAGGCCGCATGAGAAGTCAGGCCGCATGACAATCATGGCCTCATGGAGTCATGCCGCATAGAGCCATGGCTAGGTCTACTCCTTGGGCTAAGTGATGAGGCAACGAGAAATAATTAAAGTGTCAGTGATGTGACATAAAGTATGATGTGACATAAAGTGTGTCAGAAAGAAAAGACAAAACCATGAAAAGATGTGCCACGGTTTCAGAGTCATAAGTTCAAGGATGATGGCTGCATACCCTGCTTGCCGCATAAGTGTCAGTGTCGCATGGGATTCGATGTCGCATGGGGTGTTTTGGACTTAGCGAATTTCTCATTCGTTCAGCAACTAAACACAAGAAGTCCTTTCAGAACACATATGTATTAGTTAGTCATGCGTCAAAAAAAGATGGACGCGTGCTGGTATACGACAAATAGTTCAGGCCGCACAGCACCTTCATGTCGTATAGCCCTCTCTGCCGCATATGGTGCTGGCCGCATGAGATCTTCATCGTTCCAAACAGCAGGTTCAGCCATGGCAAAATCTCTAAAACTGAAAATTTGTTTTCTTCATAAAAAACTATGTTTTAACTCCGAATTGAGTGAACCAAAAGCCAAAATGCTCGAAATAAAGTGCTCCATCCATCCCAAAAACTATTTTTTGAAAATACTATGTTTTAGTAGATCAAAACCACCAAAAACTCAAGGAACCCATGAAACCCTACATTATAAAAGTAGATCTACACAAATCCACCCATCAAAACCGAAAACTCTAAGCACTAAAAGTGTTTAGAATCATCATAAGCACATAATAGACCAATAAAATACAAGAAAAAACAAGAATAAAAAATCAAGAGATTTATCCATGTGTTGCAAGGTGTACTTGCCTAGAAATGAAAGAAAGAGGGAAAATAAAGAATGAGGGAAGAGAGATACACAAGTTAGCTTATATAGCTAGGGTTTGAGGTTTAGACCGTGGGTTCAAATTCATGAATAAATCAACCAACAAATAAATCATGAACCATGATAAACTAAAGAATGAGTCTAGTCTCTATGCATGCAACATATTGGTCATGCGAGCAAGAAATACTCTAAGCAAAAATAAATACAAGCAAGAAATAAATATATCCCAAAATACATATTTCGGGAACGGGGAGTGACACCAGGATAACCAACGTGATAAAGCTGCACGTTCAGGTTGAAGACATAAGTTAAGAGAAAATATCCAAGACACTTAGTAAGGCCGGTGGTCAAGAATTCAGTCTTTGACGAATTTATGATCTCAAGGAGATACCATTAATTCAAGAGTTGTTACGCATGGCAGTTACTTCCAACTTGGTCATCAAGGAGTTGGAAACGAAGAGTTATGTGAAGTAGCCTTATGGTTATAATGATGATGAAGATAAGGAGCAGGAATTGTATCGCGGGAAGACAACTGTAGAGTTCTATTGAGGAGTCGTGGGAGAAACAAGCTCGTGTTAGACTAAAATGGAGTTTTTATCGAATCTAGCCTAGTAAAGATGGAGGAATAGTTTAAGGAGGTAAGAGAAACTGATGATTAGAGTGCCACCAAAAATCTGACCGAATTTTCGCTTGAATTGGGCAACCTTGTTGACCATAAATTTGGAAGTAAATTCAGCTTTGTAAGGCATTTTCTATATAAGATTTGGATCGCTTTTTTGACGAATTATCATATAATGAAGTCAGAGAATTTGACTGGATATCCGACAGGCGGGTTTGTCAACTTATTTGTTGTTTTAGGTGGGTCCTACGAAAGTTATGGATGCTCAATTTGGGCGATCAAGATAGGTTAAGGCTGACTTGGGAGTCAAATAGGTTCCTAATCGTATTATGGTTTGCTTAACACATATAAATATGAGTTAAGGAAATTTCAAAGTTGTGCTCAAAATTAGGGTTCAAGGTGTTCCACCACCATTTTAAGAAATCTACGACTCTTAGGTTCTTACACTTCAAGATATTGAGAGGTTTTGAAGAAGTGTCATCTTCTCATAAGCTCAAGATCGTCATCTCATTGTCGATGGGCAACCAGTACTAGGTGAGATACATTATAAGGAGTTAGGCTTTATTTGAGCAATCTTTATTGTGTTTCTTTTTCGTTTTTTTTTGGTAGGTGCAAGGAGCTTAACACGTGGAGCAAGGGAGTTAAGGAGATTATTATAATTGTGATTTTTCTTAATAAAAGGTTGAGACTTGTTCGTGTGGCCCTAACTTGCAAGTCTTGTGTTTTTTTTATTTTCTTGGTCTCATATCAGGTTATGGCTCATGACATTTGGTAAGGATGATCCACACTTTCGTACTTCACATTTTCTCCTAAAAATAATTATGGTGATGGAAAACTATAACAATTGTGTATTTCCTTAAGTACATAAAATTGGGATACGATAATAGATTAGTCCTTTTAAGGCAACTAAATCTACAACGGTAGAGACAAAAACTCTTTATTAGCTGGAATCTAACATAATTGAGATAGGAATTCTTCAAAATTAGAGAGTAACTAAAACTACAAACTCATTGAAAACAACTAGAAACTTTTTTTTAGAAAATCTTGTTAAGGCAACTAAAACTACAGTAATTGAAACTAAATCTCAATATCGTAACAAAATTATGCTACAACTGATCAACTAAAACTCTTTAAAAACATGAGTTAGACTAAAAATAATTAACAAATTAAAAGGTATAATTGAGACTAAACTCTATAAGATATTAGAAATCTACCGTGACTGAGACTAGAACTCTTAAGAACTTTACCTATGAAAAACTAAACATTGAACTCATCATGGTATAACCATAAGTACACAACTTGGATACCATAATTAACACAAACTTTTGAAGGCAAACTAAATCTATAATAATATAGCCTAAAAGTATTCACCAACAAGTCTAATACAATCGGAGACAATAATTATGTACACATAATAGAGAGTAAACTCGTTAGGACAACTAGAAACTACAATAAATGAGATTAAAACTCATTAAGGCAACTAGAAACTACCATAACGGGACTGAAACTCAATATGGCAACTGGAGTATATACCATAATTGAGACTAAAACTATTTAAAAACATAATTGTGACTTAAATTTGTTAAGGAACTATCATATAATTGAGAGTATATTGCATAAGACATCTAAAATTTACAACGATTAAGACTAAAACTCTTTAAGAAGTTTACCATTTGAAAAAAGATGCATAATGAGTAAAAAAGTATCATCCATCATAAATGAGACTAAATTTCTATTTTAAGGAAACCGAATTACAAAATTAGTGAGTAAACTCTTTACTAGAAGATATCTTCAAAATTGATATAAATATTCTTTATGAACATAATGGAGAGTCAAACTCGTTAAGATAACTAAAATAATTCTGGGTAAAACTAAGCCATTGAGGCAATTAGAAACTACAATAATTGAGACTGAAAATCATGAGTATATCATAATTGAGACTAACCACTTTAATAATATACTTGAAACCATTAAGGAAATATAATCTAACTTAGACTAAAATCTATAAGGAATATGAAATATACCATGATTAAGATTGAAACTCTTAAAAATCTTCACTGATGTAAAAGTAAATTATTTTAATTAAGCAAAAACTCTTTAAGGCAACCTCCTCTAGCATAACTGAGGCTAAAACTTGTTAAAATATTTATAGAAAAATAATGTGTACCTACCAAAGTTATATAGACTCTTTATTTATAGCCCATATAAGATCCATGATCATAATAATACAAATAAAAGAAACTATTCTAGCGAAATAAATATTAAATACTCTCAGTAGAATTAAAAGGAAAGTAATATAACATGTTTATATGATGAAGGTAGCAAGTAAGAAGCAATCCAAGATAAAAGAAGAACCTAGCTGTAGAAGTCACAATCAGAGGGGAGAAGCCATCAGGGGAGAGGTAGAGGATGAGGGAGTAAAGAAAGACATCGATGTTGAATTGAGAGGTAGCACCCAATAGCGTTGTTAGTTTCTTATAGTAGTATGTTGTTGTGATATCATGCTTTGAGTTTGGTTTATTTTGTGGGCCTAATTATCTTAGTTGGATGTACTTGTAGTGGTTATGATTTAGGTCCATAGACCATAAGATACGGAATTATAACACTACGTCAAAACATGTATTTTTTGACAAACCAAAATCGTCGTAAATTACGTTAAACGACAGGTTTGATCTGCCAGAACATCTGTCGTTATTAGCACGTCCCAAAATTTAAACGATAGTTTTGGATTGTCGTTTTATAGCTGAATAAAATGATAGATATTGTCTGTCGAATAAAAACAATGGACTAAAACTGTCAAATAACCTGTGAATTTGTCGTCATTATTTTTTTTTCTTTTCAACAGTTAAGCTCTATCATTTTTCTGGAAACAGAATTTAAAAAAAAAAAATCTCAATTCATCCATATCCATATCAAAGCTATTCAAACATGTTCATCGTATATATATAAAACTGAAATATGCCTGAAAATTAAATTTCATGTTAACATCAGCAATCATCAATGAAAGAAAATCAATCAAAATTGCATCAACTAATAAATGTATAAAGTTTACACAGCAATATTCCATCAAAAACAAAAAAGTAACCCCCAATGTTGCTAGCTCACAATGACTTATTTGTCATGATGAATAAAAAGCTAATGTTATTAATAGCTTACAATCTAAGTACATTACAAAAAAATACTTTCCTTACGTAGTGCATATCCTTAGCATAAGATTCAATAAATTCAGATAATATCATGCTTCAAGAAAATAGGCACAAAGCACTAACATAGATATTCTGCAATAACAAAAAAGACAAATATTGCAAGTTCAACAACTGAACATGTTAACATAATACTTTAGACATGTTTCCAAACTACCAGAAGCTCACTCTTAAAAGAAACTGTATTGTCATAAACCAGAGCTTCACGCCCAAAGGAAACAAACGATCATACTAACTCAAATCATTCCAACTCATTAAGCAACAGACATGAACAAAGAAAAGCTAACAAAACCCAAACATACTAGTCATTTTGTTGCCAAGAAGAGCTTACTACATATCATAACCGAATATTAAAAAGAGCCAACATAATTGTTTTAACACAAGAGCAGGAAACTCCACATGCATAAGGTGGAGCAAAAATTAACCAAGTTAGCTACACTTAATTGGCAAGGTACATGCCAAAATTCTTCTGTTCAATAGAATAGTATTGATCTCCGTGTTTTAATTAGAAAACTACTTCAGTTAGATATATCAGTTTTCAGCTATAAACATGAACATGACAAATACGATATTAACTTTCGAAAATGTAGACTTCCCACCAAAAGTACCAAAAAAATCTAACTTCCTATTGATAACATGATCAAAAGGATAGATGGGCACAAACAACATATGCTCGACAATATATACTATATTGTAATCAAGGTTTAAAAAGGAAGTTGAACCCTCTCAATAAGTTTTACTATTGGTAGTTTCAATGAATTCAGATCCAAGTATCATTGTGTCTTATTCCAATGCTTTATTAAAAAATTAAAATGTCAAAATATTACTAAACTGTAAAAACCTTAAAAGGTTAAAGCTAGCAAAATTTTAAAATTACATTACAGTACTATGCGACTTTCAGTAAATAGTTGTATAACTGCACGCTACTTGTGAAATTATATGATTTATATAACAACTTAACATATACAGGCTTGAAAAGGTTTTAGAGCATTAAAATGACTGTTACACAGTAAGTTTTGGCTCAATTTCAAAAACTTCCGGAAAATTTCAGCCAATTTCGTAATTGGACCCTGTCAACGTGTTCTGATCGTAAGAGACCCGAAATTGATTGGAAGATTTATTATTATTAGCTAGATGACAAAGGTATCAGTCAATATGATTTTATCATGGAGTTTCAGAAAGATTCGACTCAAATCTAATATGTATATACAATACGAACTCGTATTAGTATTGGGCCTATTGGCCAATCTTTTAAACCTTTATTGTAATATATGAACCTGAGCATATTGAATTGCAGTTCTGACAACTTAATATGAACTCCCCTTATTGTCATGTTCTTGAGTTGGACAGACTGATAGAAATCTGCTACTTCTAGATATACTACAGAAACATTTACTACACAATACTCATATGTAGCAGGGGGGTCTAGATTCACATGAGTATTAGATCAAAACTAAATAACATTTATATATAGGTTAGAATGAGTCGAGAAGGTTCATGTTTGTAGTATATTAGGTGAAATAATTCTAGAGAATAATATTTGTTTTTGAAATATATAAAGAATGTTAATTACCCACAAGAAAAACCTAAAAAGAATGATGTGATTGAGAGTGCTTCCATACTAGGCCAAGGTGTCGTGAAGCCTCGCCTGGCAGAAACTATCATGGCTTTTATACTTCACTCACCAGCACTAGTTGCGGAATACTACATGGTCAGTTGGTACTTGCTACCCGTCATCATTTCGGTTCCACCGGTACAAAGCATGGGTTCTATTCTTTAGTTCCAACGTCGCATGGCCAAAACCGGCTTCCTTGAATGCAAAGTAATTTTGGGGATGAGAAAACCTGCAAAGAATCAAGAAATATGATGTTAAATCGCATAAAAGTCACATGAAGGAAACAACAATGTTACTTGAGCACTTTCACGTTACCTTTTAGCTAGCCCCTCCTGATTTCCTCCATAACCAACAGTTATATACACTGGAGCTGATTTATCGGGCACATGATAGCGGTTTCCAATATGGTTTGTTAATGTTTTATGTTTAAATCTACCTATACATAAAACTGTGTTAAATCTACCTATTTCATCAGTACAAATGCAGCTGTTGTAGCATATTGGTTAATCATAGAATCAGTAGTCACAATTGGGAATATGAGATAGCTATGAAATTACAAGATGCAAGGGAGGACTTTCTTCAATTAATTTCTGGTCCCAGGCTTATTAATAAGCCCACATGTTCAACCCGAGAAACATGCCAAAGTATTTTCCAATCTGGTAATGGGTCCCTAACATGCTTACTTATATATTGTTTCCTCGTATTAAAGAAAAGAACTAGAAAGGAAGTTTTACCATTAAAAGAAAGGTGTAAACTAGAAAAAAAAAAAACTACATAAAACATGCCCAAAGCATATTCCAATCTGATAATCCTGGGTCCCTAACATGCTTACCAATATATTGTTCCCTACAGTCAAAGAGAGAACTAGAAGGAAGTCATACAAGAAAGAAAGGAGAAGTGTATTATGTGAAAAAACTACATAATAACCTTTGATGATGATCCAAATTGCATTAGCATGAGAATGAACTCAATAGAAGTGATAAACTGAATTACAAAAAAGCTCAAAAGTAGTGTACGGAAGTCAGACATACTATCAAACAACTAGTGCAGCCAGTGCAGCTGTACCAGAGCATAATTCAAAGTGCAACCCTCTGCAAAAGCAGTGTCAGCAAATACAAATAATTCAAGGTACACATCAATAAAATAAGGTGCTATCAAAGATTAAGCAAACAACTCTAAGCAGGTGACAATGCCCAATGTACGAACTAATACAAAATCTTATAGGAGTGACAATAACACCAAAAGTAATACCCCATAAATAGCTCTAGGTCCCTCTCCAAAATTCTTATGCCCATACTCGTGTTTTAAGTTATCATAGAAAGCATATGCATCCTCCATGCTTTGACAAAATCTAATATCAGCCCAGCCTCCAGAATACACTACTGGTGTGAAGTCAGACTCACAACTCTCTACTGGTTTCCAGTACAGGATTAACATCCATTGTCTTCGTCATCATCTGCAAATTGCTAATTAGTACCTCGCATCAAAAAAGTAACAGATTTATGAAGAACTTATTACACAATGGTGCCAAATATAAAATACAATCTTTATCAAGAATTCATTACCTTAACCACAAGCCAGAAATTACAACACACGAGTTAACAGCAAAATTTATTTTGCACGCAAAAACGCAAGATAAAGATGGCTTTAGAGAGGATAATAGTTGAACCTTGTATCGGTGATGAAGAAGAGGTCCATAACTCTCCCATCTGGTGGTGGAAACCTTCACCCTCATGATTGTGAGCTCCAGCTCCCATAGTACTTGAGTCACATATGCCAATCCCCACAAACATATATTTTCTAAGAATCAAAATCACATCCAAAACTCACAAGAACTTCTTGTATATAATTAAATGTATAAAAGAACGACAAAGATTAGGATAATTTTTACTTAAATACTCTGAACTATTATATATTTTCTATTTGAACACCTCGTAGTATTTATTGATCAACTAAATATCTTGAACTAAGCTCTTTCAAATTCAAACCTAGTTAGTCCACTGTTAAATTGACGGCCAGAATACAAGCCTGGAGAAGTAAAAATTTGGACAGACAATTCAATATACTAACACATACTGATAATAGAAAAATCTGGCAATCCATTAAGGTTAAACTAGATAGATATGATCAAGATCACCCCACAGATCAAGCAAGCATATACAACTGATGAAACCAAAATCTAAATCGAAGTGTCAATTTCTTAAGGTTGCAGGTTCCAAGTTTACTGGGTTGCCAAAAGTGAGTCCAATTGGATCCGTGATACTAAAATTTGGGATGTGGGTAGCAAAGGTTAAGCCAAAATATAGAAATTGCTCAATCTATGCAATTCAAAATTTTGCTTCGATCCTCAGGACATGGTCAAAGTGTTACTTTGAGGTTCTATAGTATCTAGTCAAATAATGTCATATAGCTAAAAGATAGGCTGCAAAATTAGATAACCAACTCTAAGTAGACATAAAGAGACATTGTGATTGCTTCAGTTTAAAAGTGCCACGACATACCTCTGTAAAGCCTACCAAACTGATTTCAGGGTTGGTGAAACAAGCAGCCGGTATGCTTAAACGGTTTACCATATTATCCTTCCCACAGATATTCTGAACAACTATAAGATTACATTGCAGGGCAGTAAATGAGTGAAGATCTCTACAACACTGAATATGTTTGTATTGGTTTAACAAAATAACATTAAGCACCAAATACCTGAGATCCCTTGTGCGCTAACAGCATGAGCAAGCATCATTTTTTCCGTTGCAAACACCTTCCAAGTCCCACTTATAGGAATTTATATCACAGCTACAACTATGTTT
The DNA here is from genome assembly GCA_036927795.1 of Iris macrosiphon. Taxonomy (NCBI): domain Eukaryota; kingdom Viridiplantae; phylum Streptophyta; class Magnoliopsida; order Asparagales; family Iridaceae; genus Iris; species Iris macrosiphon. The sequence continues at coordinate 25,165,372 of JAYESA010000014.1, read as the reverse complement.
GATTCTTTAATTTATTTATTTTATTTGTTATCGGATTTCAAGAATATTGATGAAGTAAAGGCGATGATACTATGGGACATGACATGCAATCAAAAGAGCAATCAAAAGAGCATAAAATTGAACCATTGATACATTATCAAAAATTTGAGACAATCTTTAGAAAAAACATTTTTAAATAGGTATAATAGTAGTTACCTAGTTTCAGAAACTGCTATGTGTGGTGACGATACAGATAAGGACATGATGCGGACCTACGATATGGACCCATGATACGAACATTTTTAAATAGGTACAATAGTAGTTACCTAGTTTCATAAACAATGGTTAGCATCTCTATATTGGTAAGTTGATGTGCGACTTCATTAGTATTGATCGGTTGCTCTTCTTAAATTTAGCTCTACTGGATCAATAATGTCAATGGAGTTGTTAACAAGGAGGTTCAGTCTTTCATTATGGAAGTGCGGCTTAACTAGTTTCCAGATATTTGTACTGAAAGTCGATAAATATACATCGGTGAGTAATGGAGTATCCTTATTTCCATTTTCAATAAGTGGCACATTGAATGATTCTGCCTCATACAAAACCATATGTTCTTAATGATAAATTTGTAGGTAAATATACATTGGTGTTAATTTGATTCAACGACAATGGTTAAGAACAAAGTTGCGAATTGGTGCGCAGTGGATAGAATTCTAACAAACAATTGGCAGATCCGCATAATAAAAAAGGCTAGAAAATATCTTTAAAGAGTATTAAATTAGGAGATTGATCAGAAAAGTGTACCAGCAAACAATAAGATAATTCTCGAGAAAAGGAAAGATCAACAAACCAAATTTATGGCGGAGTACTTGATCACATAGTTCGGCTTCTCCCCGGAGCGAGCGGCAAGAGCATCAAAGAGGATTTCCCACACCACCTCCCCTTCCAACCCGGACTCGGTCCGACATTTTTTCTGTTGGAGTGGATGGGGTTCCCAACCTATGTGGAAAATACTCCGGAGTAGGATTGAGTATTTCTACATATAATAGGAATACCTCAATTTATTTGGATTGGATATTCCTAAATATAATAGGAATATCTCAATGGATTTGGATTGGATATTCCTACATATAATAGGAATATGTCAATGGATTTGAATTTGGATTGGATATTCATATCTATAATAGGAATGCTAGTTGTGGGTTTGAGACTATATATAGGTGTCTCATGTCCCTAAAATGTATATCTCTAAAAAAAATATAGCAACAAGGAGAGAAAATGAGGCAAGAGTACCATTGCAACATTGGAGATGAGAAAGAAGGATTGGAGGCCGTTTCGAAGAAGAAGATCAGTTTCGGGTATTTCTTGTTGTCTTTCTTCTACGTGGTTATAATCTATTTTCCGTTCCAAAAGAGTTGTGGTGATTCGTTTGGATAGGTGAGAAATTTGTAAAGAGTCGGTGTATTTCTTATTCCATTAGTGGAGGCTTTTCAGGGTTGGACTCTGATCGTTGCGTAGGTTTTTTCGCAAGAGTTTTCCACGTAAAAAATCTCTGTGTCTGCGATTTGTGTTTGGCGTTTTTGGTTTATGCGTTTTGCTCGGTTCTCTAGTAGGTACTCTCTGGTTTGGGGAACGGTTTTCGCACTTTCGTTCCCAATAAAGTGGTATCAGAGCCAGGTTCTGGAATTTCAGAAGGGTGTCAGGAGTTGACAGGCAAACCAGGGAGGAGAGATGGACACGAAGCAGGCACGCATGATAAACCTGAACGGTACCAACTATCATTACTGGAGGAGCAAGATAAAGGATCTGCTATTTGTCAAGATGCTGCATCTGCCGGTATTTGCTTCCGAGAGGCCCAGTGACAAATCCGAAGAGGACTAGAATTTCAAGCATATACAGGTGCGTAGGTACATCAGGCAGTTCGTTAACAAGAACGTGTACAACCACGTTGCCAGTATTGAGCACGCGAAGACACTGTGGGATAAGCTGGAATCTTTGTATGCGAAGAAGACCGGAATAAATAAATTGTTCCTGATCCGGATGATGATGAATCTGCGGTACAAAGATGGGACATCTATTACGGATCACTTGAGTGTGTTCCAAGGCATGGTTGACCAGCTATCCTCGATGGGAGTTAAGTTCGACGACGAGGTTCACAGACTATGGCTGCTGTGTATATTGCCAAACTCGTGGGAGACCGTACGAGTGTCTATGATCGCTTCTGCCCCGGAATGCGTGGTCTGTCTGGAGTTTGCCAAGAGCGGGGTACTGGATGAAGAGATGTGGAGACGTTCTCAATGCACTTTATCCACATCCCACTCAGAGGCACTTGTTTCAGAGAGCCGCGGAAGGGATAAAAGCAGGGGTCCAGGCGGTGGCAGAGACAAAAGCAGGAGAAGGTCCAAGGGTCGGTACGAGCACTCGGAGTGTTACCATTGTGGTAAGAAGGGCCCCATCAAGCGAAACTGTTTCGCTTGGAAGAGAAAAGAAGGGCGACAAGGGAAAGCAAAGTGAGAACACTAAAGCGGCGACCTCGACACATGGATGCGATATGATCATTATAGGTGATGAGGTAGTTATAAACCTCGCCTGCGATGACAACTTTTGGCTGGTGGACTCAGGTGCTTCAGCACACGTATCTCACAACAGGGCACTATTTGCTACATACACAAAATACAACTGTGGAGTATTGAAGATGGGCAATAGAGATATGTCGAAGGCGGTTGCCATTGGAGATGTGCATTTGAGGACAAAGACAGGTGCAGTTCTTATTCTCAAAGATGTCCGCCATGTCCCTGATATCCATTTCAACCTGGTGTCGGTTGAAAGGTTGGATGACGAGGGTTTTTTTAGTCTCTTCGGGAACAATCAGTGGAAGCTTTCCAGAGGTTCGATGGTGATTGCCAGAGAAAACAAGAGGTTCGGACTCTACTATATGGAAGGGAGCGCACAGGGGGCACAGGAGGTTAACGCAGCTACTGATGCGTCTACTGAGTTGTGGCACAGGCGGCTCAGCCATATCAGCGAGAAGGGGATAAGCTACTTGGTGAACAGGAAGGTGATTCCAGGGCTAAAGTCTACAAAGTTGGAGAAGTGCATGCACTGTTTGGCGGGAAAGCAAAATATGGTATCTTTTCAAAGTCACCCAAGTTCAAGGAAGCCGGCGTTGCTCGAGTTGATTCACTCAGATGTCTACGGTCCTATGAAGATAAAATCCATTGGTGGTGCTTCTTATTTTGTAACATTTATTAAAGACTGTTTCAGGAAGATTTGGGTCTATACCTTAAAGACCAAGGATCATGTGCTGCCCACTTTCAAAGAGTTTCAGGCCTCTGTTGAAAGGGAGATGAGCAAGAAGCTGCTTTGTGTTCGGTCGGAGAATGACGGCGAGTATATCGGTCCCTTTGATGATTATTACAGAGAGCAAGGGATACGACACCAGAAGACTCCACCAAAGACACCACAGCACAACGGTGTAGCGAAGCGGATGAACAAGACGCTAATGGAGGGGTGCGGTGTTTGCTGTCAGAAGCAAACTTGTCAGGCAGCTATTGGGGTGGGACATTTTACACAGCTGCTTATGTTATTAATTTATCTCCTAATGCTCCTTTGCAGGGTGATGTGCCTGACAAAGTATGGTACGGCAAAGAGCCGTCATACAATCACCTGCGAGTGTTTGGTTGTAAGACCTTCGTGCATGTACCGAAGGACGAGAGATCCAAACTTGAGCCAAAGACGAGAGGGTGAGTCTTTGTCGGCAACGATCGAGATGAGTTTGGCTATAGACTCTACGATCCAGTAGAAAGAAAGTTCTACAGAAGCAAGGACGTGGTATTCGTCGAGGATCAAACCATGACCAACACTCAAGATTCCGAGATGCTTTCTGAGGCTGAGGAATTGCCTGAGTTAGAGTCATTTCGCTTCGAGCAGTTTCCAGAGGACATCGCAGAGGATCCAGTTATGGGGGAGCCAGTACATAGAGTTGCTCCCAGCCTGCTAATGGTGGTCAGGGTGACCCTCAGGAGGATGAGCATGCCGAGGAGGCAGTTCCGGGAGAGGAGGAGACTGTAGATATACAGCCAGCACCAGTGGTTCCGTTGAGGAGGAGCGATAGAGAGCGTCGACCATCTACGAGATACTCACTGGGTGAGTATGTGCTACTGACTGACGAGGGAGAACCCGAAAGTTTCGCAGAGGCTATGGAAGACGAACACAGGCAGGAGTGGATGGAGGCCATGCAGGAGGAGATGAGTTCCTTTGAGGCCAACTCTACTTATGATGTGGTGTGGTTGTCAAAGGGCAAGAAGGCTTTGAAGAATCGATGGGTGTTCAAAGTGAAGCAGACAGATGATGCAACTCGCCCTCGACACAAAGCGAGACTGGTAGTTAAAGGCTACGGTTAGCAGAAAGGCATAGATTATGATGAGATCTTTTCGTCAGTCGTCAAGCAGTCGTCTATACGGGTGGTGCTAGCATTGGCAGCCAGTTTCGACTTGGAGGTCGAGCAAATAGACTTGAAGACGACATTCCTCCACGGTGATCTTGAGGAGTTGTACATGCAACAGCCAGAGGGATTTTGTGGGAAGGGCAAGTCACATTTGGTCTGTCGGTTGTGGAAGAGCTTGTATAGTCTGAAACAGCCTCTGAGACAGTGGTACAGGAAGTTCGAGTCATTTATGGGGGAGCATGGCTATGCACGGACGACATTGGATCATTGTATTTTTGTGAGGTATTTCGCCGAGGATGATTTCATCATTCTGTTGTTTATGTTGATGATATGTTGTTGGTGGGTCAGAATGCAACCATGATAGCAGAGTTGAAGCACCAACTGGGCGCGGCCTTCTCTATGAAGGATTTGGGCGCAGCGAAGACTATTCTTGGGATGGAGATCAGCCGAGAGAGAGAGAGTCCAAGCTGCTACACTTGTCCCAAAAGAAGTACATTCACCGAGTACTTCAGCATTTCGGGATGGACGGGTCGAAGAAAGTGAGTAACCCCCTTGTGGCTCACTTTAAGTTCACTGAGGAGCAGTGTCCATCTACCGAGGACGAGAAGGAAGATATGGAACGAGTTCCATATGCCTCAGCCGTAGGGAGTCTTATGTATGTTATAGTATGTACGAGGCCAGACATTGCTCATGCAGTCGACACAGTTAGCAGTACACTTCCAATCCTAGAAGGGTACATTGGAGTGTGGTCAAGTGGATTCTACGATATCTTTAGGGTACTGTCGATTGGAGACTTTCATTTGGTGGTGACGAGCCGAAGGTGGTTGGATATACCGACGCTGATATGACTGGAGATGTAGAGACGAGGCGATTGACTTCGGACTATGTGATGATGTTTGCTGGTGGAGCAATATCGTGGCAGTCGCGTTTACAGAAGTGTGTTACCTTGTCGACGACAGAGGCAGAATACATTGCGGCGACGGAGGCTTGCAAGGAGTTACTGTGGATGAAGAAGCTGCTGCAGGAAATTGGGCTAAAGCAGAAGCAGTATCCTTTGCTATGCGATAGTCGGAGTACTATTCACCTTGTAAAGAACCAGATATTTCAAAGCCGGTCCAAGCACATTGATGCTCGGTATCATTGGATACGGGATGTGGTTGACAAGAAGGAAACGGCGCTTGAGAAGGTTCATACAGATAACAACGGAGCAGATATGTTCACAAAGGTTCTACCAAGGGAAAAGTTTGAGTACTGCAGGCGGATCGTCGAGATGATGACCCACTCCACATAGTTGTGAAGGAAAAGATTTGTCGGAGTGGGTGCGGTTCCCAACCTATGTAGAAAATACCCAAGAGTATGATTGAGTATTTCTACATATAATAGGAATGTCTCAATTTATTTGGATTGGATATTCCTAAATATAATAGGAATATCTCAATGGATTTGGATCGGATATTCCTATATATAATAGGAATATGTCAATGGATTTGAATTTGGATTTGGATTGGATATCCCTATCTATAATAGGAATGCTAGTTGTGAGTTTGAGGTTATATATAAGTGTCTCCTGGCCCTAAAATATATCTCTCTCTAAAAAAAACGAGAGAAAAGGGCAAGAGTACCATTGCAACATTGGAGAGGACAAAGAAGGATTGGAGGCCGTTTCGAAGAAGGATATCAGTTTCGAATATTTCTCGTTGTATTTCTTCTTCGTGGTTATAATCTATTTTCTGTTCCAAAAGAGTTGTGGTGATCCGTTTGGATCGGTGAGATGTTTGTAAGGAGTCGGTGTATTTCTTATTCCATTAGTGGAAGCTTTTCAGGGTTGGGCTCCAATCGTCCCGTGGTTTTTCCCGCAAGGGTTTTCTACGTCAAAAATCTCTGTGTCTGCGATTTGTGTTTGGCGTTTTTAGTTTGTGTGTTTTGCTCGATTCTCTCGTAGGTACTCTCTGGTTTGGGGAACGGTTTCCGCACTTTCGTTCCCAACATTTTCAAACAAGTATCATTAGTTATCAATCCATAACTACGACCGCAAGTATAAATTCATATCTCGCTCCCAATGTGATCCGAACAAAACATTTCACAAAGAACAATCACAATTATTACCTACTTAACAGATTTGACTGTAAAATAAAAACATTGATGTATCGAATTATACCTGAATCTCCTTGAGGCCCTCGACACGCTTCCTGACCTTAGGATTGAGAGTCTCCATAACATCTGAGTGCTCACTAGGCAGGCTCTGTAGCTTAGTATACACGTACAAAAACAACAAAAAATCACAAAAAAAGAAAGGAAAGCTAAAACACTAATCTCTAGCTAGGAAATGGAGATGCGACGAAACCAAAAAAACAAAAACCTTGAGAGATTCGACGAGATTGGCCCTAAGAAAAGAACGAACAATCATACACTATAGATAGAGAAGTGGGGAAAAGAAGGATCGTGAAGAGGAGGAGCATACCGGAAGTGAGGGCGGAGCCGAGATCGGAGACGTCGAGGTTCTTGTTGCTGTCGCCCATGGCTAGTTGCTTCAGGAAGACGGTGAGCAAGACCGCGTCGTCCGTGAAGGCTGCCGTGTCCGAGGAGAGCTTCGAAGGGTGCGACGGCGGGGGAGGGACCAGGAAGGACGCGACGATGCAAGGCTTCTTCGACAGCAAAAAGGAAGGAATGCAGCCACCGCAGCCGTCGCAAATTATCTCGACCAGAGTTCGAGAGGGTTCCAGCAGGAGGGGGGCGAGGTTTATGGGAGAAGAAGAAAAGTTTTGGTGAAATTTTTTGGAGGAAAAGGTTTCCAGCGGGAGGTGGCACGAATTTTGTAAAAATTTAAGACCCAAAAATTTCAACGGAGGAGGGAAACCAAAAATTTGATGTGAAACCATTGTTTAATTCCGTCGAATCAAAATCTATTATTTCGTTGATATAGGTTTTGATGTTAAACGGCGGTTTCAATACGTCTTTGTTGTACAACCCTAACTGTCATAAATTTTCCATTTTGGTGTAGTAAGTGAATCTTGTTTATTTTGGATTGCTTGGTTTCTGGACAAGGCTTCTATGTGTTATTAGTATGCATTAAGAAGATCTTATGCCATATTAAATCATATCTTAGAAAATCTTTTTGATATCTTTCCAAATAGTCTAATAAATCGGAAATATTTGTTAGGATCTTCAGTATCTTGGAGATCACATATTTTTTTGGATGATCATGATAAATATCTTTCAATTTTCAAGAAACCTTATAACCACCTCTCTCTCTCTCTCTCTCTCTCTCTCTCTCTCTCTCTATATATATATATATATATATATATATATATCTTAAAAGTGAAAAGTAATATGGAGAAAATGAAATAAAGGGGGAGAGATTCCTTATATAGCTTGCCAAAGTAAGGAAGAAGAAGAAGAAGAAGAAGAGAGAAAGAAGGCAGTTATGGAACCCCTATCGAAACGGACGGAGGAATTTGGAATTAAATGGTGGTGAAGTCGTGCATTATAAAGGACTTACTCTATTCGTCCCCTTAGGCATTTCTCCAAACAATTAGTGGATATAACCAATTCTTCCCCTCCCCCCACCCCCCCCCCCCCCCCCCCCCCACTTCTTAATAAGAACTATCTATCATCCCTCTATATGTCCCTATGATCGATGATACATAATAAAAAAATCAAGATAAATTTTTTTTTTGTATGCTTTTATATTACAATGCTTGTGTTCTTACTTATGATAAATAGTTGCAATTTTGGAATCGTAAAATGCTAATACTTGTATGATTTGATACAAAATCGATTGTAGAAACCTTGTATTACTTCATTATGTTGGAATAAGGAATTTATAAACCCGGCCTAATTTGCTTAAATAGTAAAATTAGGGCTAGTTTGAACCAATTAGAATTAAAACACGACATTTATTTAATTATGAAATAATTTATATCGCATAGCGCACATTACCGTTGATTCTATAATTGGAGCACCTCACTAGCCATTGCCTTCCAACAAACTTTATAACCTCATCCTAGACATTCCCGCCTACTATTCTGACCCTTGTGCAACTTCTAATATTGCTCTCTGGTGCTATATTTTAGCCGCACAATAAACGTCGCGGATGTTATTTATTAATTATAAATAATTTCCAATTTTGTACCCTTGTCGTACCAATCGAAATTGGGGACACAATCTTGACCGTTTTGTGCAAACCGAATTTTATTAATATTCTACACTGTACCCTCTACGCCCTGACACTTGTGCCCCACCTAATTTAATCCTATGTACTCCTAATTAATTCCAGAATATCGTGCGTGTTCGATTTAATTAATTAAATCCAATTTTCCGCCTTTGTGCAATTTTCCAATTGTTGGGGGACTTTTATGCAAAAACACATTGAGGTGTCCCCACCATTGGACAATTCATGAAGAAACCCAGTTTTTCCCTTCACATAGATTTTTCCGTAATTTTCGGGATGTGCAACGCGCGCACATCGTCCTGTATATTAATTTACCCTTGCATTTAATTAATGCAAATTCCAGCCCTCCCAACATCCCCATGAGAGCCGAAGCCGAAGTCCAAGGAGCATTGACCCAGCCCAAATCCTAGGTCAAACCCAAGCCCAAATTTTTGCATGTATAAATACATATTTTTCCTAGTTTTCTCCACAAAAATAAAAGAAAAATAATAAAATAATAAAATCCCTAACCCTAACCCTAGCCGTCAGCCGCCACCCCCCCTTTCCCTGACCTCCGTCTCCCCGCGGTGAGCCAACCACCGCCGGAGCAGCTCCGCCCGCTCATCCTCCGCCTGACTCGACCAAGCAGCCCCGCTGCTCTCAGCTGAGCCGAGCTCCTGTTCACCATCTCCCCCATCCTTCACTTCGTCGGAATTCATCAACCTCCGACCGGAGCTCTTCCTAGCCGAACCCAAACCACCAGCTCCGCCCTGCTCTCCTTCTCGACCAAGCCTTTCCTTCTACTGCCTCGCCATCCTCCACAGGATCCACCCCGAGTCTCCTCTCCCTTCCTCCCTGAACCGCTGCGGCCCGCGCCCGACCGGAGCCGATCCCCCTTCGCCTGAGCCGCGGTGCTCGATGCCACCCAGTCCTCTTTTCTCCCCGCTGCACGTCCTGACCCCGCCTGAGAGCGCCCGCAGTCTTCTCCCCCTCCTCCTCGACGGAGTCGACGCAGCGGCCACGACCTAGCCACTCGACCCCGGCCAGCCCCGACCTCGTCCACCTAGCCGCCTCCGTCGGCGCCGTCCCTCCGGCGTAGCCCTGAGCAGCCACAGCAAAGCCCCGGCGAGTCTCCGCTGAACTCTGATCGGACACAGCAACCGGACACAGCAGTACCGTGTCGCAGCGTCGTATCGCTTCGCGGACACGGGAAAAACCTCGTTCTACGGAGCCCTGTTCAGGTAACCTGTTCTCTCTCCTCGTTGCTCCATTTTCTGTTCCGTCAGTTATGACGCGTAGGCTGTGTGACCCTCTCGATGTCCGTGCAACCCGCTCGGTGTGTCGCGTCCTGTGGCGATCGCAAACCGCGATCCAAAAATAGGAAAATCAACGCCCTGTTTTACCCCGGAACTGAGTACGCCCCGCCAAACGGGACGACTTGGTTGCATGCAGTCTTCACCGAAACGTGCACGCGACGTGCAGGATTTCACAGAAGTTGATTTGGATGTGCGTGCACACCGGAATCAACGCGTATCCGCCGACAACGCCCCGTATCCGCCTATTCTGGAATACATCGTAACTTTGTGTACACACGTCGGATCAAAACAAAACTTATGCTATCGGACTCGTAGCAATACGCTGGTCCTGTGACCCAAGTTTGGTTCAATTCTGAGAACGTTGACCAAAATCGTGTATCGTGGGCTCCACGGCTCTACTTGACGGACGATTTTGTGATCGGTTCATCGAAATCCAATTCTGGAAGTTCCGTTGGGTTCGTATCATCGTTTTGGACTTGTTGACACTAAGTTAGACGAATTTGGAGACTTTTGATTCTGACATACTTTTCGGTGCAAAGTGGGTCACACATGGACCCCACTTTGACCCAAAATTACGCTTTTGCCCCTGTGTCCAAATTGGACGAAAGGGAAGTGCTTTCTAGCTATTTTGCTTATTCTGGGAATGTTGGTGATATCTATATCAGCATTCGGAGACATTTGTTCTGAGGCCATAGCTTCTGGTCCTGTGTGTTGGACCTCTGGACGTTACATTTTGCAGCTTCTTGCCAGGCAAGTATACCTTGCCATTGTACTCTTATTTATATTTCATATATTGCATGCATCTTTATTTTCTGTCTTTAGTTCATATATTTTAACTGTTATATAAAATGCACGCGACGGTGTTGTCGCGATATATTTTTATTTATGTATTTGCATTGACCTTGTTTATGAGACTGCCCCATTATCATGTAGCATCATTAGGTTCATTGGCCATGACACAGTTGTTACACGAGTGTGAGTCTCATATAGAGATCACGGACTTACGTGCAGGTTGGCCTCCTGTACGTATGGGCCGTGCGTTAGGAATAACTGTCATTAGAAACTTTGCATGCTAGTAGACTTGGCAGTTATTAGAGGTATTATCGTGTCATGGATGTGACATGCTTAGAGCATGGGGTGGAGAGAACAACAAGTAAGGTGTGTGGGCTCCGTTGCACTTTCCTTGTGTAACCCGTACGCTCCGCCGGAGATGCGCGGTCATGATGACCACTATATATTATATATTATCAGGCAGGCCTTCGTCGTTCAAAAGACGACGTGCCTTTGTAGGCCCCTGGATCTCCAAGAGAACCATGCCAATCCCATTTTAGCCAGATAGCCCACGCGTTGGGAAAGTTGTTCTTAACTGCATTCACTTAGATGGTTAGGCGACCCCATTGGATATTTATTTCAGTACTTTATTGGCATGTGTTTAAGTATCTTGTTATGTCCCTCTGAGGACCTGGTCCCCTGCCAGGTGTATCTATTCTTGAGTATTCGCAGGAGCGCAGATTCGGATGGTTACTTATGTTTCGAGGATGTCTTCTCTTCGAGCCCGTGATTGATAGCTGGTATTCTTATATTGTGTTTATTGTGTTGTACTCATATTGTATTTGCTCTTATATTCGAGTTGGTAGTGGATTTGTTTCCATCCAACTATCATCCTTAGATACTTCTTATTGAGATCTAGTTCCATAGATATTGGTTGTTTAATTATATTTGATTTTAGTGGATGAGATTTAGATTATACCCTGTGACTTGTGACATATGTTATACCACTTGTGGATTGATATTCATAATACAGCGTACGTGTGGATTTGGTTTCCATATATTGGAGTTGCCATATCCATGCGGCTGGCATGCTTACGTGTCCTAGTCCTATGTATTTTGGGATTGGGGCGTGACATATTTTTTTGGTGGCCCATGCAGGTCGAGAGCATATTGTTTCGGTTACGTTACTGTACAGAACAAGCCTGCACCTAGGACTAGAGTATAGGATCTCATCCATAATTGACTATGATTCACCTTCCTCATATCTGTTCTATTTGAACAATTGCATCCTGCTTGATTCATGTACTTTCCTAACAGTTCTTGAGTATAGCCTTCTGCTAGAATATAGGAACCCCTGTTATTAGGATAATAATTATGGTAGCACACCTATTAAGATTACAATGAGAATATAGACACACCACTAAGTTTAGAATATCTAGTGAACCCTAGAATTCCTTATCTCTAGAATTGGTTTACCATTACCCCCTGATGTATTATGAGGACCTGTGAGTAGTATAGATACTACTAGAGTTAGTTAAAAGTCTTACCATAATGTTGACCCTAGTATTGAGGAACCAATGGAAAACCAAAAAAAAAAATTGAATATTAGGACTGAGCCTAACCTTCGCAGTTAGATAAGTATTGGAGAACTATAAATTTAGATTCTTGTCTTAAGATAAGCAGACAGTACCTTAGGAAGCCAAGAGTAATGCATTGAATATTTTCCTAATCATACCTCAACACAGAGACTAGCACCCCGCTCCCCTTTAGAAAACCATGATGCTATTTAGAGCCCCTCTATTTCATGTGTTCCTCTGCGACCTTAACGTTCGCTAATTGCGCGACGATTAAATTATCTTCTTTCCTTCTTTAACTTTCAGCTCGTGCCATTTGACACCTCTAATTATAGACCAAGTAATCGTATTCTATGGTAGTACATATAGTTTGCTAAAGTTATAGTTGTAATCTTAAATTTTGAATTGTGTGCCTTGTAGTTAGAACCTGATAGTTGAGTTGTTCAATTAGATTATGATGATTACCCCTAGTTGTAGACCACGTAATTTGTACCCCCACCTCGATACAAGTTAGATCCCTTTCCCCTTAACGGCTAGTAACTTTTCTATCCCTACGATTGACACATGTTCTATGAGCACTATGATTAAGACTTAAGGTGACCCTTACCTATATAATGCAATAGGAGACCCTAATAAGTACCAAGATCTTTCCTCATATACCCTAATAAGAGTTTCTGTTCTATGTACATGTGCAAGGTTATTTTTGTAGGATCCTCTTAAGACTGTCACAGTACTAGTTTGATTCTTTTGAGTTGGGTAGTATGTCTCACAACCTAGTATCACATAGTCCATTTGACCCATCGAGGTAGTGTAACTGAATAACATTAATTGTATGCTAGCATTAGACGACAACGTTTATTCAGACGGTAGAATTTAGAGGTCCATGCCCTATTTGGACGACTAGCGACTTAGACAAGGAGGTTGTATGATAACTATAGAGATTGTAAAGTCTTTTGTTATTATTGCTTATGTTGTTTTTGTTTTTGCAAACTTGAATTATTTTGTAACTTCTCTCATCATAATCCAGCGTTATATTTTCTGTGCTACCTCGAATTATGCTACTATTATAGCCTAGTTTTTGCAAGCTTATTCTTTATCGAGCTTGATCATGACACATGTATTATTGGAGCGCTACAATAATATATTTCAGAATCAGTGTATTAGGGTCTAGCTAACCCTAGTGCGCTTGATTCGTCCCTCGTAATACTACTTTACGTGGATCAAAATATGTAGTGATTAGTAGACGAATATACTTGCCCTAGATATGTCTGACATATCGTATCGGTTACATGACTGTACTAATACGAGCACGCGAACAAAGAATCACCAAAATAGGATTTCAATCCACAACTGCTTTGACAATTCTCATTTGAATTCTTTAAATGCCTTGATCCCGATACTTCTATCCTATTACTTCTCCCTTGAACTCTTTTATTATTGATCTCCGTCTTCCCTTATTTCGGAAAGACGAAACCTCGTGCTTGGTATAAATTTGATATACAGATAGTACTAGATATACCCCACAGGCCAATCGTATTGTTTGGTGACTATCTTTTATAAATGACTAAGGGAATATCATAGATGATATGGTTGAGGATTAAATAACATGATTAAATAATTTGGGGCATAGCCTTCTTAGATGCATAGCCTTAGATGATATATGGATAAATTCTAAGTTGGGTAGAAACTGCAATGTTAACTCAAGGATAATTCTTTAGACTGCAATCAAGTGAGGTTAGATAGAGAAACTCTACCCTAGTTTAATTTCGAGGACAAAATTATTTTAAGTTGGGTAGATTGTAAACCCCCTCACCCAAAATTAGGCCTAATTTGCTTAGATAGTAAAATTAGGGCTAGTTTGAACCAATTAGAATTAAAACACGACATTTATTTAATTATGAAATAATTTATATCGCGTAGCGCACATTACCGTTGCTTCTATAATTGGAGCACCTCACTAGCCATTGCCTTCCAACAAACTTCACAACCTCATCCTAGACATGTCCGCCTACTATTCTAACCCTTGTGCAACTTCTAATATTGCTCTCTAGTATTATATTTTAGTCGCACAATAAACGTCGTGGACGTTATTTATTAATTATAAATAATTTCCAATTTTGTACCCTTGTGTGTCCCAATCAAAATTGGGGACACAATCTTGACCGTTTTGTGCAAACCGAATTTTATTAATATTCTACACTGCACCCTCTATGCCCTGACACTTGTGCCCCACCTAATTTAATCCCATGTACTCCTAATTAATTCCAGAACATCGTGCGCATTCGATTTAATTAATTAAATCCAATTTTCTGCCTTTTTGCAATTTTCCAATTGTTGGGGGACTTTTATGCAAAAACACATTGAGGTGTCCCCACCATTGGACAATTCATGAAGAAATCTAGTTTTCCCCTTCACATAGATTTTTCCGTAATTTTTGGGATGTGCAACGCGCGCACATCGCCCCGTATATTAATTTACCCTTGTATTTAATTAATACAAATTCCAGCCCTCCCAACATCCCCATGAGAGCCGAAGCCCAAGCCCAAGGAGCATTGACCCAGCCCAAATTCTAGGTCAAACCTAAACCCAAATTTATATATGTATAAATACATATTTTTCCTAGTTTTCTCCACAAAAATAAAAGAAAAAGAAAAATAATAAAATCCCTAACCCTAACCCTAACCCTAACCCTAGCCGTCACCCGCCACCCCCTTTCCCTGACCTCCGCCTCCCCGCGGTGAGCCGATCCCCGCCGGAGCAGCTCCGCCCGCTCATCCTTCGCCTGACTCGACCGAGCAGCCCCGCTGTTCTTAGCTGAGCCGAGCTCCTGTTCACCGTCTCCCCCATCCTTCACTTCGTCGGAATTCATCAACCTCCGACCGGAGCTCCGCCTAGCCGAACCCAAACCACCAGCTCCGCCCTGCTCTCTTCCTCGACCGAGCCTTCCCTTCCATTGCCTCGCCATCCTCCACCGGATCCACCCCAAGTTTCCTCTCCCTTCCTCCCTGAACCGCTGCGGCCTGCGCCCGATCGGAGTCGATCCCCCTTCGCCTGAGCCGCGGTGCTCGACGCCACCCCATCCTCTTTTCTCCCCGCTGCACGTCCTGACCCCGCCTGAGAGCGCCCGTAGTCTTCTCCCCCTCCTCCTCGACGGAGTCGACGCAGCGGCCACGACCTAGCCACTCGACCCCGGCCAGCCCCGACCTCGTCCACCTAGCCGCCTCCGTCGGTACCGCCCCTCCGGCGTAGCCCTGAGCCGCCATGGCGAAGCCCTAGTGAGTCTCCGCTGAACTCTGATCGGACACAGCAACCGGACACAGCAGTACCGTGTCGCAGCGTCGTATCGCTTCGCGGACACAGGAAAAATCTCGTTCTACGGAGCCCTGTTCAGGTAACCCGTTATCCCTCCTCGTTGCTCCGTTTTTTGTTCCGTCAGTTATGACGTGTAGGCTGTGTGACCCTCTCGATGTTCGTGCAACCCGCTCGGTGCGTCGCATCCTGTGGCGATCGCAAACCGCGATCCAAAAACAGGAAAATCAATGCCTTATTTCACCCCGGAACTGAGTACGCCCCACCAAACGGGACGACTTGGTCGCACGCGGTCTTCACCGAAACGTGCGTGCCGTTGATACAGACGTGCGGGATTTCGCAGAAGTTGATTTGGATGTGCGTGCACACCGAAATCAACGCGTATCCGCCGACAACGCCCCGTATCTGCCTGTTCTGGAATATGTCATAACTTTGTGTACACACGTCGGATCGAAACAAAACTTGCGCCATCGGACTCGTAGCAGTACGCTAGTCCTGTGACCCAAGTTTGGTTCGATTCTGAGAACGTTGACCAAAATCGCGTATCGTGGGCCCTACGGCTCCACTTGACGGCGATTTTGTGATCGGTTCATCGGAATCCAATTTTGGAAGTTCCGTTGGGTTCGTATCATCGTTCTGGACTTGTTGACACTAAGTTAGACAAATTTGGAGACTTTTGGTTCTGACACGCTTTTCGGTGCAAAGTGGGCCACACATGGACCCCACTTTGACCCAAAATTACGGTTTTGCCCCTGTGTCCAAATTGGACAAAAGGGAAGTACTTTCTAGCTATTTTGCTTATTCTAGAAATGTTGGTGATATCTATTTCAGCATCCGGAGATATTTGTTCTGAGGCCATAGCTTCTGGTCCTGTGTGTTGGACCTTTGGACGTTACATTTTGCAGCTTCTTGCCAGGCAAGTATACCTTGCCATTGTACTCTTATTTATATTCCATATATTGCATGCATCTTTATTTTCTGTCTTTAGTTCATATATTTTAACTGTTATATAAAATGCACGCGACGGTGTTGTCGCGATATATTTTTATTTATGTATTTGTATTAACCTTGTTTATGAGACTATCCCATTATCATGTAGCATTATTAGGTTCATTGGCCGTGACACAGTTGTTACACGAGTGTGAGTCTCATATAGAGATCACGGACTTACGTACAGGTTGGCCTCCTGTACGTGTGGGCCGTACGTTAGGAATAACTGTCGTTAGAAACTTTGCATGCTAGTAGACTTGGCAGTTATTAGAGGTATTATCGTGTCATGGATGTGACATGCTTAGAGCATGGGGTGGGGAGAATAACAAGTAAGGCGTGTAGGCTCCGTTGCACTTTCCTTGTGTAACCCGTACGCTCCGCCGGAGATGCGCGGTCATGATGACCACTATATATTATATATTATCAGGCGGGCCTCCGCCGTTCAAAAGACGACGTGCCTTTGTAGGCCCCTGGATCTCCAAGAGAACCATGCCAATCCCATTTTAGCCAGATAGCCCACGCATTGGGAAAGTTGTTCTTAACTGCATTCACTTAGATGGTTAGGCGACCCCATTGGATATTTATTTCAGTACTTTATTGGCATGTGTTTAAGTATCTTGTTATGTCTCTCTGAGGACCTGGTCCCCTGCCAGGTGTATCTATTCTTGAGTATTCGCAGGAGCGCAGATTCGGATGGTTACTTATGTTTCACGGATGTCTTCTCTTCGAGCCCGTGTTTGATAGCTGGTATTCTTATATTGTGTTTATTATGTTGTACTCATATTATATTTGCTCTTATATTCGAGTTGGTAGTGGATTTATTTCCATCCAACTATCATTCTTAGATACTTCTTATTGATATCTAGTTCCATAGATATTGGTTGTTTAATTATATTTGATTTTGGTGGATGAGATTTAGATTATACCCTGTGACTTGTGACATATGTTATACCACTTGTGGATTGATATTCATAATACAGCGTACGTGTGGATTTGGTTTCCATATATTGGAGTTGCCATATCCATGCGGCTGGCATGCTTACGTGTCCTAGTCCTATGTATTTTGGGACTGGGACGTGACAGAATTAGAATATTATTGTTGGGTGCATAGTGGAAATAAACCCAGAAAATCATATAACACCTCAAAAAAAGTTCAAAAGCACAAAGACAATGATTTACGTGGTTTGGCCAATATGCCTACTTTCACGGACGAGGGTGATTCAGTTCCATATGAAGAATAAAAGGAATTACAATTGCTCTCTCAACACTTCGCTCCTTGATCTCAAGAACTCTCTAAAAAAATATTCTCTCAAAACTTTTGTGTTGAACTTATTCAACAACGTTTGCTCTCTTATGTTGAACTTATTCAACAATTTACATTGAGCATGCTTGAGATGCTCTTATGTTGAACTTATTCAACAACTTACATTAAGCATGCTTGAGATGCTCTTGTGTTATATTTATTCAACAACTTACATTGAGCATGCTTGAGATGCTCATGTATTGAACTTATTCAACAACTTACATTGAGCATGCTTGAGATATCTCTAGGAGAAACATTTGGCCCCTTTATATAGCATGTCATATGTCTATACATGGAAATCCAACATTATATAGGCATAGGAATCCAATATTATGTAGGATTACCATAAATATATTAAAAATATATTTATGGAAATCCAATATATATTATTTTCAAAGATTTGGCCAAAGGTCAAAGTCAATCTTCTTCAAAAGATATGGTCAAATTTATCTTTCTTCATATATCCACCTTGCCAAAGATTTCTATTCTTCAGAGATATGGTCAAAGATCAAATTCAATCTTCTTCAAAGATATGGTCAAATATATTTTCCTTCATATCTCCACCTCGGCAAGGTTTTGCCACAAAACTGAGCCGACACACATTTCAACCGCACAGTTTCACCAAATCAACCACTCGTCAATCCCGTCCCTAAGGGCTCTCAAGCAATACTTCTCCACACCCACTTCCAGCTTATATCTTGTTTGGACTTGGGCAATAAAATAAAATCCCAAGTACAGTTCTTGTGGAGAGACTCAATCTCTTCATGCATAGTTACAATGCAACTTTCGATTCTAGTATATTTGACAGCATGTCTGAAGGTTATAGGCTCATCATCCTCCATGGGTAGTGCATATGCTACCACATTCAACTGTCTATAGTGCTTGACTGGTTCATCAAATCTATACATATGCACTGGCTTGACCGGTCTCCTTGGCCTAGTAGTAGCTAAAGAATCTTGCTGCTGGTGTTGCTCTTCTTCTGGTTGTTGTTCTTATGAGGCTTGATGAACATCATCATAAATCTTCATCTTATATGATGCATTCTCGGACGGCTTACTCATATGCCCAAGGCACATATGCCAAAGATATGTGCTATCAGACGAATCAGATGTACTGACTGCTAAAGTCCCAGTCACAGTGCTTCCCAATAAGATATAAAGGTTACTATGTCAGTGACCTTTCATCACCACCAAAGAGCCATGAACAACCTGCAAGACTCCACCATCGACGACAAACTTGTTACCATTCGAGTCAAGCATACCAAGAGAAATAAGATTTTTTTTAGGACGGGAATATGTCTGACATTGGCCAAAGTTTGCACAATTCTATCATGCATCTTCACCTTGATAGAGCCAATTCCAACAGCTCAACATGTATTTTTGTTGCCCATCAACACAGAACCACCATCCTCCACCTTGTAGGAAGAAAATCACTCCCTCTTTGGACACATTTGGTAGGAGCATCCATAATCGAGAATCCAATAACCACTCATATTGTCATGTGCCACCGAAAAAGAAATTACATCACTTTCGGCTTCTGAAGCACATTTTGCTTCATCACCTTCTCTTTCTGTCTTATTTCCTTTTTCTTGTTCTTCTTCTTTGGACGATGACACCTATTTGCATAATGTACTTTCTCATTACAGTTGAAGCACTTTACCTTCTCAATAGGTATCTTGGACTTGGATCATGACCTTCTGCTGGAAGATGTTCTATCGTTTGTCCTCCCTCTTGCCATCAAATCTTGGGCCTGGTCTCCACCATTTTCTCCATTAAAAGTCAACTCTGCACCTCATTAGACAATAAGGCACTCGTAGCTTCTTCTATAAAAATTGAGTCATTCCCATGTAGTATGTTTGAATAAGATTCCCATAGGAATCGGGCAAAGAAAATAATATGATTGTTGCCAAACGATCATCATCTTCATATATGTCAACATCCTTCAAGTCATAAACAATTTGATTAAATTTTGAAATATGATCTCGAATTGACATACCTCCTCCATCACTAGTCTGTAGAGCGAATTTAACATATAAAATCGGTTGATAGGAGTCTTCGTCATATAGAGTGATTCAAACTTTAGCCAAAGTCCAGCGACAATAGTTTCGTCTTTCACAAAGTACATGACATCCCTTTCCAAACAGAGGTGAATATCAGCACATGCTTCGAGATCCATGTCATTCAAATCATCATCAGTCATGTCAGCGGGCTTCTTGGACTTTTTGCGTAAAGCCTTATGAAGCTTTTGAGATATCAAAACGTCATTCATCTAGCTTTTTCAAAAGCCAAAATTATTTTTTATATTGAACTTCTCAATTTCATACTTCACAATCTTGCTTGACATAGCCATCTCAAGAATCTACCCAATTAACTTTCTCTAAGAACTCCAAAGCTCTGATACCAATTATTGGGTGCACAGTGAAAATAAATCCAGAAAATTAGAGAACACCTCAGAAAAAGCTCACAGCCATAAAGACAAGGATTTACGTAGTTTGGCCAATATGCCTACTTCCACGGACGAGGGTGATTCAGTTCCACTATGAAGAAGAAAATGAATTATAATTGCTCTCTCAACACTTCTCTCTTTGCTCTCAAGAACTCTCTCTCTCAAAACTTTTGTGTTGAACTTATTCAACAACTTTTGCTCTCTTATGTTGAACTTATTCAATAATCAATGAGCGCAATTAAGATGCTTTTGTGTTTAACTTATTCAATAATTTACATTGAGTATGCTTGAGATGCTCTTGTGTTAAATTTATTCAACAACTTACATTGAACATGCTTGAGAGCTTGAGATGCACTTGTGTTGAATTTATTCAACAACTTACATTGAGCATGCTTGAGATACTCTTGTGTTGAATTTATTTAATAATTTACATTGAGCATACTTGAGATGCTCTTGTTTTGAACTTATTCAATAACTTACATGAGCATGCTTGAGATATCTCCAGGAGAAACCTTCGGTCCCTTTATATATCATGTCATATGTCTATACATGGGAATCCAATATTATATAGGCATACAAATCTAATATTATGTAGGCTTGCCATAAATATATTGAAAATATTTATGGAAATCCAATATATATTCTTGTTAAAGCTTTGGTCAAAGTCAATCTTCTTTAAAAGATATGGTCAAATATATCTTTCTTCATATCTCCACCTTGTCAAAGATTTGTTCTTCTTCAAAGATATGGTCAAAGATCAAAGTCAATCTTCTTCAAAGATATGGTCAAATATATTTTCCTTCAGTTGGTATGTCATAATAATTATAAGACTATGATAATCGATTAACTTTTATTCTTAATAAGAGGATTATAAAGTAGCTTTAAGAGATAATTGGTACTTCACTTGGTTGATTTCGGAAAAGTAATATATATTATATAATGTCCTTGAAATTGTGTGTATTTATTTCTAAGCCTTTGTTGATGGAAAATTTGGTGGGATTGTTGGAACCATCGTTTTGCCATTTGAGATGACCCTAGAGGAGAACTTGTATCCAAGTTGTGATAATTATTTTCCAAAAATTTATTATAATATTGTATAAATTTTATGAACTTCCAAATTTTAATATAATACTAATATTTTTACGTAAAGAATATAAAGTATTAAAATAAGAGATAGGATCTTGAACTACTTGTCATCTACTAAGGAGAGAAGATGACCTACCTGTAAGCAACTTCACCTACTTGTGAGCTACTTGTCGTAGCTAGATCTACTTAAGCACCTTATAAGCAACATAAGAACCTTACCACCTACTTCTACCTACTTCCAAGGGATTGGCAATAAGTCACATCTTTCCCTTCTTCTTTTTTCTTCTTACTTCTTCTTTCTTCTCCTTCTTTCTTACTTAGTTCTTAAGCCTTCTTTATTTCTTATATATCTTATTTTCTTTACTTTCATTCTTTACTTACTTTCTTTCTTACCTTCTTCCTTCTTGAACTCGAGAATCACCACAACCTAATCCTACCAAAATCAAGAGAACCCTATCCTAAGGGAAGTGCACACACTTCTCCTTCACTCTTCTCCTTTCTAGGACACTTTATTTCTTATTAAAAAAACAAGGTAACTCCTCCTTCTTTCAAAAATTTTAATTTTCTAAACTATGTTGCTAATTTATTTTTGAATCAACTATACTTAAATATGTGTTATATGTTAATAAAGAATAAACTCATGCATGTTTATATTCATGCTACAATATGGATTCAAGAGTAGGACACAAGTAATACATATATTTTTTAGGTGTATTTTTTATATGTAGGATACAATAAAAATAATTATAGGTGTATTTTTTTATATGTATACATGCTATTCTTACGAAATATTTCTATGTTTATATATGTGTACTTATATGGAAATAAATATAGAGGATTATGTTTTCGAAAATATCATACAACCTAAATCACACCTAATTTACATATTGGTATCAACTTACGTAACCTAACCCTAATAATATCAAAACCTACTTTTGAAAGTGTTACTAGGATACTATCATGTAAGTTTAAGTTTCATATACTTATGATTAATAGCAATATACATAACTTAAAGGAACCTAGAATTATCTATCAAACTATCGAAAAAATAATATCTTGGAATCGAGGATATCAAATTAAACTAAAATTGTATTTTTATTGCTGACTCATTTGAGTTAGAATATATGTTTCATATCAATAGAAATTTATTTTATGGTTTACTATCAATTTTTAGGGTTTTATACTTTTACTTGATAAGTATCAAAACCTGTAACCTAGGTATTTATTTCTACTTGCGAGTGTATTGATATCCAAGGAAATGAAATGATCAATACCTTAAAAATATATTTATTTAAAATATTCGTTTATATGTGTAAGTATCAATGGTTCAATTATTATCCAGTAGTTAAGTTCATTTTGAACTCTATATGTTTCTAACATACATGTTTTATTGGTTTGAAAGAACAAGAATAATTATGTTATAGTTATTTCTAAAGTAGTCAAGGTAAGAAGAATTCCTTCTTAGTACTTTATCATTATCTACTTGATTATAACTGCGTGTGTTCGGTGTTGAGTTTTTCTAACGAAGGGATTTTAACCTAGGAGAATTCCACGGAGAGTTGTTGATCTGGGTATATATATATATAGAGGCTTGAGCGACTTGTAAACTCGGCTATACGCCGCATGTAACACATGTTTATATCAATACAAGAGCTTGCTTTACTTCAACTTGTGTTTCAATGCTTCTGCTATATTGTCGACTCAGTGAACCTGTTACCAAATCGCTATGCGTTCATGACTCCGCTGCACTCGGACAATCTGTGCGACTCTGTGGCTTAGAACTCATACTGCCAGCCAATGAATCACGGCCTTGCACGGGCGTGGTTCACCCTCGTGCGGTATCACGCCCGGATGGGTCAAGCGATCGTTCCGCGGGAGCGCTGGCGAGGGTGATTCCCGCCTAGCGGGAACGGCCGATTTGCCTGCGGAAGACCGGGGCGTGACATGTTGCTATATATATATATATATATATATATATATTTTGAGCAGAGTCTCCTTTTTTATTCTCGAAATAAAAAAGGAGACTCTACCAAAAATTCAAAGAACTTGAAAGATAACAAAATTTTGAAGACCAATAATTTTTTATTGTATGAAATCCTAACATAGATAGCCATACGTGAGTTAAAGACAAACTGTCAAATACCCTAAATATATTTAGGAGTCGAACTGACATAGATACGAAAATACGAAAGCGAAACAAATGTCAAATTCAAATTATACTTGTCTTGTTCTAGTAGATGGAATATCATGTTGGAGTTGTATATATATATATATATATATATATATATATATATATATATATATATATATATATATATATATATATATATACTATGTGATATTTTACACATATTGAGATACATGTCTTATTCTAATGGATGGAAATTTACTGTTGAACGGTATTCTTGTATTCATATGAATACGTATGGTACACGAATCGAGATACATACTTGAGACAGGAAATAAAGGTTTAATAAGATAATAGATTATGAAATTATTTATAATTGTAGAATAGAACAGTAGACACTAGGAGAACAAAATGGATCATACCTTATAAAAAAATAACAATATAAAAAACCCATAAGTTGATCATTTCATGTTGTTTCTTTCATATGGCCTTGTAAAGGAAGGTTATGAGTGCTTATCCCACTAACCTGACCTGTATATTCTTATTTTGATAAAAAAATTAATTAGGTATTAAATGATGTCTTATTCCTGCCTCCCTACGTGAGGGGTCGAATCCTAAGCACCATGCCATCCTCCCATAACCTGATCCCGAATAAATGGGATTACTATCGGAAAACTAGTCAAGTATGAGATCCAGTGTTTTTCTCCAAATTATATAATCATTTAGGAAAATTTGTTTTGTGAATGTGGTAGTAACTGTTAGGCTATAAGATTGTAGTTTGGACACTAAGGAATCATTAGATGTAGAATCACATTAGAGTTATATTTTAAGTTAACACTATAATACATCCTTAGGGTATGTTAATTTTATTTTCTTATCTAAGGATCAAATCATGATTTTTTAATCATATATTATTTTATTTCACTTACTTATTGTTCTTGAATCAAGGATTTGTATTTTTTTGACGACCTAGTATTTGTTCACTAGATGAAGACATGACAGAGAAATATATGATATCATTATATAGCATGGATGAATCTAAGGAGTAATGCAGGATGAGGATAAAGTAGTAGTTACTTTTTATTTAGTTGTAACTCTCATGTATATTAAACTTTTGAGAAATCAGACTTCAAAATTGTATATGTGGATGGTTTTATTTTTATAAATGTGAATATTTTTTAGTTTGTCAATAGTCTAGTATTCTCATATTATTATCTTAGAAATTTACATATGACAATTGTGATTTTGAACACTGATGTATTCATACGGCACATAGACTGGGATGCTATATACGTACTTTGCTTACTGTATTCTATGAGTGGGGCATGGGACATCTTTTAATGGTGGCGTATGTGTTGGTATCCAGTCTGAATTTGGTGAATTTTGGAGCCAAATATGGTCAAAGATTTGATTTGATATGATTTGGAAATATACATTAAATGTAAGATTTGATTAGATTTTAAATTTGTATCAAATATTTAATTTGACCATATTTGGATGTCTATAATTGGTGTTGAACTATTTTAGGTAGAATATGATTCTTATTTTAAGGTTTTCTATCTAGAAAATCCTATTATGACCTAAAATATGATTTCTCATCCTATAAATATAGGAGGAGGATGGAGACACAAAATATAGCACAATGTAGAGATTCGGGGTGCTCGTCCACAAAAAAATCTAAGAGAAAGTCTGTACTTTGCTCTTAGGACTTCGCCATCCAAGACAGAAGGAAGAAATAGATCTGATCGAGGAGTCGTCACCTTCGTTCAAGAAAATTTCTACGGGTTGGTGAGAAATTTCAATTATAATCTATTTCTTTTCTTCTTTAGAGTGGTAAGGGGGTTGAACATATTAGGGCAAAGGGTTCAACATTAGTTTTGTCAATCTTGTAATTTCACCTGAGTTATAAAGGTTGGGATTTGTCCAGGTGACGTAGTCACCGCCATATACTTATCTTTATATGTGCTTGGTGTTCGTTAGACATGGGTTGGTTATCTCAGGTGGGTTGGCCTAAAATTTCTGCTGCGGGCACTCTCAGACACGGTATCAGAATTCTTGCAAGGCTTGTCTGATTCCCAATATCTAATATCAGAGCTACTGGTTTTGGTTCTGGCAACTATGTCTATGGAGTAGATGGACACTCGTATGATCACCCTCACAGCGGGTGGACTAAGAGATTTGGAAGCCAAGGATGGAGGATATACTCTGGTATAAGGACTTGCATGGTCCGTTGGAGGGCGACAACACCAAGCCAATGGACAAAGGTACGGATGACTAAAAATGACTGGATCGGAAGGTCGTTGGATTCATCCGCCAATGGCTGAATGACTCAGTGTTTTACCACTTATCCATGGAGAGTTCGACAAAAGAATTATGAGAGAAGCTGCATTTGCTGTACGAAAGAAAGACGACTGGCAATAAGGTATTTCTGATTCGCCAACTCGTCAACTCAAAGTATACAGAGGGTGCCCCAGTAGCACAATATCTGAACGAGGTTTAGGGTATTATCAATCAGTTTTCTATGATAAAGATGGTGATTGATGATGAGCTTCAGGCCCTTTTTGCTTTTGAGTTCTCTGTTGGAAAGAGGGAGACGTTTGTGGTGTCGGTGAGCAACTCAGCGCCTGGTGGAGTTGTCACGATGGAGGCAGTCAAAAGTAGCTTATTGAATGAGGAGATCCAGCGTAAGCAAGTGGAATTATCGCAAAAGTTTACTCTGGTGGCTTCCTACAGGAAGAGAAGACCCAAGTCACAGGCGAGGACATGGGGGAGTTCTCGGGATCTTGCAACTGTGGACCGCAAGGAGGGCTACTATCACTATAGTAAAAGGGGTCATATAAAAAGGAACTGCATGAAGCTCAAAGTTGAGAAGTCCAAAGGCAAGGATGATCAGTAGGATCTCACGACTATCGGAGATCTCATCATCGTAGCAAACGACACAGAGGAACCTTTTGGCATATGTCATGATGGCAATTGGGTCATGGACATGGGAGCGTTGTATCACGCTACTCCACATAGGAGGATCTTCACGCCATACCACGATGACAAGTTTGGACGTGTGAAAATGGGCAACAAGGGGATGGCTACAGTTGCAGGGATCAGTAATGTACATTTGACAACGAAGCTTGGTAAGAAGCTCGTTCTTAAGGATGTGCGACATGTACCGAGTTTGTGCTACAACTTGGTTTCGGTAGGGAGGCTGGCGGATGATGTCTATCACTGTTTATTTGGGGATAAAGATTGGATGATTACAAAGGGTTTCCACCAGGTGGCTCGAGGAGATTTATATTTTGGCATGTACAGGCTTAAGCCGTTAAGTTGTACAGTCAGGCCACATATACGGATGGAGGATAGAGGGGTATTCGACCGGAGTTGGATCGTCGAGAACTTACTGAGGAGGGGCTTCGAGATACTTTGAAGATTACAGAGGATTCGGTTCATCGAGACAAAGCGACGAATGGTGATGCACCAAAGATTGAGGGTCATTATGTCGGTCCCATGATAACTGGTCGGTCTCCAGGTGGAGGTTGCTTCACGGATCTGATTTTGGCGACAGATAGTTTTCCAAAGCTTCACGGAGCGACATTGGTTTTAGCAGTTCGAGGCCAGGGAGGAGATCAAGGTTTGCAGCAAACTCAATTTGAGGTGGGAGTGTCACCATTCACATAGTTCAGGGAGAGTTGTGGGTTATTAACGACATGCACAGTGCGTGATATTCTGCTCAAGGATGCATGTGTATGGGGGAGCTTCAAGTTCGGACACGAAGGTGGATAGATTCAGGAGTTCGAATCTCGGAAGAATCGTACCGTCCGTTTAATTGGGCTAACCAATGATGAAGAAG
The DNA here is from genome assembly GCA_036927795.1 of Iris macrosiphon. Lineage (NCBI taxonomy): Eukaryota > Viridiplantae > Streptophyta > Magnoliopsida > Asparagales > Iridaceae > Iris > Iris macrosiphon. The sequence continues at coordinate 25,138,033 of JAYESA010000014.1, read as the reverse complement.
CTCGTCGGAACGTTAACACATTTTGGTGGCAGACAAAAGTCGGGGACAGGCAACCAAGACTCAAGTTGAGGCTGATAGTCAAGTAATTTGGTCTCAGTCATGTCATTGATGTCGACAGGATCCCAGTGGTACAAAATGTGCTAATTATGGCAGTTAGCGTCAACATGACGGTTGATGAGCTAGAGATGAAGGAAGATGCAAAGCAACTCGGAGGATCGGAGGTCGGTGGCATAGGGGAGCAGGAACTCTATCAAGGGGCAACAGGCATGGAGTCCAGTTGAGAAGCCATGGGGTCAACACACTTTTATCAAACAGCAGGGGGAGATTGTTGGGGTCTAATCTGGATTTGGTAAATTTTGGAGCCCAAATATGGTCAAAGATTTAATTTGATATGATTTAAAAATCTACATTAAATATAATATTTTATTAGATTTTAAATTTGTATCAAATATTTAATTTGACCATATTTGGACGTCCATAATTGGTGTTAGACTATTTTAGGTGCAATAGGATTCTTATTTTAAGATTTTCTATTTAGAAAATCCTATTATGACCTAAAATATGATTTCTTATCCTATAAATATATGAGGAGGGTAGAGGCATAAAATATAACATAATGTAGAGATTCGGTGTGCTCGTGCACAGAAAATCTAAGAGAAAGTCCGTGCTTTTCTCTTAGGACTTCGCCATCCAAGACATAAGGAAGAAAGATATTTGATCGAGGAGTCGCCGCCTTCGCTCAGGAAAATTGGTATGGGTTGGTGAGCGATTTTAATTATAATATCTTTCTTTTCTTCTTGAGAGTGGTGAGGGGGTTGAACCTATTAGGGCAAAGGGTTCAACATTAGTTTTGTCAATCTTGTAATTTAACCTGAGTTATAAAGGTTGGGATTTGTTCAGGTGACGTAGTCACCGCCATATACTTGTCTTTATCTGTGCTTGGTATTCGTTAGACAGGGGCTGGTTATCTCAGGTAGGTTGGCCTAAAGTTTTCGCTGCGGGCACTCTCAAACCCGGTGTCGGAATGCTTGCAGGGCGTGTCCGATTCCCAACAATATGCAGGTTATTACGATCTGCGTATTGAGGAACACAGATCAAAGATTATTAGGGAATGCATGTCTAGCCTATTGAGGAATATAGATTTAGCCTATTAGAGATTATAAGTCAGCTAATTATGATTTAAGTTATAGGCTCTATACTCGGAGAAAAGTCTAGCAAAAACCTTAGGATATTACTATTGGTAATACTTTAGTTTGATTTATTTGGATTTTGTCATAGCATGTGTTTATTCTAAGAAACCTGATCCATGAGTTATTTTCTATTAGTGAGAATCCCATATATTGTTATAGTTTTGAATTATGTATGGTATACACCAACCAGTGGTTTAAGATATAGAAGAGGGAATTGAGGTATATTTTGAGAAAGAGACTCACTATCAAGTCATCAAAGTACAATAATATAAGAATTCAAACTCATACGTAGAGGGATATCATGGAACACTACATGAATAGAGGGCTATGTACCCTGAGGCGGCCATCCTCGGAATTAGGATAAGGTTGATCATGATTTAGATCAGGATGTAGTACAGTAGGATAGTGCATTTATAGTATAGATTTAGGATATCCTTTCTTGTCTACTAGAGCTTCTAAACTGTGATAACATATTTATATAGTGGTTTATGTATCTAATTGCATATTGTAATCACATTTTGATATAGTAAATAAAATATACATTTTTTTGTGTTTTGTATTTTGCTTATATATCGTTCGTTTAATTATTCTTTCGTCAATTATTTTTATTTTATGAAATAATAGCATCATCTTATTTGGGTTGAATTTTTAAATTATGCATCCCTTGTATATCCAGGAAATTGACAATTTTGATAACTCTTAGTCATTCCCTCCTAACCACCAGTCAAAATCAAGTGCATAAAATTGAAACCCAACCATTACCCGTTAGAATTCTTAATAGTAATGGTATTTTGGAAGTTAACCAAATCTGTAAAGAATGATCAATTAGACAAGGAGGTCAAATTTTTTGGGTAAAACTATTGGTATTTCCAAAGATTAATTATGGCATAATCTACGAAATAGACTGGTTAACTTTAAGTGTAACAAACATAGATTATGGACAAAAAATGTCATATTTCAACTTCTGGGTAAATAAGTTCATGAATTTGTCTGAGATCAGAAGGAATTTTAAAAGGAGAATATAGAAGAACTTAAATTTTCAATTCGAGAAATATTCCCAAGTTTAGAAAAAAAATATCTTCCAAGAGTAGTGTCTGAGTTTAAGCATATACTTTTTGATGAATTACCAGGACTACCACCAAATAGAGGAGTGGAGTTCAATATTTGTTTGGTACTTGGAGCAGTACCTATAGCCAAGAAAATATATCCAATAAATAAGGAAGAATTGGCTGAATTGAATAAATAATTCAAAGAACTGATGTTTAAAGGATTTATTCAACTAAGTGCATTTAAATGTCATTATGTTTAAAGGATTTATCCAACTAAGTGCATCACCTTGGGAGCCTGAGTACAATTTTTTAAAAAGAAAGATAAAACATTGCAATTGGTTATTGATTATATAACATTGAATGAGGTCACAATTAAAAATAAATATCCATCATCAATGATTGATGAGCTATTTGATCAATTAGTAGGAGCCCAAGTATTTTCTAAGATTTATCTAAGGTTGGAATACTATCAATTGAAAGTGATGAAGGCTGATATGTCAAAATAGTATTTAGAACCCGATATAGATATTATGAATTTGTCATGCCATTTGGATTGATTAATGATCATGCTATATTTATGGATATGATAAACCAGATATTCTGCCAATACTTGGGAAAAATCATAATAGTATTCCTTGATAATATCTTAATATACTCCAAGACTGAGGAAGAACACAAAGAGCACCTACATATTGTACTTCAAACATTGAGGCGTGAATAATTATACAAAAAACTTAGTAAATAAATTTTGGTTAGACCGTATGTCATCCCATGAACATCCAGAATCAAGATATTTCATGGGATGATCATCTACACCTCGTAGAATTTTCCTACAACAAGAGTTATCATGCAAGCATTAAAATAACACCAATGAAATCTCGATCTCCAATATATTGGAGAGATGTGGGTGAACATCAATTATTGAGGCCATAAATAGTAATTCAAACGGTGGACGAGGTTAAAGCCATAAAAAGTTATCTTCAAGCAGCTCAAGATGGACAGAAGATTGGGCTGATAAGAACAGATTTTTTTTTTATAATTTTAATCGTGTGACCATGTATTCTTGAAGATTTTTCTAACTTGAGGAACAATAAGATTTGGGGCTCGAGAAAAGCTGTGCCCAAGATATATTGAACTATTTGATGTAATAGAAAAAAATGGAGATGTATCTTACAAACAGGCTATACCATCAACATTAGAAGGAATTCATGATGTATTTTATATATCTCAAATTCATAGATATGTGCCAAACTCAAGTCATATTCTCAATCATTCTGATATAACAGTTCGGCCAACTCTTCGAGTGGAGCAATAACCAATAAAAAAAAACCCTAGATCGAAGAGAGAAGACAATCAAGAACTGAAGTATTTCTTTATTACGAGCAGCCTGGAGCAAGGATTCACCAAAAGAATCTTTCTGGGAATAAGAAGAAGATATCATGAAGGAATATCTACACATGTTTATCGTCCAAGGTTTCCTTCAACTTAATTCTCTTTAATTCTATATCTTAGTATAGTTTGAATTCCAAGGACAATTTTTTTAATGTAGGTAGTGTGTCATTACTGTTTTCTAAAATTTTATTAAAATATTAATATAATTCTTATGCACTTCCAAAATATTAGCAGAATAAAAGAATTTGGAAAAAATATAAAGTATTAAAATAAGAAAGATGAGTTTGATCTACTTGTGTCACGCCTTAGTACCGGAATACGGGGACGAACATAGCCAGGTCCCCTGTACAAGGTATAGAACGTCATATAACAGTCACGGCTATAACTAGACAAGGGGGTGTATATTACAAGCAAGTCACTTAGGGTCACATAGAACATATATTATCTTAATCATTCAAGTAAGGATAGTAACATAGAACATGTATGACAAGGAAGTAAGGCATCCCAAATGCCCTACCGCAATATTCTGAAATCAGCCACACGAAATAATAAGTTGGCAGAGTAGCAAAAGTACATGACCATGATCAGCTGCAGTCTAATTAATTATAATCATGTAAGAAGACTAAATGTCCAAATTTATGGCTAACAAGTACTGGTGGCTAAACGTCCAAAAGAGTAAAATATACAATAACGAGCAGTGATCAAGAAACCCACTCATGTCCCTCAAAGGCCATCCGCCTAGTGTGCGCCATTGTTCAGGTGAAAGTACACTTGATCCTCGGGTGTTAGATCTAAACCTGGCCATACAAACCCAGTAGGGTTAGACCCCAAATATCAAGTACCACAAAGGAAGCATGAATGAAGAAACAAAACCAGAAAGAATAACCAGAAAGAATAAACATATATATATATATATATATATATATATATAGTCATGTCTCGTAGTTTTGGTTCATAGACTATTGTGATACAATAATCTAACCCTACAACCAAACAAGGATAAGGGTTAGACTATCGCATCATGATAGTCCATGTCCCTAAACTATTTAACAAAAGGTACCATACACAAACAAGTCCATTACAAAATTGTCCAATCATTTATACGACTTACTAGGTGGAGTTTGGGTTATCCCAGAATTATTATGCATATAATAGGAATCCTCAGGTCGAGCCATGTTCTAGCATAATCTAGCCGAGCCATGAATCACTGTATAGCATATAGTAGTATGCATTGGTCTGTCGGAAGACCACCGTGCTAAGATCGCATAGAACACATAGTACAAAGTAATAATAAGATATTCCCATCCACTAATGAGTATTTAAAAAATATCCATGGGGACCAGCCTTCACTGCCCATTGTCGACATCATAAAAATAATAAGTGTGTTTTTCTTTTATTTGTTTGCAAATTGACAAAGAGTACAAGAGAAATCCTATATAAGAGAATCTAAGTACAAAAGATCTGGGATAAGTGTGACGGTGGAGATCGAGCACTACAGCGGCTCCTTTACTCCATTGATGATCCAGGACCCAGGGGGGTGTCGACGAGGCTTCGACGATGCTTTGTCTCTTTCTCTTGTAGAGGCGGCTAGATCTGCTTCCTCTTTCTTTTACGTGTGGGTGTATGGATTTCTCGATGCCCTGTATGTGGGAAAAAATACCAACTATTTATAGCATTCAACAAGGCATCACGTAGGCACATGTACGTGAATTGTATGACACATGATACTACAGGCGTATGAGAGTTGGCAGGATCATAATGGCGCATGGCTCGACGGGCACATGACACACTTAGATACATAGGGGCGCATGGCACTGTGAGCACATGAGACACCTAGATGTAGGTGTGCACATGCCACTGCTGTCACGACCCGCACCCGAAATTTGGGCATGAGTCGTGGATACGTCCAGCCTACGTCGCAGCATCGGCGGTAGAACGCTGTCTAGGTCTCAACATATAATGTATCATGCCAATAGTCTCAACTCCGTACGGAGGACAATGATAAAATCCACAGTTCTATAATATACTCAATCACAAGCTATAAGAAATAATGGCACGATGGGAATAGAAAAGAGTTCTAATAAAAACAACCACAATAATCCAACTCAAATCCTGGTCTAAATGACCTCACAAAGTCACAAAATAAAAAATACAACTCAGTCTTGTCTAGAACAATAATTGCAGAAAAATAGTCTAAGTACAGCCAGGTACATTCTCCTCTAGGCTAGGCAACTCCTCTGGGGTTTCTGGAGTGAAATCTCCCTCTAATCCTGGGCCGTAATGAGTAGGGCAAAGATCCTCCAGGTCCTCTGAAAAATGTTATCCAGTCAGGATTGGAGCGAAGCACAAGCACTAACAGCAGTTTCATTAAATTGACAAAGACTATAAACAGTGTAAGAAATACAAGATGGAAATAAATGCTAGAATGTAAAGTACTGGAGAAATAAAAATAGGCAATAGAGCATCTAGCAATGAATAATAGACAGTGAATGCTAGAACAAGTGAATCTGAATAAAATAGACATCTAGCTAAGTGTTTGAATTATCAGTTTATTATGTGATCGGCTTGGGACTTGATCAGGCTGGTTATATATGATTAACTATGATTCTTGTAGGTCAGGCTAACCATATGGTTAGCTATGATGCATGTAGTGGTCAGGTTAATCATATATAACAGCTATGATGCATGTAAGATGGTCAGGCCGCACCTAACGTGAGAATTGGGGTGAGCTATGATGCATGTAAAGGATTTGGATATGATCACATAATCTACTAATAGTTTCCCATCCCCCAGCTAGCACGATGGATTCCAATCACGACTCCTCATGATGGGGATCTAGGGTGCTAACCCGTGTATCCATAGTGTCGGAATCAAGTATGTAATACAACTGTATTATAAAAATAATCAATAATGAAAACTGTCAGAGAATGTACTCGTCTGTGGTCCTGAGCAAAGTGTGAGGATCGATGTCCAAGATGAAATCACAGTCACCTAATTATGAAAATTCAATGTTAAGATACTGAATTAGAGGAATAAACATGTTTAACTAATTAAATGCGAGGCTTCTAGGTCATGTCTAAGTCCATACTAGGTTAACTAGGACCATACTAGGTCTAAACCTTGTTACTCTAGGCTTTGTGTTCATACCAACCATTTTTTACATACTAGGCAATTAACATAAATATACTCCTCTATAGATCCTAAGGTATTACCTAACTGTTAACTATTAATTTAACTAGTTCTCAATTTCTCATCTCAACTCATATACACTAAGATAACTCACACAGGCACTCTCTCCTAGACACTATACTTAATAGTCACACTGAGAAACACCCAGTACTACTACACTGACCCAGGTTCACTCACAGATTCTCATACACTGAAATCAGGAACTCACACACAAAATCTGACTGAAACCTGGAACACACTACACTCTCTAGTTCACAGTCTAAAATTGTTCAGACTTTACCTACAACCTACTGATACACTAACCACAGGCAAAACTCACACTGGTTAACTGATACTCACTTATGAAGTGAAACCCCCAACTGAAACTCTAAGACCTACACACACTCTCATCCACACACAGGTACCACTCATGTATCTCACAGGCATTCTAACTGACACACACTACAGTTTCAGACTCAGATAGTCATATTGCTCACCCCTAACACCCACACAGTTGCATTATTGAACCTGGAAAATTATCAGCTACATACCTACACATTGGTATGCCACAGCTGCACACTGAAAATACACACACTGACTACACCTTACTCTACACACAGCAGACACTTAGATACTCATCACTCACTGACACCCTATATGGAACACACAGGCTATACACCTCTCTCTCTCACTCACTGAATTTACACAGCCATGTACACACAGAATTCCATACTCTCAGGCACACAGATTTCTTACTGACACTGGTATCTAACTAATACACACAGTATTAACTGCTCATAGACTTTCCCCCCCCCCCCCCCCACACATACTGACACAGTTACACAGTTTCACACAGCCATTTAAACCCCCCACCCCATCTCACTGATACTAGGATACACTCTACACTGGTCAGGATCTCCCTGCACCCTGAGAAACACACACACAGGTATTAGTTTCCCTCACACAACCTTACCCATCTCAGGTTATGCAGAATCGAGAAATTAGACTGCAACAGTCCCCTAATCTACACTGAACCTTGCTACCTTACCCGGGCATACTGACTCACAATACTGCAGTCATTGACACTACACTCGATCCAACTATACCCTATAATCCCAACTGCACAATGGTGTGCCCGATCTGCTACTGCCACACATCTCTCACCCCTTGTTGTGCACCCCTTTCTTAATACGATACTAAACATACCCAATTCAAATATCTCACAACCAAGGACACTACTCACTGCAAAACAACATGAAGCAAATACTGCACTGAATTCCCTCAATTAGGCACTTATACATCACTGAGATACTGAACTCTTACATCACTGATACACAAAACTCAGTGCACAGGCACCTGAAGAATCACTACACTGTCAGGTAGCTACACACAGAATTACATAGGTTCTATTATACACATACACACACATGAACCTGCAATATCTGAGACACTACCCTATCTCACAGGCTCTATTCACACACAGGTTTACCCACCGTGTCTGACATCCCAAGACACGGGGACACAAGTTACACATACAATAACACACAGCACAGAAATTTCCCCCAATCGAAACCCTAAATTCGAGATCTAGACTAAAAGTAGGAGGGGTAATCAGGCTATATGCAAACCTTAATGATCTAGGGTCCACGGATTTGGGGAAAAACCCTCGTTGGAACACCAAACCCTAGAATTTCCTAGGTCTTCATGTAGGACCTACGAAATTGAGATCCATACAACAAAAGGGTTTCCTAATGGGCAAAAATCGACAGAAAACAGAAATAAAAGAATTAAAATTCGGATTTACCTATGGGAGATGATTTCTCCAATGAAAGTTCTTCTTCTCCCAGGCTTCTTGACCCCAAACTCCTTGCTTCTCTTTGCTTTGGAGAGGAAAAATAGATTCCCTAGGGTTTGCTCTCGAAATTTGGGTGGGGAATTGGTTTCCTGGATGGAGGCTAGGGTTTCTCCTTTCTACATGAAGGAAGAGAGGGTTCCCTTTTATATTAAACTAGGTTAGGGTTTCCAATGAATAGTTTTAGGTTAAACCCCCAGGTTAGGTCCTGTAGAACCTAATTTACTAAGGTTTAGTCAGTCTAGGGTTTGAGGGTTCACCCTAAAATTTTAATTCTAGGGTTTCACTAGAATTAGGTTTTCAAATTAGGGCTTAGTCATTAGGGTTTGTCCTAATGAGTTCTAGGGTTTGACCTAAATCCAATATCACTAACAATGTATAAATAGTTTTAAAAATCTCAGCAGGTTAATTAAACACATAATTAACCAAAATAGTGAAATTATCCAAATGCCCTTATCTGGAAATGTGGTAGTGACAACTGCGGGCACATGAGACACCTAGATATAGGAGGACGCATGATATTGCAGGCACATGAGACACCTAGATGTAGAAGGGCGCATGGCACTGCAGGCGCATGAGACTCCTAGATGTAGGAGGGCGCATGGCACTGCGGGCGCATAAGACTCCACTTAGACTGTTGGCGCATTGGCCAGAATCCTTGAGGCACAAGGAGCTAGACTACTGAGGCATATTATTATGGCGCATGGAGCAAGGTCTCTAGGGTGCATGGAGCATATTTTTCATGCTTCTACAAGACCCCCTTTAAAGTTTTTGAACTTTTAAAACTTTGTAAGTTTAAAGTTCATAATACTTTGAACTGAAGCATGGAGGATATAGGTGCAGGAATTACCTTGGCACACATGTACAAGCCTCCTTATGTTTGGCGCATCCGCAGAGTATTTTTCCTTCGTTCAGTGCATTTTTTGGCACATCTAGTTGTTGGGCGCATGGAGTAGCCTTGCTAAGCGCAGCGAACTAGTTGGTCTTATTAGCAGTTAGGCGCAACAGAGCTAGGCGCATCTAACTGTCACTCAGTTAGGCGCATAGGGTCACTTGGCTGCTTGACTGACTATCAAGTCAGTGGTGCTTTATCTCTTAGGGGGCTCACTTTTCGAAGCGTCGGCCACCGTGAGTACCACCCTCTTATATATATTCCACGGCTTTGAGAGAGAGAGAGAGGGACTCCACTTGCTGTTTCTTTTATGATTTTTCTTTTCTTTCGACTCCTTCTTGCTTCGATAAACCTTGTTCTATCTCCATGGCTCCCAAAGGTACAGGGAAATGCAAAGGAAAGGCCTCATCGTCAAAAACTATGGCCGAACCATTCGTCGAGGAATCAGCACACGTTAACGTGCGAGGGGCTGTGAAAGGCAAGGCGTCGTGACCCTTCGCGCCTTTTTTCCTTCATTCAAATTTTCTCTCTTTTTTTCCCTTTCTTTTTGGGGTCTGCTGCATGGATGGGTCCAACCACATTGGAACCATGCACGGCCTTGTCACTGCTGTGGTGCATGGACTTAGCTTTTTAGCTTTGTCTTATAGATGTGTCGTCAGCTCACTACTTTTTGCGCATGGATATGGCCTTCTTTGGACGCCTGTCATGAAGCATGTGTCAAAATACCACATGTATCCATTACTTGTACTTTGCAAGGAACGCTCAGTCTTGACTCTGATGTGCCATTCCTTCATGAAGCGTGAGGGATGATGCGCTGGTGTTTTGCCCATGATGCTACGAGTGGAAGACGCTGGCATGTCTGATCAATGCGCAACTAATTTAGTTTATGCATCTAGATTCTAACGTCCTGTTTGGTTTGCTACTAAAGTCTCAATGACAGTACCTTCGATGGGTGAAATTATTTTTGGCCGAGCCTTGAGTATGCTTGGCTTGGACTTCATCCAGGAATAATCTGGCCAATAATTTTATTTTGGCAGGTCAATCTACAGTACGGATGGACCTTATTGCTGAGCAGGGTTATACCTTTCATCAGCGCCTGATGGACCCTGAGAAGATTCTCGCGGCTGCCGGTTCCGAAGAATACTTATTGAAACCCCAATTTTTATTTGGCAATGGCTTGATTGCCCGCGAGAATACACAATAAAATTTTAAGGAGGAGTGGTACTTTGAGGCCCATTATGTGAAGATGTATATCCCCAAGATCAAGCGTCATATTCCACTTTCGGCTTTCACGTGTTTAGCTTCCAAAAGAAACATGAACTGGGAGCTTACTCCTTCTCAGGGCGGCATGCTATCCGGTCACTTTAAGCTTTTAACGAGTACTCCTCAAAGGGATACTTTTGGGTTTGAAAGGGACGGGTCTTCCTACTCCTTATGGGTATTATGTCCCAGCATCTTGGTTAGTGAATTGGCCCCAGAGCTTCAGGTCTTTGGAGCTTCGACTTTTGCCAGTCGACTTTTGTATCACGATATTTCCTACCCACCTGATTCTATTCGAGGGACCAGCTGGACTCATATTGACCAAGAGTGGATAGACCTGACCTCATGGATTCTCACCACCTATGAGATAGATCTAAAGAATCTTGGATTGTACTATGATTTGAGGGCTACTCAGTATGGGGTGGGAGTGAACCGTGACATGTTCTTCACCTTGATAAAGATGTATAATTGTGATTCGGGAACATTCTTCACGCTTGGAGAGAAAATGGGCATGGCCCTCTATGAGATGCGCGTGGTCTCTCGGCTCCCATGGGGCACTGAACTATACGAGGAGTACACTTCTTGTAATAAGGAGCTTACAGCTTTGGAGGTAAGCCACCCTGAAATAATGGTCGTGTACGAATAATTGTTTGGCCACCATCAAGTAGGTCATTGCCAAGAGAAGACGGGAGCTTCTTCCCATGCTACCATCTGGAAGCGGTACCTCTTCCCGAAGCCTAAGGCCGGAGATGCGAGCGGACATCTCTCTACTCGCCAAGCTTCTTCCTAGAAAGAGATAGAGAATTCAATGGCCTCCACGAACGAGAAGAACCCTACGATGGACGGCAAAGGGAAGCCAAGTTCTAAAATATTCTCTTTTCTTATTCATGACTTGTTTAACTTGTCGCTGAAAGTGGCGCTTGCCAGCTATTTGACGATATGGCTGCATAACTATGTCTTCCCTAGCGACTCCGGCTCTCTGGAACGAGTTAGCAGAAATCTAATTTTTTCAGCCATAAAACTCATCTTCGGTCACAGGCTTTCCCTCCTCCCTACAATGGTTTGTAACATCCATCGCGGGCTACGAGAGTTTGTAGAGAAGTTGACACCGAAAGGGGGAAACAATGGTGACTTCCCCCGAGTAGAGCTTCGCTATCACTATTTGATGGGTTGATTGATCCTACACCATCCGACCGTAATGCACCCTGGTACACAGGATGATGCCGAGAAAGGGGACGCGTTCCTCCGACGTTACCGCAGAGGGAATTAGATACATTTAGGAATACATGCTTGCCGTAGGGTGTTAGGATTTTTGGATGGTTTTAACTTCTTTGTGGTTTCTCCACATTATGCGGGCTTTACGGAGAATGAAGGATCTCGATGATGTCGGTACCGAGTCTTTTGGTTTATCGAGGAAAGCCTTCTACTGGCTGTTGTTGATTCAGCTTTCTCACCTGGTGTATCGGAACAGGGATAGGGTATACCTAGATCCATACCTCCCAAGCCGCTTCGCTCTTCAATTTGGCTACAATCAACTGTTGTTGTGCACCCCAAGCTCTAGCTTGGGTTACGTGGGAAGTTTACTTGATGGTGCCCGGGCTTGGCGGTATTACAATGCTGGCTGCACCAGAGCACGCTTCACCGCACCCTTACAGCGGCCTACGACTCGCATCTTGTACGCGGCTGTGAGATTCTACTATTCTGCGAACAATTTATCCCCGGGCTATGATCGGGAGCGGAGCTTAATTGTCGGGACCAAGATGGACATCTCGCGAACTGTTAAGAGGTGTTCCCACCATTCTGGTAGCCATAGAGTCCGAACCCGAAGTAGGAGCCAACCGGTAGAAACGACTATAGTCTCTTTAAAGCGACCGACTCTGATCTCGACGGAGCCTTCGTCCTTGAAGAGAATAAAGAAGGCTGTTGTTTCCAAGGTAACAGGTCTAGTACAACCTGTATCTCTGCTTCATACGGGAGTCGGGGGATATTATTTGGTATTAGTGATGTATCCGGTATTTTCCTTTTATTTTACTTTACTATTATGTGTGATTGACCTCTCTTTTGTGTTTGTGCAGCAGGCACCTGCCGCAGCTGGGCCTGTTGAGCCGGGGTTGAGCCAGGCTCCTCCTTCCTTAGTTGAAGAGGCGAAAGTGATAGTTGATCCTCCTGAGGCGTCTTTGACCAAGGATCCTGCCATTGGAGACCATACTCTCCAGGAACCTATCCCTGACGTACCCTTAGCCGGGGATTTCAGTGACTGGGACAGCCCGTTGGAGGAGGATATCCCAACAGATGATATCCCCCCGCTTGACTTGGAGGATAAATTTTTTTCTAATATGATGGATGGTTATGATATCGGGGCAGAACACCCGTTGTGATCTCGTGCTTCGGATATGTTTCCCTTGGGCCAGCCTACCGGTGATCTATTTTCTCTTTATTTTACTGCCTTTCTCGAAAAGGTGGCTCAGATTATGACACCCTTTGTAGGCACTTCTCGGGTGGAATCTTTTAGTGGAGAGGGAAGTAGCACTGCAGCGGAGAAAGAGACTTTCGCTCCCTTGCAGGCATTAGCCCCAGCACCAGTGGAGGCAGCGTCGGGACTTGGAGAGAATGAGACCCAGGCTGCGGAGGAGCTCCTAGTTGGAGCCGATCCTCCGGGGGTTGATACTGGATGAATGCCTTCTCCTCCTATACCTGCAGAAAGTCCTGCTCCGGGAGTGGAGGCATCACCGGAGACTGGGGGACAAAAGAAAGTCCGGGCCGAAGGATTTGTCCGCGAGTCGAGTTATTCAGCAATTGTTGAGGCGACAGTCGTACAACCATTTGGAGTGGTTACACGACCATCGAGGATAACCGAACAACATCTGGCTCCCCTAGTAAGTAGGAGACTAAGCATTCCCCTCTTTCCTTGTGTAATTATTTCTTGGTTACTGATTTTGTCTTTATTTGTTTTAACAGTTATCCCTGCGTCAGTTAGGACTTCATCTGTTCCACCTTCCATAACTCCTCTTTCTTTGGCTGATGCGGAGAACTACCCCTCTTTCCACATGGAGTCTTTCTTCCGTATTCTTAAGCGGAGGGTGTTGGGTGTCTAAGAAAGGAACCGACCTTTTACCCAAGCCAAATCTTCGGCGTTGTCTCTAACAGAACTGATCCGAAAGTGCCCTGGGTACGAGGCCAAGGCAGATATTCCAGAATGTTGGTAGAGGAGCTTGAGACTTGTAAAACCCCTAATTTTTAAACCGTATTAATTATTTAATTAATTATTTAATTGATTTATAGCATTTAATAGCTAATTATAAGTAATAAAAAAATTTTATTTTTTTATTTCGAGGTGATCGTGCAATAGAGGATTTATGGAGTAATTATAATTCTTCCTTAATTATTTTCATGTAGGAGACCCTGTGGACAGTTGATAGATTTATTGTATGCACCAATATAAATTCCTTGCATTATATATATATATATATATATATATATATATAAAGTTTATTAATAGAAAAGAATAAAAGAAATAGTAATATATAGTATAATTATAACAATAATAATAATAATTTTAATAATTATTATTATTATAGAAATAGTAATAATAATAAGTAATAGTTATAATAATATTAGTAATAATAATAATAGTAATAATAATAATAATAATAATGATATTATTATTAGTACTAATAATAATGTTAATAAATAGAAAAGAATTAGAAAAAGAAAGAAAAATAAAATAAAATAAAATAAAATAAAATAAAATAAAATGGATCTAAACCCAAACCCTACCCAATATCCTAAACCCACTACCCGACCCTAACCCACCTAAGCTACCCGTCCCGCTGGAAAGTTCAATAGCAGCCGCAACACCAAAAACCCCCCTCCCCCCCCCCCCCCGCGTGGTGCCAAAACCCCTCCCTCTCTAATCTACCTTATATATATACATACTATTATATAAGTTGAAACCCTAAACCTAAATCCCATCTTCATCTCCACTCTGCGACATAGCCGCGCCGCCGCCCGGAGCTCCTGCACCGCCGCCGTAGACTGCACGACCGCCACCCCCGCGCCCCCGCGCGAGCACCGCGCACCCACAACAGCAACAATTGAACAACAACTTACATGTGTTCACGCCCCGATTCTCGAACCCTCGCTCGACCAAACTCGATCCCGTCTTCACCGGTATGTTCACGACCTAACCCCCTTCCATATCTGTGTATTAGATTACTTCGAACAACGCGTAAACCTAGACAAAAACAACGACCAAGTTGGCAAAAAAAGACAACTTTTAGGATCGCAGAAAACTGCGGTAACCACCTATGTTCACGGACTCATATCTCCCACCACAGAGATCCGAATCTAGTTTTTCTTTTTGGTATGGGAAGACCACATAATCTAGATTATTTTTTATTAATTATATTATTTTATTTGATGCTGTATGCAAAATTAAATTAGGTTAAAAATTACTAAAAATCTGTTTTTCCAACTTCTAAAACTTGTGATACGGAGCGCACCCCGTCGTGTACCAAGTGTACCGAAAGGTGCGCACAGTATACCCAGACGTGTGGGCTTTCGCGGAAACTGATTTGGACGCGTGTGCGCGTCAGAATCATCCCGTATCCGCAAAAAATCTCTGTATCGCGACTTTTGCAAAATACTGCGTTATTTAGTGTACGCTCGTGAAAATACGACGAAACTTGCGCCATTGGATTGGTGGTATCGCGCTGGTCCTGTGACCCAAGTTTTACGCGATTCTGAGACAGTTGACCAAGTCGCCTATTGGTGGGCCCCACAATTGATTTTTGGGCGAATTTGTGTACGACTCACCAGAATCCAAAATTGGATGTACCGTTGAGTTCGTATTGACGTTTAGAATTGGTTTAACCTATAATTTTATTCCAATTAGAGACCTTTACCCCTGACACGCTTTTTGGTGCAAAGTGGGCCACATGTAGACCCGCTTTGACCCGAAATTACCGTTTTGCCCCTGTGTCCAAATTGGACGAAAGGGTAGTGTTTTCTAGCTATCTCGCTTATTCTGGAAATATTGGTATATTTATTTCAGCATCCGGAGACGTTCATTCTGAGGCCGTGGTTTCTGATCATGTATGCTTGACTCCTGGACGTTACACTTTGCAGCTTCCTTGCCAGGCAAGATACCTTGCCAAATTGTTTATAGTACTTTTGTATGCTATTTATATTTTTGTATATTCATTGCATTTCTGTATATTCATTGCATGTGTAATTTCTTTCAGTCATTACTGTATATTAGATATGTTAACACACACATGACACTTAGTATCATGAGAGGACAATCAGTAGGCGTATGGGCTTTAACCACTCTGGTAAACCGTAGTATATAGCTCGCACTATAGTAGTGTGTCGCGTTGGTCGCTACCCCCGAGGTATGATGATTTCTGATATTCTAGACGGGTGTGTGAGTTGTGAGGCTTAGATCGAGTAGCCTACCCTTGCTCATACGTCGAAAAGTTGTCCTCATTTGCATTCATATAGATTGTCATGTACAGCGTACTTATATATTTTCAAACATTATGCATATTTACTGTATTCAAATTGGCATGCTTCTATGTATCTTGTTACGTCCCTCTGAGGACCTGGTCTCTTTCCAGGTGTAGATGTTCATGACTATTCGCAGGAGCACGGATCAGGACTTACTACTTATCTCTTCCGAGGAGGTCTTACCTTCTGAGCATCACTGATTATATCTAGCGATGGATCATCTTAGTTGATACACTTCTATCATCACCTTATTTTATATTAGAGATTTTATATCCCTCTCTCATTTTAGTATTGGTATAGTCATTGGTAGTGGATTTGTCTCCACCCGACTATTAGTTTATGGATTATTCAGACTCTTTATTCTAGTTTAGTTATATTCTTTTCTGTGACTTGTTGTGTGGATGAGATTAGTATTTCTGTGACACTATATTTATACCACATATGATTTTATATTTATATTACAGCGTACGTGTGTATTATGGTATCCATATATTGGAGTTGCCATATACATACGGCTAGCATGCTTACGTGTTCCTAGTCCTACGTATTTTGGGACTGGGGCGTGACATATTTTTGTGGTGGCCCATGCAGGTCGAGAGCATATTGTCTCGGTTACGTTACTGTACCGAGCAAGCCTGCGCATAGGATTAGAATATAGGATCTCATCCACTTATTTATCACCTCCCTTGAATTTATTTCGCATTCTCATTTGATTCCTTGCATTGCATCTTGCTTGATCACTTCTCAACGTCAATCTCCTCTCGTGCTTGATAAGGGTTAGGAAGATGACTTGTACTAGGTATATACACTCTAGTATTCAATAACACTATTAGTTAAATTTTTGTAAGTTTGGTAGTATGCCTCCTAACCTAGTATCACATAGTCCTCCTGACCAATTAATGAAATATAAATGAATGACACCAACTATAGACTTGCATAAAAGATAGGGTTTATTTAGACTGTAGAACTTAGAGGCCCATACACTCATTTGGTCGACTAGAGACCTTGACAAGTAGTTAGTATGGCAACTGTAGAGACAACGCCGGTCTTCTTAATGAACTTAAGTTATTCTGTACCTTCCTCCATCATAATCAAGCGCACTTATTTTTTTTTTGTACTACCTTGACTTATGCTGCTATTATAGCCTAGTTTTGCAAGCTTATTCTTTTATTGAGCTTGTTCATGACATATATATTATTGGGGGCCCACACTAATACATTGTCTACATCAGAATCGGTGTACTATGGTCTGATCAACCGTAGTACACTTGGTTTGCTCTTTGTATCACTACTTTATGTGGATTGAGATATAGTTGACTCAACTTGTTAGACGAATATACTTGCCCTCTAGACTGGTCAGAGCATATCATGTCAGGTACGTAACTGTTCTGATATAAAAATGCATATAGGAATTTACCAAATAAGATTTTAATCCACAACTGCCTTGACAACTTCCTTTCAAAATTCTCTAATCCCTTTGAATCCCGTACTTGTATTCTATCATCTCCTCCTTGAAATTCTTTATTATTGATTTCTGTCTTCCCCTATTTCAGAAAGACGAACGTTCGTGCTTAGTATAAGTTGATACACGGATAGTACAAGATATACTCCATAGGCCAAGCACTCATGATGACAAACAAGAGAGCGCAGGAACAGAAAGTCGTAGATACATGTACGACCTTAGTTATATGTGTCATTTTATACTCATAACCCCTTTGTGACACAAGATCTTAGATGTACAAATAGACGTATAATTATATATAAGGTAGTTTAGCATATATGAGGATGTATTGATATTCTACCTAGATGGCATACACGCAATGCTAATAGATGACGCGAGTAGCAGTAGTAGTATTCTCCTCCTATCACCATCTCGCCCCCTTGGTTGGCTCATCTTCTCTTCTCTATCCATTCCGTATCTCGTGCTTAACTCTTCCTATCTTAGTCATATCCTTTCGTGCAATCATGAACTGTTTGAATTACTTCAACCTCACCCTTATTTTGTTATTTAAAAACATAAATGGTCTAGTAAATGATTAATAACTAAAGGATGAGTTCATAACGATAACCCTTATGTATATGCACTATAGCAATATATGTATTCTTTTATTAATTTAACCCTTAAGTAGCATCATTTAGCCTAATAGAAATTTGTTAGATTGTTTGAAATAGATTATACTTCCAATAGTTTTATAAAGTTAGTCAAGACCTTAATTGTTACCCTAAAACCTAGACTAAGCCTAGGAAAGAATTGAAGGCACTTGTTACGAACTGACAAGTATGACAAATCGCTGGCAACATAGCGACAGCTGCAGCTAGAACGTTGTAGTAGAGTAGTCGAAGTATTTGCAGACATATTGGCCAGGTGGCATGGCAGTATTAGACTACGATACTTGACGGTTACAAAGAAAAATCATGATTGTGAGATTCAAGATAAGTATCCCAAGATTCTCGACCCAATAAATATATTCATCTTACAACTTAGACAATAGCCTCAAGAGACTGTGACTACTAGTAGAACTCTTGTAAGTTGGGTAGTGTAGATGAGTTAGAAATAGAATAATGTATGAACAATAAATGAGGAAGTGTTAGAATGGCAGACCACGACTTTTAGGAAGTACTGCTAGATAGCAATGTAATGTAATAACAATAATGATTTTTTTTATGAATATGGGTTAGTGTCAATTTCGAGAACAAAATTTTTGTAAGTTGGATAGAATATAAAAACCCTAATTTTTAAACCGTATTAATTATTTAATTAATTTATAGCATTTAATAGCTAATTAGAAGTAATAAAATTTATTTATTTTTTATTTCGAGGTGATCGTGTAATAGAGGATTTATGGAGCAATTATAATTCTTCCTTAATTATTTTCATGTAGGAGACCCTGTGGACAGTTGATAGATTTATTGTATGCACCAATATAAATCCTTGAATTATATATATATATATATATATATATATATATATATATATAAAGTTTATTAAAAAAAGAATAAAAGAAATAGTAATAAATAGTATGATAATAATAATAATAATGTTAATAATTATTATTATAGAAATAGCAATAATAATAAGTAATAGCTATAATAATATTAGTAATAATAATAATAATAATAATAATAATAATATTATTATTATTATTAGTAATAATAATAATGTTAATAAATAGAAAAGAATCAGAAAAGAAATAGAGAAAGAAAGAAAAAAAAAGAAAAAAAAATGGACCTAAACCCAAACCCTACCCAATATCCTAAACGTACTACCCGACCCTAACCCACCTAAGCTACCCGGCCCGCTGGAAAGTTCAATAGCAGCCGCAGCAGCAAAAATCTTCCCCCCTCCATGGAGCCAAAACCCCTCCCCCTCTAATATACCTTATATATATACTATTATATAAGTTGAAACCCTAAACCTAAATCCCATCTTCATCTCCACCCTGCGACATAGCCGCACCACCGCCCGGAGCTCCTACGCCGCCGCCGGAGACTGCACGACCGCCTCCCCCGCGTCCCCGCGCGAGCACCGCACACCCACAACAACAATAATTAAACATCAACTTACCTGTATTCACGCTCAGATTTTTGCACCCTCGCTCGACCAAACTCGACCATGTCTTCACCGGTATGTTCACGACCTAACCCCCTTCCATATCTGTGTATTAGATTACTTCGAACAACGCGTAAACCTAGAAGAAAATAGCGACCAAGTTGGCAAAAAAACGACAATTTTTGGGATCGCAGAAAACTGCGGTAACCACCTATGTTCACGGACTCGTATCTCCCACCACAGAGATCCGAATCTAGTTTTTCTTTTTGGTATGCGAAGACCACCTAACCTAGATTATTTTCTATCAATTATATTATTTTATTTGATGCTGTATGTAAAATTAAATTAGGTTAAAAATCACTAAAAACCTATTTTTCTAAGTTCCAAAACTTGTGATACGGAGCACGCCCCGCCAAACAGGACCGCCCCGTCGTGTACCAAGTGTATCGAAAGGTGCGCACGGTATACCCAGACGTGTGGGCTTTCACAAAAATTGATTTGGACGCGTGTGCGCGTCGGAATCACCCCGTATCCACGAAAAATTCTCATATCGCGACTTTTATAAAATACTGCGCCATTTAGTGTACGCTCGTCAGAACGCTACAAAACTTGTGTCATTGGATTCGTGGTATTACGTTGGTCCTGTGACCCAAGTTTCACGCAATTCTGAGACAGTTGACCAAGTTGCCTATTGGCGGGCCCCACGGTTGACTTTTGGGCGAATTTGTGTACGACTCACCGGAATCCAAAATTGGACGTACCGTTGAGTTCGTATTGACGTTTAGAATTGGTTTGACCTATAATTTTGTCCCATTTAGAGACCTTTATCCATGGCACGTTTTTCGGTGCAAAGTGGGCCACATGTGGATCCGCTTTGAACCAAAATTATCGTTTTGCCCCTGTATCCAAATTGGACGAAAGGGTAGTATTTTCTAGCTATCTCGCTTATTTTGGGAACGTTGGTGATATTTATTTCAGCATCCGGAGACGTTCATTCTGAGGTCGTGGTTTCTGATCCTGTGTGCTTGACTCCTAGACGTTATACTTTGCAGCTTCCTTGCCAGGCAAGATACCTTGCCAAATTTTTTACAGTACTTTTGCATGCTATTTATATTTCTGTATATTCATTGCATTTCTGTATATTCATTGCATGTGTAGTTTCTTTCAGTCATTACTATATATTAGATATATTGACACACACATGACACTTAGTATCATGAGAGGACAATCAGTAGGCGTATGGGCTTTAACCACTCTGATAAATCGTAGTATATAGCTCGCACTACGGTAGTGTGTCGCGCTGGTCGCTACCCCCGAGGTATGACGATTTTTGATGTTCTAGACGGGTGCCAATCCAGAAGTCTAGAACACGCCCTGCGCGTAAAACTATGTCTCCCGTCTGTAACGTGGCAGACAAAGCTTCTAGCAATGCCCCAGTGCCAATCCAGAAGTCTAGAACGCGCCCTTTGCATAAAACTTCGTCTCCCGTCTGTGACATGGCAGACAAAATTTCTGACAAGGCCTCAGCACCAATTCAGAAATTTTAAACGCGCCCTGCGCATAAAAATACATCTCCCGTCTATGATGAGGCAGATGGACCCTGGGATCACATCAAGGGAAAACGAGTGGCGGATCTCCCAACCGCTAGACTTGTACGCCCACAAGAGAAGAAGTTGTCCACTCTACAGATTACGCGGACATTCCCTATTTCACAAGAACCTGTGCAAAACTCCAAATTGTGCCAGGATAGGTCTGTCCGTGTAAAGGAGACTCGTCTTACAGGAAGATACACTCCTCAAACAGATGATGGATTATATGCCGCTCAAATGGGTGGACTACTGTATTCCTATGGCCGAGAAAGGATTATGGTTCCCAACCTCCACAGGCATACTGATGTAAAAAGGCAAAATAAGACTTCTTCTTCTTCTTCTTCTTCTTCTGCTAATCTTCCTGATTTGCGTGATTTCTTGATCCAGAAACGCAAAGATAGGGGTCATAACCAGGATTCAGTTTCCCTAACTACCAAGCGTGGGGAGATCATGTGGGAAGTAGCGTCAACACCTAACGTCTTCATGACATATGGGCCACATGAAGAATCTGTCTTTATTGTTCCACCGACTCACAACGATCAACATCAAATAATCTTCGGTCGAATGTGGAATAGACCGATTGTACAAGAAGAATCTTGCGAGTCTGATGCTGGAAAAATGCAAATCCACAGATATAGCCCTCAGGCTTTGAGGATTATGCAAAACATGGGTTATGATCTGAAGTTGAAGCGAGGCCTCAATTATGAAAAAGGCAGACGAATACCGTTGCATGGTGATCTATACTGTCAACGAAATCGTTTTGGGTTAGGGTTTACCACATCTCTTGCAAACTCTAAACCTCTAGAGTCTGATCCTATAATACCAGAGGCAGGTCCTTCTAAATCAACTTCTGTGGACAAAGGCAAACAAAAAGAAGAAGAAGAACCAGACAACGACATGTCTGGGGGTGGTCTACCTCGACAAAACAGAGCAGCATCCAAAGCTGGGGGTAGAATTCCCTCTGAGTCCAAAGATGATACAACTATGACCATCTTTCCTGAGGACCGTATGACCCAGGTATCAAGAGCCCGAAAGCCAAAGGGGACTCTCTCCTTCAATGAGGATGACATCATTAAAATCTTCAATATATTGATGAAGGAAAACAAACTTCGGCTACCCAACATCAGATACCCTGAAAGGATTGGCAAGGTCGATGACCCAGAATATTATCTCTTTCATCGGTATATTCATCACCCCACGAAGGCATGCTATATGCTGAAAAGGAGAATCCAGGAGTTGATTGACGCCAAAGTTATCACTTTGCATTTATAAAGAGAAGACGGTGTCTCCCCAGATGAGCAACCTTTAGGACTATCCCCACTCAGAAAATCACTCCCCAATAAATTTTTTGGACATGAGTTCACGTCCATATTACCTCTGAACTGTTGTCCAAACATTTTTGTTTCCCTAGCTGAATTTGCCATGTCCAAGTGACCTCTGAGCAAACCTTCCAGTTTGTGGCTATAGATCAGTTCACGTCCATACTACCTCTGAACTACGTCTCTCTATTTTCTCCAGCAGAGTAAATCTATTACCACAAAAATGGTCATTCTCATATTTCCTCTGCCCTATTTTTCTTTACCCCCACCATATCTTACCACATCCACATTACCTCTGAGTAAGATATTTTCAGAACTTTTCCATGTCCACATTACCTCTGAGTGAAGTTCTTCTCTTTGACTTCCTACTATCATGTCCGCATAACCCCTGATAGTGCTAGTCGTTTTAGCTTATTATCTGTACTTAAAATACGTCATGGATAATAAGTCCACAACCCAGATGAACAAATCAACTCTTGGTTCTTCATCTCCAGCAAGTGCCTACGTGTAATATTTTCTCCTTCGTTACAAATTCTTGTAAAGAGCCATCATCCGTATCCAAGAGTCCCGGGTACGCAATGGATGATGGATCCTTAAAATCCCCCAGCGGAGCAATCATTAGGTCTACTTGCACACTCCCGCAATGACTATTCAAACCAGTCTCATTAGACGCTAGCCATGTTCATATTACCTCTGAGCTATTGTCCCAATAATTTTCCCAACGGAATAATCTTTTGGTCTATCTTCATGTTTGGATAGACCACACTCAACGAATCACTCCTCAAAGAATTTTTCAGACACTAGTTCATGTTCATATTACCTCTGAACTGCTGTCATAATATTTCTCTCAGGCTGAGTTTGTCATGTTAATATTACCTCTGAACAAACCTTCTGGGTTTGGCTATTGATTATCATGTCCATATTACCTCTGATATCGATTGTCATCTCAACTTAGCACCCGTACTTAACTCTAAGTACGCTAGTGGTGTTAGGTCCACGAAAACTGCCACATCCATATTACCTCTGGCAGGGCTTGTCTTAAACTTATTACTTGCACTCACGTGCACAAGAAGTAATAGGTCCACCAAATACCCCCCGGTGGGAAGCCAGCAATGGAAATGAATTGTTCATGTCCATATTACCTCTGAACTATCATCATTTTCTCCAGCAAAGAGAAAGTCAGTTCATGTTCATATTACCTCTGGACTATGTCTCTGCATTACTCCCACAGAGTCATATTTTACCGCGGCTATATTACCTCTGGCAGGACTTGTCTCAAACCTATTACTTGCACTCTCGTGTACAAGAAGTAATGGGTCCACAAAAAATCCCCCAGCAGGATGTCTTTACTAGCCCCAAAACCTATCACATCCATATTTTCTCTGATTAGGCTTGTTTTCGAACTTATTATTTGCACTCAACGTGCGCAATAAATAATAGGTCCACCAAAAATCCCCCAGTGGGATGTCCTAAACAAATACAGTATTGTATTACGTACATATTACCTCTGGTATGATGTCCAAAGCTCGCACAAACAATCATAAAGAAATGGAGGGTCCTTATATGATTGCAAATGGCGCTCACAAATTAGCCAAACCTAATGGAAATTTGGTAATGGCTCCTATCAACGGCAAATTCCTGAAGAAGTACTATACTTGATCTCCTTTGCTTAACGGAGTATGATGAAGATCTTATTCTGACGATACCACGCACAAAGGTTAGCTGGATCATATTCTATCAGATTCATATGACCTCTTAATGGATATGCTTAACTAATTTGTAAACCTATCATGTTCATATTACCTCTGATAGTGTTTAGTATACAAATTTAGTTGGATTATATTCTATCAGGTTCATATTACTTCTGGATAGATTTACATTCAGCAAAAACCTTAACGAAAGTATGTCATGTTCATGATACCTCTGATATCACTTTCATCTTAGCCTATCATATTCTAAAGTGATAGGTCCACAAAGTCAGAAAATGTATCTTTATTATCTCGGAGAAATTACAGGAGAAACAAAAAAAAGTACATAATTAGGGAAGAGCAGTTAAATTGCGAATCTGTCGCGCCAAAGCAGCCATCCTCTCATTCTGGGAGTTCAAAATGTTAGCACAAGCCCGTTCCAGCCTTGCTTCGTCGTTGCTCAAGCGAGATAGTTCGGACAGAGAATTAACAAAACTTGCGTGGATGATACCCGCATGTGTCAAGTTCTGCTGAGCTGTCTTCACTTGGCCCTCAAATACATCACGAACTACCGATGTCTTGAGAAGCCTCTCCATTGCCTGAGCGAGTTCAGTTTCCAATTCTCGAACCCTCGCTTCATTTACCTCACATTCGGCCTGGTACTGAGTCAGCTGAGGAATAACCTCCACCAAGACAGCCTGCTCTTTATCTATCTCTTGCTGCTGTTCCTGGATGGATTTGTTTAGAGATTCTATTTGCTCAGCAAGTTCAGCATTTAGAGAGTCATACTCAGCTTGAACCAGATCGTCGATGCTGCCTCGGGATAGATGCAAATATTCGTTAATGGGTTATTCTAAACCATTAACTATTTGCTCTAGCGCATCAGCTCTTTCAGCGTCATTAAAATTTCTAATCGGCGCTACAGTAAGCTTGGAGGACATCTTCAGAGCATCAAAGCTTAGGTTCTTCTCCAGCACCATGGATATCAATTCTTTCAAAGTGCGATAGAATATGCTAGTATATTGTTCAACTAGCGTAGCAAAGATCGAATGTATGTTGGGAGTGGCCGCCATATCGGTAAATCTCCTATCCGGAAGGACTGTAGAGGATGCCGCCACAGTCGTTGCTTCAACAGATGGCGCGACAAAAGAAGAGACTCCAACAACGGTTGAAGTTGATGGCATACTCAACAAAGGAGGCACAGTCGAGATAATGAGCTCATCCTCCTCTGATGTTATTTGAACTGCTACTGGCGGGATGACACCCGAGAATGTTGCGGATGAAAGATCGGCAGCTTCAAAGCATGCTTCCTCGACGTCGAGCACCGCCGTTTCATTAGCTGAATCCGCAACAAAATCAGAAGTTATGTCAACTCCGTCCTCCCTAGAGATGTCTTTGCCTGAAAATAAAATAAGAGAAAGTTAATATCAATTTGATGTTAATTTTCCTAAAGAAAGCGTGAAGACAACATTTACCCATGGCCGATGGTATGTATGTTGCGTCTGCAGCCTGTATAGCTAAATCATTTCTTAATGATGCTAAACAAGCTGTCATACCTGGAGAAGAGGGTACACCAACTGACGTTTGAGGGTAGTCAACCCAGTCGTCACCCAGATCCACTCGAGGTTCATCGGGTGGAATCTCGCTCGAGATACTTACAGACGAAGGAAGGGCTATCCCCATTTGTCTGGATGAAGGTATATTGATTCTTATTATGCTCGGCCTCGAAGGCGATCTTGAGACACTACCAGCAACGATGGTAGCGGCAGCAGTCGCGGGCAAAGAATCTCCAGCACCGGCAGCTAGGACTGTGGAGGTTCCCTCTCTAAAAGGCAAAGGACCCATGATCAAAGAATCATCCCCAACAGGGGAAACAATGGGCTCACTCCTGGAAGAGGCCCCCCTGGTGGAAGTCTTTTTAGGACCTCCAGTAGTCAGCTTCTTCTTGCGGGGGGGGGGGGGGGGGGGGGAGGCTCTTTCAGAGTGGAAGCCTTTCGTTTATTGGAGATTATGAGAGGCTCTGCTGGCGGAGCTATTACGCCTCTCGGTACAATTAGCAAATAGTCGTCTGTACTGGTGGTTTCATCATCTTCATCCGAGGAAACAGACGGTATCTCCTCTCTCCCAGTGGACCTATGGGAGGGCATCCTGAAACTTTTATGTACATCAAAATTACGATGGAAGGTATTGATGGACGCATAAAACTGCGCATACGAATAGAGAATGCGCAACTCCATGGAGAGAGAAGTCGCGGGCACAGCAATGGTTGCTCCGGTACAACCTATTATGAAGTACCGCCATCATCTAGCTCCATCAATAAGTCCACCTTTGAACTTGAAGCTAGTGATAAGATTTCCCACGTACAACTGGTCGTTCCCAAATTGCTTGGCAAACCGGCTGGGCAGATAAGGCTCCAAATAGTAGTGGTCCTCACTTCTGTACAGCAGGTGGAAAGGTCTAATGCAGACCAACCAGTAAAAAGCTTCAGGAGAAAGAATAGTCTTCCCCTGACCCGTGTCCTGAAGTTTCGTCCCCTGTTGATTGATATGTACAGGGGGGACGATGCAGTAGAACTTCCAACTATAGGCAAAATTTAGTGCTAGCCGACAGTCTATGACGCTAGTCACATTCCAAGAAGAATTTCTGTAATTCAACAGGAAGTTATTGCCCGAACCACTGGCCGATCCGAGAGGCATCACTTTGGTGTTGTGAAGGATTAACCATCCCATCAGATATAAGAATGACAATTCCACTATGGGAAATCCTTCACGCTGTGTATCATCAGCCAGCAGTCCCTCAGTAATGGCCCTCAGGCCAGCTTGAATTCTGCACACCATGGCAGGGAGCAGGCCCAATCTCGCTCCAAACACCAAACGCACTGCGGGCCATAAGGTGTTGCGATGAATGCGATCCGCAGACGCGATACCAGGAACCACCCATCGGCGCAGCCAAACAGAAAAAAGCCAGCCAGTTGAGCTTCTCTTGATAGAGGCTTTCGGCAATGCCTCATATAGCTGTAGGCTTTGGTTCCTGCAGGATAACCCCCTATCTCTTCGTTGAGAACATAGTCTTGAGCCCCCGCATATTTAATGAGATCATCGACTGTGTTGGCACTAAGCATGCTTAGAAGGTTCAAGGGTTTATCTCTGCTATCTACAACCTTATCCTGTTTGGCATTTCTGGCTTGATGGAAGAAGAGGTAGGATGCCCATTTGTTGATGTAGGCCAAATCAGAGGGCTCTTTGTAGAAGGTGGTGCATGCAAGATAGTGGCTCATCAGCTCCTGGCATACTGCAATTGCCCGAGGGTTCGTATCCCTCAGCTCCCTGTTTGTGGGAACATACTCTTCATAAGGAGTGTCTTCCATTGGCAGCTTTGAAATATCTGCCATCTCATGAAGGGCTAAGCCTAACTCACCTAGCGGAGTGGCGAAAGTCCCAGTGAGCGAGTTATATCGCTCCATCAAAGCTAAGAACAAGTTGGGGTTGAGAGGTAGCCCAACACTAGTGGCACTCACAGCCGCAAATAAACCAATACTCTCCAGCTCCGTTTGGAAGTGCTTCAGGGCCCAGGCAATTAAACTGGCCCATCGAAGATTCTGGGGGCTAAGCCATCCACTGGTGCGAGGGTTAACCTTGGGGTATACTCCTCCCTGCCCCATAAAGTCATTACAAAAAGTCGCTATTTGAATCGGCTGGATCAGTGAAGTGTCTTCACTCGGGACGCTGTCCGGCAGTAATCCTCTGAAAGGCATGACATGGCCTGAAGGACTGCTCACAAAGGACCCTCGGTTCAATCCTTTCTTATAAAAGATCTTCCCCGGCTGGCCGTAAAGATCGGGAGTCAGAGTCCAAACCATCTTTCTGCGATGGGTGGCTTGGAAGAACGCTGAGATAGGGTAATCTCTAGGCATCCTTGACAGATACATGACCGTTCCCTCAGCAGAAAACACCCAATCTTCCTTCTTGGGCTTAGTCTGGGATTGTTTATCGATAACATCCCCAAATAAGAAACCTGGTTTCTTATATTCAGTGCCGTCTAAATACGTCAGGGGCTCCCCACTGATCATACTCAGCAACATTCGTTCTTCTTGGGATAAGATCAGAGTTCCCCTTTCTTGAGGATACTCGGTTCCAAAGATGGAGAATGTCACATGGGACAAGTCCTCCCGATAATTGGAATTCAGCATCGCAGCAGCAAAGCCCATCACTTCAGCCAAAGGAGGGATTTATAGGTCCACTGCAAGAAGCAAGAAAACAGTCAGTTTTACGCTAGACGCTACACTTTTGCAGTATACGCCAAGGCCTAACAGTCTGAGCTTTTACGCCAGACTGCAAAAATTTGACTTTTTACGCTGGAATTTACTTCCAGTGCGTAAAAACTCAAAATTGGCAGTATACGCCAAAACTTGACAATCTGAGTTTTTACGCCAGACTGCAAAAATTTGACTTTTTTCGCTGGAATTTATATCCAGCGCGTAAAACTCAAAGTTTGCAGTATACGCCAAATTTTGACAGTCTGAGTTTTTACGCCAGACTGTAAAAATATGGAGTTTTACGCTGACACATTAGAAATATGGGCGTATTGTTGCGCATACACGTACAACGTGTGCGGAAGGTCCTCTACTCCTCTCGAAGTCTTTACCTGTGATGCCCGGAGCGCAGCTCGACGGTGGAGCACTTCGTTCGGAACGGGGCTCGCCCAGTCTAATGGGGATTGCTCGTGCTTGAGCAGAGGAGCGAGATGTGGAAGTGGCTTTCTTTCCCTTAGAGACGGAGACCTGTTTTGGTGCCATGGCGAAACTCAGAGTTCTCAGAAAAGAGACGAAGATGAAGAGTTCTCAGAAAGAAAGGGTTTTGCAGAAACAGATGAAGGGTTTTTCTCTCAAGACCTTGGGCTATTTATAGAGTTCAGATAACTCTTCGAATCCCTAACCAAATCCGATTTTTTATAGTCAGTTTTGATTTGGGACCACGTCAGCCTATCATTTGAAAAAAAAGACGAACAGTCATGTTGAGTAACGGATCCAGATTTTACACGCAGAGCAAAGATCCATGATTTTTACGTTCAGAAGTTTTTACGCTCAGAAGCTACAAATCTACGGTTTTACGCTCAGAAGCTACAAATCTACAGTTTTGACGCTCAGAAGCTACAAATATATGATTTTACGCTCAGAAGCTACAAATCTACGATTTTACGCTCAGAAGCTATAAATCTACGGGCTCACGCTCAGAAGCTACAGATCTACGATCCTACGCTTAGAAGCTACAGATAGCCAATTACAAGGGTTTACGCAGAAAATGCTCCTTTTTGGCTGCAAAATATTCCAAGTGCCTGAAACACATAGATGCCAGCATTGAAGATGACTCTTTTTCTTGGGCCATTGGAAGTTCATTCGAAGTCTAGCCAGAATCCTTTACATCTAAGTTCAAGTATGGCCTGTTCTGCGGACATTTCTTGCCCTGTTTCGAGGAATTTTCGGGAAGCCATTCTTGAAGATGATGTTCTGAACAAAAATTCTTCGTATCAGAGAAATGATAGTTCAGAATTCTATGCGACTCCTCGTCCAAAAACAGCATGACAGTTGGATCTCCAAGACAACTTAATGCTAAAGAGCTTTTCACGCATCTTACGTTACGCGTAAAAGTCGGGACGTGACCAGATAAGCGTTTATCAGAGTCAACGTAAAAAATTACTCAGACGTGTTGAAGCTGCACATTATCAGACTTTCTCACATCAAATATGGCAAATCAGCAATGCGTAAGAGAAGACTAGTTTATTAATCATGATTACATATGATGGAAATTCAGTTTACAAAGGATTTTTTATTTTCGTGATTACATATGATGGAAATCCTTTTTTACAAAGGATTATTCATTAACATTCAAGATCATGATGGGAATCTATTGCGCCAGGTTCTCATTTGATGGAGATCTTTTTCTTCTTCTACGGTACTTCATCGGCTTCCTGGACCGATGAACAAGAAAATGGCTAATTGCAGGAGGATACAGAACTGGGCCTGTTTAAATTATTCAAGCCCCCTCCATACGCCATGGCGGCCACGTCCTAGAATTGTGTTAGAGATTCAGACCCAACACAATACTGGAAGACACGACCAAGCTGCCCACCAGGGTCCAGCTTCATAATAGGGGAAAATACAGCTAGCAAGCTGTGTGGTCCAATGAGACCCTTCCTCTCTCCTGGACGAATCGCCATATAAAATTGCTGATTATCCCAAGCAAAGGAAGCTATGATATCCTTCCATGATCCATCGTTGCAGAGGCTATTTGCTCGAAGATGCCTCTTTTTACGGCTTCTTACATGCTGGAAGAGCATAATCTTCTTCTTCCTCAGTACAGCCCAAAGAATCTTAGCGGCCATCTTTGTGGTGAAGGAAGTATGAAAAAATAGGTTCACTCGCTTGCCTTTATATAGGCGAAAGAGAACATACCAAATCCCAACAACTTCTTAAATATCGTCGAGAAATCAGCCTCGAAGAATGAGTCAAATTTGACCACTTCATGCTTCATTCAAAGTATTTCAAATTACAAGGAATTTGAAAACTTTGAAGGGGGTCTTGTAGAAGCATGAAAAATACGCTGGAGAATTATATGCGTAAAACCCTCAACATACATGAAGCACGCGTAAAACAGAGCTTCAGCACTGTGTGACGTAAAACATGACTTCAGAGTTGCCCGCGTAAAGCAGCGCTTCAAGGCTGTTGTGGCGTAAAAGGTTATTATGCCTCCCTACAGCGTAAAATACGTTTGTCTTTAATGCAAACGTAAAGTCATACGAGGAACTCTTCGTATTCCTCGAATGAATCTGTCAGACAGAATAGTGAACCTGACTCCTGACAAAAGTACTGCACTACGATCGAGAGGACGGCTGTAATGATGATTCTGCACGGAGACCCAGTCTGTCTTTTAGTGATATATCCTTGATACAAGTCATTTTTACGCATTCAAGGAATACGCTGTCTATTCTACACAGGCAGAGACGAGCTTTTACGCTCAAGATAAGACGAAATAAGATGCCACGTCAAAAGTTGTTTCTCATGCAGAGCTCGAGGCATATCTCGGTATTTAATGCGCGAGATTGAGTCATATCTCTGCATTTAATGCACGAGATTTGGTTCTATCCTTTATAATTTTGTCATGACTGGGAGAGCTAAAACTAGGGCTAATACGCTTACATCACCATCCAGGCATTTTACGCCAACCAGGCTATTTTCCACCATAGGAGCACGCCATATGCTATCTCCTCGAAATACGCCAACTCAGGCTATATTTGCAAAGGTACGTGATAAGGTTATTTGGCCCAGAATACGCTCAAGACCCCAGTCAAGAAGAATAATTGGCTATTTTTACGCTGGTTATCTATTATTCATGCAGCCTCAAGTTTTACGCGCTATTTGGCTTTTACGCCAACAAGACAGCTATTTGGCTTTTACGCCAACAAGACAGCTATTTGGCTTTTATGCCAACCATCTTTACGCGAGGGGCAGTTACCTACGTGGCTTGCATGCCGTGATCTTCGAGAAGCAGTTATACGTGTTACCTCATAATGGGACACGCGTCATACACGGATTCATGAGATCATTCAAACGTTGGTAGCAGTTATTATAACCGCCGCATAAAAGGTACAACTTTCTCTATAGTTGTGCTCCTACGCCGACTGGACAGTTACTGTGACTGAGCTCTATAAATAGAGACCTCCGGTCACA
The DNA here is from genome assembly GCA_036927795.1 of Iris macrosiphon. NCBI lineage: Eukaryota > Viridiplantae > Streptophyta > Magnoliopsida > Asparagales > Iridaceae > Iris > Iris macrosiphon. The sequence goes on along the minus strand of JAYESA010000014.1, from coordinate 25,105,851 downwards.
GGAGTCGAAGGTCGAAGGTGGAAAAGAAAGAGATCAAGAGATCAGAGAGAGAGAGAGAGAGCACAGACAGAGAGTAGTGATTGACGACTCTGGCAACGAGAATCCAATCTCTCCTGCAATATTTGAAGCTTTTTCTTCTTCTACAGCACTTCTTCATCATCATGTGGTCCAAGAGACAAAGTGATCGACCGCATATCAGACTCCTATAGCAATATTTTCCCAGAATTATTTTTTATTATACTTAACATCCTTGTATAGGATTAATTATACTCTTTTTTTTCTTGTTTGTAAACAAAGAAAGGGTTTCGTATAAACCTAGTTTCATTCTTCTGTTTATCATCAAACAGATATGTTCCTTTACGGTTTTACTCCTCGCTTTGCTCTTAGACCCGTGCCAACGTAAATGCTTATGTTCACACAAATGAATTGCTTGCATGCTTATATGCTAACTTGTACTCGTTGCCTCGATTTAATGCTTGTCACTTATATGCATTTCATAATTCATCGCACTTCATTATCTGTTATTCACTCAGTTGAGGCAGGAAGGCTATCAAGATAGTCGTTCCGAGCCAAGTATAGAACATTGAAAGTATTCGGGACCGTTAGGTCGCCAAGATATTTCCTGAACTAGGGTACTGCATCAATGGACAGTTAAGCAAGATAATATCACAACATCTCTAAAAATCAATACTCGTTCTATACTGAATCCAACAGATCGGGGAGTCGATATTGTAGACTGAATAATCTTGACTCGAATCCCATACCTGTACCCGAATCTGTAACAGTATCTGTACCTGTGCGAATCTGAAAAACTTGATGATACACATGGTCACGAACAACTTGTGCACAAGGTGAGTTTTTGAATCTAGTTCCGCGGACTGTCGCCGGGGCACTGGGGCCGATCCAGTCTAGACGGAGCCGTTTGGTAGTCGTCTGTTATGGGCGGGATGGGTGCAATGCCACATTTTTGCTTGCATACCATCTTTGCCTCGAGACAACACCATCCTTTATAGCGTCATGCCAGTGACCTTCTGTCATATAGATTAAGTTGGCTCGATTGCGGCAATCCGCGTGCGAGTTATTGCATCGCATCCAATAATCTGAAACACCTGAATGATCATGGGTATAAGATACTTGTACATAATCAAACACTTGAACATCTTCTGCAAAACACCTGATAATCCGTGTAACTCGTGCATCCGAAATATAACCTCGTTCACGACACTTGTGTTTGCATATGCTATTGCCCCTGGATTTTATTATAAATGCTTGTGCTTGGTTTAACATAGTTTGCCTTGGACATGGAGGGACGAATGGTAAGTTGGTAAGTCTCTTCGTGTTCTTTTATATCGCACGGTGTACTTCCACACGAGTTTGTTAAGACGTGGAGTTTACTATGGAGTTTTGGAGCGTTGCGACCGGAACTGAAGCACATATACAAGACATAATGTTGGAACATCGCCTATGTATCATTCCACAAATGTAGCCACTTGGCATACTTTTACTATTTCAGAGAGAGGGAGGCTTGAGCGACGTGCAATATCGGCCAAGCACCGCTTGTAACACTTGTTCAATATCAATAAAAGAGATTATTTTATTTCTATACTTGTGTTATTTAATGCTTTTGCTATTGACGACTCTGTGAACTTGTTACCAATCACCTGTGCGTTTCTTATTTCGCTGCACTCGGACTATCGGTGCGACTATGTGGTTTAGATATCTTACCGCATGTTTGAATCATGGCCTTGCACGGGCGCAGCTTACGCTCGTGCGACATCACGTCAAGATGGGAAAGATCGTCCCGCCGGAGCGCTGGCACGGTGATTCGTGCTAGCGGGGACGGCCGATTACCTACGAGAGATCGGGGCGTGACATACGTTGCTCAAAATGAATCTCCCATTGAGTATCTATTTGTTGTGTCCATGGATCATTTTCGAATGGTTCCAATAGTTCAACGTCTTCCTCATCTGCGGTAGTTGATACCATATTTACAGAGAAAGCCTGTTTGAATATGTCATCCATACTTTCGTCAGAATCCCAAAATGATGAGTTAGAGGAATGAGAATATCTCTTCTTCTGATTTTGAACTTTCAGGACTTGTTGGTGGTGTAACATATCCTAAACTACGACCGGTTCGTTGGTAATATATTTTTGGCTTGCCTTTAGGAGAGAGGTAACGTATAGGAGTCGGTCTGCATTTTCCATAATTTAGTCCCAAGCCAGATTTTAAGTTGTAGCCCATCATTTGTATGATGTTCTTGGCTGTAACGATACGGTTGTATCTTCTCCATATTCTCGTCAGAACCATTAGTCTGCGCGACTCTTTTGTTTCTAGATTTGCCAAAAATTATATGATGTTGCTTGTCCTGTCTCGTTGGGACTATGAAGTATGCCTGCTCATATTGTTCATATGACGAACCATATTGGAATGGAGATGCCACGGGTATGGACAGAGGTGAAGAGCCTCTAAGAATTTTTTAACAAAGAGTTTAACATCAATGTAGTACAAAGTAGAGTCTTCTTTATTCATGAAATATAAAAAATTTATTTTCCTCATAGTCAGCAGAATCTTCAGCCTTGACAGGAGGCTTGGCAAGATTGATGACTAGAGGTTGATTTACTGATGTTGATGGCTTGTTACGACGAAGGTTAATAACAAGTGGCTCATTCTCCAGTGTTGGTTGTTCATTGCATCAAAGGTTGATGACTAATAAAGATGACTTGTGCAAGTCGATGCCGAGAGGCTTTGAAGGAGTTGGACGAGTAGTACGTCCTTTTACTCTGATTATCAGAGGCTCTTCTTTTGGAGTATTTTCAGCTTCATCACTAGCTTGATTAGCTTCCTCTTTTATATACTCTGGTGTATAGAGTGCAGAGTCAACGAAATAGGCTTCGACACCTTTGAAAGGGTTGAGGTCAGCTACCTCTATTTTGACCTCTCCTCTACTGTTCACATACTTGAAGCATTGATGTAGGGTGGAGGATATAATTTTATGCTCGTGTATCCATGACCGTCCCAGCAAAATATTATAGGATACGTCAGATCAATCACATAGCATGTGACTTCAGTACGTAGATCGCCTATCTGAATTTTTAGGCGTATCTTTCTCAGTGGTTTACTTCTTCCAGCATTGAAGCCTAGAATGGTAGTACTGGTAGCAGACATGTTATGCATCACTATCTTCAATCCTCTCAGTAGACTTTTAGGAATGATGCTGAGTGAAGAATCCGGATCGATGTGAATCTAGTTCACCTTAATAGATCTGATGTAACCAGTATAATACAGAGGCATGTCATGTTGATTATCTTTGAAAAGCATGTCATCTTGCGTGAAGGTGATGTTAGAAATCTTTTCGATCATACTGTGGCATTGAGACACGATAATGGCTCTTCATCAGGAGTCTTGAGCTAAGCTAAGCATGAGTCCGCATGTAACGGAGCTTCGCTCAAAGCTTCACGAGTCTCCTTCGACAAACGAAGCAACTCGAATATGGAGAGTCGGGCTGGGGTATTGGCCAGTTGTGCTAATATATCAAAATTTGAGGGCTTTTCAAGTCTTTGGTGTACATTCTTCTTTAGAGATTTGTTGAAGCGTACTTCCTTTTGCTTTTACTTTCTCTGCCATAGTAGGCTTCGAAGGACCAAATTCGGTTGTGACCGGAGCAACAAGAGTTGGCGAAGTAGGAAGTGTGTCAGGAATATCTTCCGGGACAGATTCATAAGCTTTATGATAATCTTTGCCGGACCTGGTACCAGTCATGGCTTCTTCTTCGGACATCGGAGAAAGAAGTACCATATTACAGGACTTGAGTTTCTTTTTATTATGCCCTTTCTTGGAGTGAGTTTGTGGGCTGGTCTCATCATAGCCCAATCCACTACAGAATTTATTGGATTGTCCTCGGAGTTGTTGAGGAATACGTCGTCCCTTCCCAAAGTTCAAACCTTCAGCTTTCTAAAAATCATACCCCATTTTTTGCATCAAGTGTACAGATTGTTGGTTGTATTGATGAAATTGGGGGCGATCCTCCTCAAGCACCTGAGTCGAGGTCGATGCTCTAATGGTTGCAGAAGGAGGATGAGAGATTTTTGTAGGAACACCTTCATAAGAACTAAAGATTTGTTGTGCCATATATAACGGAACGCTGCCAATCATGGACCATTGTCGGTGCGTCAAGCGAAACTTGCGAGTAGAGCTTTGTAGGACAATGTTCAGATTTTAAAATCTGACATCGAGAGATACATCTTCCTGATGTTGGTCCTGATCTCTGTCTAAATGAGGATCCGAAGAAATCATATTGCATAATTTATACTTCTTACCCTTCTTAGATTTTTACATAGAAGATGTGGCTCCCTGGTCCCAAGCTGACAGCAGATGGGGATGAATCAACATAATGTCTCCATGATCTGTGGTAAGAGGCACCAATTCCTCTGTTTGACTTCTAGGAGGCAGAAGATTTACCACTTCTACCGTATCTCGAGGTATTGGGACGACGCCGTTGGAACTTCTTGTGCTGAAAAGTCACCGAATTGAAGAGACACCATATTGGCAATGACTGTCTTTTCTTCGTTGTGAAGGGTAATAGCTTTAGCATCTATCAACTATTGTATCTTCCTTCACAAGATATAACAAGCCTTGGTAGGATAATTTATGTATCGGTGGTACAAGCAGTAATTTGGGATGTCTGTTTTACCAGCCTTATTTGGTCGGTTGACTTCAGGCAACTGTAACTTGTTGCTTTTTATCAAGCATTCAAAAATGTTGGGAATATCGTTTTCGTCAAAGGAATATTCTTCCTTATGTCTGAAAGATTATGTAGGATTTTGTGTTGGAGGAGAGGTGGGTCGCTTTGACAAATTTATTGCGATTATTCTCACTATTGGAAGGATGCTTCCCTTCGGCATTGGTCATTTGTAATACCAAATTGCGTGCCATTTTTGTATTGCCTTCAGCAGCTTCGGTCTTGATGATGAACGTTATCCAGTCTTGAAATTGAGTTTGACCTCTCCAGAGCCCTACTATAGGAAGTAGGTTTTTTTTGTAGGTATCAATGAATGTGGAGTATGGAATACCGGGGGGTAACTTCAGAGTTGCCTGCCTGAAATACTCAACAAATTCACGAGCAGATTCCTTCTCTTTCTGTTTGATATCGATGAGTGAAGACATTGTCATATCCATGCCTCCCTCATAGAATCGTGAGAGGAAAAGACACTCAATATCATCAAACAAGGATATTCAGTTATCTGGTAAACTGCGATACCAATCATAGGCTATGCCGGCCAAGCATCCCACGAATAATCTGGTAAGGAGAGCATCCTCTTTCTGCAGATGATCTATCATCATATTGATGTAATTGATATATTGGCTCGATGATGTCCTGCCTTCAAACACGACTATCGATTGAGGTTTGTATTTAGGAGGGAACGGAACATTATCCCAATGCGGAGGATAAGGCTGTTTCACCCCCCAGCTTGCGGAGTTGGTCTTTTTTTTAAAACATCGACCTGTGCATGCAACTCTCGGATAGCTTCGAGAGGATCTTCTGGTCAGAGTGGTGCGGCTGACTGATAGGATCCTGGTTGAACAGGAATCATCACCGGCGGAGATCCACCCCTAATGTTGAGAGAATTAAGAGTTGGTGTTACCGACTCTTGATTTATGACCGCTTCTGGATTTGTGTTATCCTGCAGAGGCATTGTTCTAGGAGTAGGCTACGCAGGTATGAATGAAGCCACTTGGACGGGCGCTGGTGTAGCAGAATGTTGGGTTGTCATCATTTGATGCATATTTTGCATCATAGTGTGCATTACCTTGAGATCAACCTCTAGTGAGTTGAGGCGTTGTTCAGTGGCTTCTGATAGAGAAGCATCTTGTTTATCACCGACGGCATAAACGCTAACATCCCTATGTACGACCGAGGGATTGGTAGAAAGAACCGTATAGATGGAGTCTACACTGTCAGTTTCAGAATTGAGGGGATTGCTACCCCCAGCCTCGGAGATTCTTGTGACGAACGAGCTCCCGTCTTCGAGAACGAGTATTTTGGTATAGTCCTTCTAAGGAGTCGACGAGTTGGTCAAATCTCCTCTGGCTGTGTGTTTTTGAAGAACTTATTCTTGATTGTCTCCTACCACGGGGAAGATGCGAAGCCATATATATTGAAGCAAAAAGCGGTTCGTCATCGTGCTCCTGATTGTCAACTTGCTTTGTATGTTGAGTCTTAGGACACATAGTGTAAGTCAATCGGGCAAACATAAGTCATTTTGCTGATGCACAGCAACATTCGATTATAACTCTATGACAATTGCAACGATGTTCATTAGAAAATATCATTGTAATGTCAGAGGGGCCCCTCTCCTTACGTTTTTGTATAATAAGCTCACATAAATCAAAAGAGGGAAGAGAAGAGGAGGAAGAGGGCAGACTATGCTTCTTTACATGAGATATATTGAATCTTATGTGCACATTTTTGGTCCCTTGTGTATAGAGTGATGTGCTGGCTTGATTGGCAAGTGATTCGTCATATCTCGAGTTTTTTTCTCTTCAGGGAGGAGAGAAAGTTGTCTCTAACGATACTTTTATGCACACGCGCACGCGCACAATCAGCATGTTGTGTAGAGATTGCTCCTGTTTGGCGCACATTCGGTGGTACAGACGAAGTTGGCGCAGTTTGTCTACACGCATTTAATTTTGTACGGAGGTCTTGACCTGGTGCACGAGTGGTGCATAATTTTCTCTCCATTATGCGCGTAATCAAGATATTAGGAGAATGATTCTCCCTGACAAACACTTCCTTTGTGCGCTGGTTGGTTTGGACATCGGTGTCCATGCCTTGCTTACCTCGCATATTACGGCGAATATGCACGGGTTGAGGAGCTTGGGTGTGGATCACCCTTTGCTCGGAATTGTGCGAGTTGCGCGAATTATATCCCTTGTTTAACACAAGGGATTCAGAAGCTTGGGTATGGATCATCCTTTGCTTAAAATTGTGCGAGTTCCACGAATTGTATCCCTTGTTTAACATAAGAAAATTGTCCACCAAGTCATTGATCCGAACAGAATTGACAGGGAAAATCTCGTCAATCATAGTGCTTTTTCTCTTGTTGGCAGCAACTTCGGGATATACATGACGAGGTTTGGACACCCACACTTTGTAATTTTTTTTTGACTTAAGTGCGGATGAGGGGTGAACACTACCCTCAGAATGGAGCATTTCTCCATATGCCTGTTAGTCGAACATAACGACCAAGGTCTTTTGCATCGAGCCGACAGAAGCAGTATAGAGTTGAGCTATCGCCTTCTCGTCAGAGGAAAATGAAGTCCCCAGCAGAGTCGCAATCTTTGTTTGCGAGAAAAAGTTTTATACGAAACTTTTGTGTTACAAACTGTTAAAAAGTACAAAAGAAGATCCCAAACAGGAATCTAAGTACAATTGATTCTGGAAAAGTATAGCTGTAGAGATATGATCTACAAACGATCACTTTACTCCTTGGACTACTCGACGATAAAGAAATGCACACGACAACAGAGAAATGTAGGGAATGCTACGAACAACTTGGAGAATTGAACAATAGGAAAGCTCTGGCACAATGGCACGAGAAGCTTCTATTTCTCTCGCTCTGTTCTTGAATTTCAAATACTTGAAGATTGATGCGAACAACTTGTAGAGTTGAACAATAAGAAAACTCTGGCACAATGGCACGAGAACCTTCTATTTCTCTCACTCTACTATTGAATTTTAAAGACTTGAGAATTCTACCCCATTTCTCTCTATCTGTCTGTATATGCTCCTCTCCCTCTATATTTATAGAGTTTATGAGCGGTTACGAGAGTGTGCGCGCACTATGGACAGTCAACACAGTTTTACCATTATGCGCACACTTTTGGTGGATTAATACCCCACGTTCTGCATGAGTGGGTGCACAACTTGATGCCTGCTTAACACGTAGCTTCCTATATGAGGAAAGCATAGGTCGTGGGGGACAGTTATTTGTACACCTTTCACGAGAAGTACGTCATGCAAGACATGCATTCGTAACTGCTCACTGTCGGTTAGGATAGTATGCGCACTTTTGAAGTCGTCTGGAGATGGGCACATTTTTAGAAAGAATGGCACTGCAGCGCACTTCTGAGAATGGCACTGAGGCACACTTTAGAGGAGAATGGCACTGAGGTGCACGTTTGAAGAGAATGGCAATGCGGCACACTTTTGAAGGGAATGGCACTGCGGTGCACTTTTGAGGAGAATGGCATTGAGGCACAATTTTGAAGAGAATGGCACTACGGAGCACTTTTAAAGAAAATGGCACTATGACGCACTTTTGATGGAAATGGCACTGCGGTGCACTTTTGAGGAGAATGGTACTATGGCGCACTTTTGAAGAGAATGGCACTGCGGCACACTTTTGAAGGAAATGACACTGCAGCTGGGTCGCTAAATGACAACCCGGGTCTGCGTGCCGTATCTTCGCTGTAATGATGACATCTGACTCTTCGATTTCTGCCTTTGTCAGCTGTCAGTCTGCTGCATTAAATGTTGAGAGAGAGAAGATCGTTTGTGCGCCATCTTTCGTAACATTAAAAAAGTGCGCCACTTTTCTACTTTCTGAATAGTGCGCCATCCTCTGATATTAATGGAAAGTGCGCCAAAGTAAAAGAATGTGCGTCTTTCTTCTGAAACAAGTGGAAAGTGCGCAATTCTTTTACTTGTATGGTTTATTTGTAGAAAACTGCGCCATCTATCTGAGGCGCACTTTTTATGCTTCTACACCAGTACTAGGTAGTTACAGTTTCAGTAGAGCCCATCAGCTCGTAAACATGCTAACCTTTTCCTTCGATCAAGCTAGAGTGCTTGATCCATGGGTCATGCCAGATGCTAGTTTGAGTCCCAATACATATCACCCTGCTCAACTTTCCTTTAGCCATGTATCTTGTTGCCGAAAAAGCTTTCACCGTGACCGAATAGTTGTTATTGCTACTAGTCAACCAAAAAATCCCTTTTGGGAAGTACCTTCCCCTAACCCAGTCATCCCATAGCGACTTTTCGTTGATGGATCTCCAAAAGGGTTTAAGGTAAGTCGTTTCTCTGAGGAGGGACAAGGACCTAATCCCTACTCCCCCCTTCTTTTTTGTCCGACACAGTTCCTCTCAATTGATAGCATGTATACCTCCTCTCCACAGAAAGTTCTCACATACGTTCGATCTTCTTGATTGTGCCCTTGGGGAGCATGATGGCCTGAAGCTAGTACAAAGCAATCGCCGATATGACAGCTCTGATAAGTTTAATCCTACCCTCCTAAAAGACAGCAGTTGAGCCTGTCATCCCTCTAGTCTAGATTGAGTGTAGTTTAGTAGACCCTCGCATTCCGCATTAGCAGCATAATTAATAAAGAGAGGAAGGCACAGATATCTAACATATAGTTTTCCCTCCGCAATATCCATCTTAGCCAGCCAAGTCTCCTTATTCTCATATGAGCAGTTCATGTACATCTGGCTCTTATTTCTATTCAACTACAAACCCAACCACATTTCCAAGGTAACAAAGATACCCTTGAGCGTGTCAAGGGTAATGACAGATGGCTCCACTAACACCAGTAGTTCGTCAGCATAAATAAGATGAGAAACTATAGGTACCATATTTCGGAATAAGGGATAAACAGCCCATCAATAACCGCATCGTCCAACAAGCACATAAGGAACTCCATCACTATCGCAAACAGATAAGGGGATAGGGGATCCCCTTGCCTCAGGCCTCTATTGCTACCAAAATACCCCTCCGGCTTTCCTCTCGCCATGATTGAGAAAGAGGTAGAACAGACACATTCCCTTACCTATCTACCTACCATTTGTCAAATCCCACATAGATAATGGTGTGACAAAAGAATTCTCGATTGACCATATCCTAAGCTTTTATGAGATCCAGTTTCTGGCAAATTTTGTTACCCTCTTGCTTGTTAAAATTTCTCACAAGCTCATGGGCCAAAAAAACTGTTCTCCGAAATGGACCGTCCTTTGATAAAAGCCATATGGTTATAAGAGATAAGCTCATGCATAACATCTCTCATACGATCACACACTAGGTGAGTAATAATTATGTATAGGAAATTGCAGTACCCTATAAGCTGGAAATCTTCAAATGACGCCGTCACATCCACCTTCGCAACCAAAACCACAAAAGTGTGATTAATTTCCTTAAGCAGCTTGTCATAGATGAAGAACTCACTCACCGCTTCCAGAACATCCTCCTTAATCTTGTCCCAGTAATTCTTAAAATATGCTACACCAAAACCATCAGGCCCTGGAGATTTTAGGGGTCCGCCTTTTTAACAATAAGATCTATCTTCTCCATAGTCAGGGAGGTCCGTAACACCTGATTTTCTTGCCTAGTGTCACTCCTCATTCCTGATATACATATTAGAACGTATTATTTCTTGATAGCATGGTTGTCATGTTACATGAAGACTGGCTAACCGTAGGATTAACTAGGCAACTAAATTTGTAGAGCATTGGAAGAGACAATATTCCGAGATTGCGTATGACAGCCACCCTTAGATATCTATTTAGGGAGTACAAGGCTGGCCCCCATAGATATTGTTTAAATCTGCACTAGTGCATAGCAATAGCTGACTATTATTGTACTATGTGTTATATCACTACCAGAATAAGTCAAATTAGCGACGTAAAAAACTATCGCTAAATGATAAAAAAATGTCGGTAATTAATTTTAGCGACGTAATTAGCGACGTTTTACTGAAGTCGCCTTTAAGCTAGTCGCTGACAGAAAAAATGTCGCCAAACATCGCTATGCCGACATTTTCTAGCGACGTAAATGCGTCGCTAGATTAGCGACGCAACTTCGCTAATTAGCGACGTGTATAATAGTCGCTTTAAGTCGCAAATTAGCGACGTACGTAGCGACGTTTATAGCGACGTCACAATGACCTGGCAATACAGCCATGTCAGCAAGTTGCGAAGGACAGCGACATTTTTAGCGACGTAATTAGTGACGTTTTTAGCGACGCGTCTGAACGTTGCTAAACGTCGCTAAAAACGTCGCTAATGATACAGTAAAAAAATAAAAAAATGAATACTAAATTATTTCCAAACTATTATTCCTGTAGTTTATTAATTTACAATCTGTACAAATAGACCCGGAACAACCCTCCGTTGAAATTACTAGGTTCGCCGACCCCCTTGGGTTGAACACTCAACACCGATAAATTAACATATATTTAATATGAATAATATAATAAAATTTAAAGAAAACAAAATATTAAAATTAAAAACTGAATTAGAAGAAAATATCATCGTAAAGAAGACAGCAAATATCCATACAACTGAGTCTCCTGAAGAATACAAAGAATACAACAAATTAAAAGCCTCGTCCTAAATAATACAAAAAATAATGTCTAAAACACAAACAATCAATAATAAAATGGTCCTAACTAGGACTACTGCGGATCTGCAGGAGGATGACCACCGGCGCGCATGAAGGATAAGAACAGATCATACTGCTCCCGTAAAATCGACACCGATGTTGATGGAAAAGGCAGTGACGTCGGTGGAGTCTGTGCCAATGTAGGCGCACCAGGAGAACGTATCCGCTCCAACTCTGCGAGTCGCTGGTTGTAAGAATCCATGGTAGATAACAGCCTCGTACTGCTATGAACTATTGAATCATACATCATCGTCAGCCTCTCGCCCATGGATAGCTGTGATGCCTGCAGCTCCGTCACGCTACGCTCTGTCGAGGCTCTAAGATCAGCTGTCAAATCCCGAAGCTCCATGATTCTGCGCTCGAGCATATCAAATCGTGCGATGAGCGTCGCATCATCCGCCTATGGCTGGGACCGGGGCTGCTCCTCCATCCTTCGTAGCAACTCGTCACGGAAAGACGCAATCTGACGATCAACGGCCTCCTGGACTCGGGTGACGACTGCGAGGGCTGTAAGAAATGCACACTTGTCGGAGAGGCCCTAGATGACTGCGTCGCAACCAGGGCACCATATGATCTCGTACCATAGTACGTACCCCTCTGGAGACCACCAGCGGCGGTCACCCACATCTCGTCCGCCGACGGAGCTGGAGCGGACTGCGAGGAAGTACCAGCCTCTCCAGCTGTAGGTGCACTAGCAGTCGTCCGCTCACGCAGCCTAAGATACTCGACCTAGAAAAGTTTGGATACTCGATAATTGCCTAAGTTATATTAAAATTAACACAAAGTAAAGTAATACTTACATAGGTCTGCGAGGCCCTCTCATCAATGAGATTTTCGTCCTTTCGATGAGTGGCCAGGAAGACGGTCACCATGTTACATCCTCACCCATCTGTACCTGTTAAAAATATATTATTTAGTACGAAAATTAAACATTTTTTCCTACTACCATTTTATCATACTTATATTAAAATAATATATCTTAAATAAAAACATACCAAACGACAAAAATATTTCGTCATCGGAATCGAGCCACCACACCACTTTGCAGCATTCTGCCTAGCCGCCTTGGCCTTCTCAGACCTTTCCTTGTACCTCGGATCGTCGAATCTAGCCCTCATCGCAGTCCACTGCTCAGGCTGATCCAACCTTGGATCGATTTTCCAGCACGATCACGAGCCTTCTGGTCATCCAGAGCATCACGGATAAGCTTGGCGGCAACGGTAGAAAACATCCGCTCGATCAACTCGGCCCGGTGAGGAGGATAGAAATACGTTTGCTATAATAAATAATTTAGTAAGTGAGCATCACGGATAAGTTATATAATATGGATAAATTAGAGGATTTATATAATATACTTTTACCTTGAAGTGCGCAAACCTGAACGCCTTTCTCTCCTCCGGAGCTTCAGAGTAGTTGATCCAAGGGCCACCATAGTTGTTCCTCAGAAAGAGGCCCAGGCGTCTCTGAACCGACGATGGACGATATCTATACAGAGATAATTATTTTGATCGAAAAAGTCAATATATGATGAATAAAGAAATACACGATATATATGATGTTAAACCATTTAATTGACTTACTTTGTATCGTCGGTCCAAATCTCTGTCCACGTCTCCTCCGGAGGTGCGCATGGAGGATCTAGCTGATGCTGGGACAACGTCGGCACGACCTCCTCCATATGCTCATCTGCCTCCATGGTTCCGTCAGCAGGAGGAACGCTGGACGAGGGAGTACTATTAGGCCTGAAACTACTCGTCCCAGGAGTGATGCCACGTAATATCGTCGCAGTCGAAGATGTGACCGATCGATATACTAGAGTACTAAGCGACGAGGATCCAGAACCAACAGTAGGCAGTACCGGAGGAGCACTCTGTCTACCTCGGGACCTGCCGAACCCTCCGCGTCGTCCTGTCATACCTGATAACAACATATGATGAATAAAGAAATACACAAATATATAGTACATTCTACAGTCAAAATGTTATGCATATCTCACAGCATTCATAGAATTGTACAGTAAATAACTAGTGGTGTCTCAAGTCTAAATGGATAATACATTCTACAGTACAAAATATAATACATATATTAGTCAAAATAGTACATTCTACAGTCAAAATATAGTACATTCTACAGACAAAATATTTAATTTTTAATCATCTTCAGAAAATTCATCTTGTTCGCCTTTCTCGTCCTCCTCTTCCTCTTCCTTGTCTTCACTTTCATCTACTTCGTCTTCGCCTTCTTCTTCGGATAATTCTACATCTTCTATATTATTACTCGTGTAATGAGTAACTTTCGTTGAGTCCACATCTACAATATTTGTTACAAGATGTAGCTCGCCCTCCTGATAAGCTATTTCGTCAATGTCAAAGGTATTTCTAGCTTTAGTCTTGCATACTGCCCACCAATCCGACCTCGCTGTCCCCCGTCAAGGATAAGTTGTGAAGTACACGAGCTGAGCCTGACTTGATATGACAAATGGTTCGTAGCCTTGATATCTACGCTTGTAGTTTATATCCACAAGGCCATGCTTGTCAATTTTCTAACCTTGATCTTGAATCGGATCGAACCATTCACACTTGAATAGCACGATATTAGCAGGTTATGTGCCATAATTATATGTCAACTCCACAATCTCGTGTAAGATGCCAAAGAAATCATTGCCTAGATCGACGTCTTTGTAGTTCAAAAATTTGATACACAAACAACTATTTTTCGTGGAATCAAGATCCAGAAAGCTGTCTCTGATAGGAGCATTTGTTGAGTTGAACCTAAACCCATTCACACAGAAACTTGGCCATATTTTAACGACAGTAATTGGTCCCTTGGCTAGAGTTCTAATAGATTCAGCCTCGGGTGTTATTAGACGATCGACCTAAATACCAAAGTAGCGATAGTAAGTTATTTATTTTGCAAGTGCAGAAATAAAAAGTAATTACCAAGCTCCTTACATATGCGCTCAACTAAGAAGAAAAATTGCATCTTATTTCTTGTTCTACTTCTTCGTCTGTTATGTAGGGTCTAACCGACCTCAATTCATCATTATATGTGCTGAAAAACAATGAAGCAACTGCTGATTAGTAGCATAATAGTAGCTTATACTATTATATTGAGATGATGTAAACGTGGACGTATTAATTACTTACCCCTCTAGCTTCTCCACTTCATCCTCGTCGCAATTGAGTAATATATACAACTAAGCAGCCCTTAGCTCGTCGTCATTCAAATCTCTTGTTCATTTTCCCCGAAGGCTTTCCGGACGCATTGAATACTTTGAGTATTGCATCATTAGATTCTTGATATCCGTCGTCGTTTCTCGGAGCTCTCGTTCTATTAGTAGCAAAATGAGGTTTGAAATACGTCGAGCAAAAGTTTGTAATCTCCTCGAGAACATAAGCTTCACAAATAGAGCCCTCAACCCGTGCCTTATTTTTCACCTTTCTATTTAGGTTATTTAGATGACGCTCGAAGGGGTACATCCATCGATAACCGACAGGACCACCAACACGTGCCTCATAGGAAAGATGAATTGGCAAATGCTCCATAGTCGAAGAATCCAAGAGGAAACACCTTCTCGAGCTTACATAGTGTTACCGCAATGTCCTTCTCTTGCTTTTCTAGACGATCGACGAGCAACTTAGTAGAACAAAGATCTCTGAAGAATATGCTGAGCTCAGTCATTGGATCCCAAACGACCTGCGGTAAGAATTCCCGAAATATAATCAGAATTAACCTCTCTATGAATACGTGACAATCGTGGCTCTTTATACCCGCCAGTTTGTTCTCCTTGAGGTCGACGCATCTTCTCAAGTTTGATACGTACCCGTCTGGAAACTTTAGACCCTGAATCCACCTACAAAGTCTCCCTTTATCCTCTTTCTCCAGTGAAAAAACTGACTTAGGCTGCTTTAACTTTCCATTCCCCTCCTCTATCAAATGCAACGTAGGACGTCTACATATTTCTTCTAAGTCCAACCTGGCCTTCAGATTGTCTTTCGTCTTCCCCTTTACCTCCATTGCAGTATTAATTATGTTATCAAACACATTCTTCTCGATATGCATGACATCAAGGTTATGTTTAATCAGATTAGTGCTCCAATATGGCAGATCCCAGAATATACTCCTCTTCGTCCAGTTATGGGTGCGACCAAATCTGTCACACTTGTACCCCTTAGTAGGCTCTTCGATAGCACTTGGTAAATCTTTTACCTCTTCCAATATCGTGTATCTGGGCCACCTTGGCGGGGGATTGGCCTTCTCCACAACGCCTGCATGAAAATCATTCATGTTCCTCCGGTACGGATGATCCTTCGACAGAAATTGTCGATGACAATTGAAGAAGCACGGTTTGCCTCTGTGTTTCAAACGGAAAGCCTTAGTACGGTCCATGCAATACGGACATGAGAGACGACCATAAGTGCTCCATCCCGATAATATTTCATAGGCCAAAAAGTCGTTGATGGTCCACATAAGTGTTGCCCTCATCTGAAAATTCTGCTTTCTAGAAACATCGTACGTGTTGGCACCTACTTTCCACAGCTGATTTAACTCATCTATCAAAGGCTGTAAATACACATCGATGTTCCTCTTCGGATTGTTCGGACCCGGGATAATAACGGTTAGGAACATATACAGAGTCTTCATGCACATCCAAGACGGTAGATTGTACTGAGTGACGATCACAGGCCAACATGAATACTGGGAGCCCGAAAGTTCGAATGGAGTAAAACCGTCAGAGGAGAGCCCCAATCTGACATTACGCGGATCCTAAGCAAAATCTGGATACTCTCGATCAAAGTGCTTCCATGCTTATCTATCGGATGGATGATCCAATACTCCTTTGATATGTTTTCGCCTGTGCCAACTCATGTTTTCTGCAGTCTCCTTAACCATAAACAACCTCTGCAACCGCGACGTCAAAGGCAAGTAATGCATCGAATCGGTAGGCTTCCTTGCACCGACAGACTTTCCTCTACCTGTGGCCTTGTAGCGATCAGCACCACAGAATCTGCACGCATCTTCATTCTTGTCGTCTTTGTAGTACAACATGCACCCGTTGCGACATGTATCGATTTTCTCGTATCCCATCCAGAGCGATCTCACCATCCTCCTAGATCGGTAGAAGTCTTTAGGCAACTTTGCACTCTCGGGCTAGATCTCTATAATCAAATCGATCAGTCGATTATAACATTCTTGCGATATGTTAAAATCGGACTTGATGCTCAACAATCTTGTAACCACCTCCAACGGTGAATGATCCTCACAACCAGGATATAATGGAGTCCTTGCATTCTCCAGCAACTCCATAAACTTTGCAGCATCGGCATTCGGTGCCTCCTCAGCTGCATCATGATTGTCCGGATTGAAACTAGGCCCCGCTGCATCAAAAACTATGTTCACCCACCCGTCGTCATAAGCAGCGTGGTCGTGGACATCCATATACGGATCCACATATGGCTCCGACTCCGATGATAGAGACACAAGTTTTTCGTGCGCGGTCCACTGATAGTAATTCGGCGTGAAGCCCTTCGAGTACAAATGATATGTGACTTCCACTTTTGGATGATATTTCAAGTTGCGACATCTCACACACGGACACTTAATTTTTGTACCGTCCATGTACTGAGGGAACGCCTTGGCGAACTACAGGAACTGCTGTACACCCTCAATAAATTCATCCCGCATAACGCACATGTCATCAGGATGACGGTTGTACATCCACGAATGATGACGCAGATAGTAATTCATATCCATTTCTAGATACTTCTGCAAAAATGACAGTATGTGTCCTATAAATCGTTAAATACAGTGTGATAATCTGGAGGAAGGTAAGAACTGCTCTAACTTGATACACAATGCTTATGTATGTGTGTGTCTGTGTGTGTGCATATGGTTGTTTGAGTGATTAAGTGAGCTCGGGTCACTAGGGAGAGCAGTTCATAGTAGAGCAGTGAGGAATCAGTGTGCCAGCTCTGTGCTAGCAGCTAGCTGTACTGCACAGTGCAACAGTGAGGAATCAGTGTGCAGCAACATAAAGGAGTTGTAGTAGTTATTGGTCATGAAAAACATAAGGCCTATATTCTCTCAATGCTTAAAGAAAAAAATAATAGTTCGATGTTATTTTATATGTTCATAATTAGTGCCTCAAGCTTACCAGGTGCCCAAGGAGTTGGCATCATACTCTATGGGCATAGGCCCGAATCTAATGTAAAATAGTTTGTCTCCCAGAACAAAAAGAATAAGGATGTTCTTCCAAAACTCGACAGTTTCAGCAATCTTTTTTGCCGTGAAGGAGGCACGCTGTTTATCCCCTACTTACTTTGGTTCCACAAAGTAGATATCTTCATTGCTATGATTGGACTCAGCACGACAGGTCTCCGCATAGGATTTGCTAGGTCCTTGGGCACCTAATAGTGGAGCCCTAGTCGACACGCCTTGGGTTGCAGCATGGGTTACCCCACATCCGCCAACTCCTTACTGAGAGGAGGAGAGCACGAGATCTCCTTGCTGAGGGGGGGGGGGCACGAGAGTGTATGTATATGTATATAGATATAGATATCTATTTATCTACTTGTATTGCTCATATGTTATATATATATATATATATATATATATAGTTGTGTCTCTAAGTGGTTACATATATATGTATATAGATATATATAGGAGTAGTTATATGTGCTTGTGTGTGTGTGTGTGTGTGTGTGTGTGTGTGTTTGGAGAGGGTCGGGCACTGCAGGCAATATAGTGCACAGGAAACAGCAAGCACAACAGAGGAGCAGCAAGCAGAGTAGGCTCGGACAGTGCATCAGCTGCCTCTTCAGTGCAGAAATGCACTGCAGCAAGGCCAAAGCAGTGCAGCCATATGTATCAGCATTTCAGCACTGAAACAATATTTCAGTGGCAGCAACATTCAGCAACTACCCGAGCTACACCAGCAGCAATGCAGCAAGGCCCTTCGAGCACACAGCAAGCAGTACAACATTGCAGCAACAACAAGCAACATTGCGTTGCAGCAACAACAGCTTCCTTTTGTAGCACTGGAAGAACCAAGATCCCAGGTCAAAAACCCTAACCCCGTGTCAAAAACCATAACCCTAACTCCAGGTCAAAAATCCTAACCCCAGGTCAAAAACCCTAACCCTAGGTCCTGATCCCAGGTCGTGTCAGTTTTGGGTTAGGGTTAGTGTCACGTGTGTGTGTCAGTGTCAGTGTCTGTCACGTGTGTGTGTCGTGTCTGTGTCAGTGTCATGTCGTGTCCTGTGAGAGAGAGGAAGAGAGAGAGAGATAGGGTTTACCTAGAGGAGGAGGAGGGGGAGGGGGATGCCGGAGTAGGCCGATGTGGAGGACGCCGGTCGCCGGAGAGGGGGTGGGGAACGCCGCAGGTTTTAAATTTTTGGAAATTTTCGACAGATGGGGGGAATCGAAACCGATCCCTAATTAACGAAATTTTAGCGACGTTTAGCGACGTCAAACAATAACGTCGCTAACATAAATGTTTTGCGATGTCACAGACGTCGCTAAACACGTCGCTAAATATTAAAAATATAAACGTCGCTAAACACGTCGCTAAACGTCGTTAAATTATAAAATTCAGCGACGTTTAGCGACCTTAGATAACTTATAGCGACTATTCTTTTAAAGAACTGAATTATAGTCGCTAAACGTCGCTATATGTCGCCAAACAGCGACATATAGCGACGTTAATATTTGGAGTCGATGATATCTTTAATATTAGCGACGTTTTAACTTAACGTCGCTAAAGACATCGCTAATCCCGTAATTTTTAGTAGTGTATGCGATCTTAGCACGATGGCCTTACGAGGGACCGGTGCATATTCTATGTGTTATGTGACAATTATCATGGCTCGGCTAGCCCCGCTGGAACTGCACACAATCTGAGGATTCATATTATGCATTATAATCCTGGGATAACCCAGACTCCACCAAGAAATTCGTAGAATTGATTGGCCAATTATGTAACTGAGCTTGATTGTGTATTGTATCTTTTGTTAGCAGTTTAGGAACATGGACTGTCGTAGTGTGATGGTTCAACCCTTATCCTTGTTTGGTTGTAGTGTTGGACTATTGTCTTAACGATAGGCTATAGGCCGAGACTACGACGAAGAATCCTATAGCTTGACCTAATCAGAGGATGTGCTCTATCTCGGAGTGGTACGACACATCTTGTCCTTGTTTGGTGTAGAAGTGTCGTACTGTCTCAATGATGGTATATATGCCTATGGTTATTGGTGATGGAACTGGGGATCCCCAGGACCGTAGATTGGTGTGCATATCGATCGATAGAAGATTAACAAGTTTAATACGCGATCTAACACTTCAAAGGCGAAAATTAGGATTCACGAATTATACCTGAAGTAACGAAAAGAAGATGAAAATTTTTAGCAACCTTGATCAATTAGCGACCCCAAGATCTTCTGCACGTATTCTTTCCTCGGATTGGACGTCGTGTGGGCGACGATCTTCCAACATTTTCTTCTCCTTGGCCGACCATCTTTCTCTCCTTACGTGAAAAACGAATTTAGAGAAAGCTGCTTCCTTTTTATATCCATGACGGACAAATAATAGAGGATATATATAGGCTACGACTGGGACCATGAGAAAAAAATTAGGGTTAGGTCTCCTAACGGATCTGGGTATCCCATGTTCAGCCCGAACACACAACCATGCCCCGTTAACAATAGCTCGGTCCACTAAAGATCTATTGTTGCACTACCTTCTTAATCCTAAATTATGATTATGGGCTCCTTATTATATGCTTGTTTGTCTCCATATGTTAAGATATCGAATGTCCGTCCATCAAATTAAGTTACTAACAACTATATTGATCGACATCTTTTATCCTTAAGTAGTATCACTCAAGTTTATTTATCATGTCGGATATAATCCACCTACAAGGTTTACATGACAATCCTTATGAGTTTCTTAAGGGGACATCATCAACCCGATGTATCGGGACATGGATTCCTTTTATAATCAACAGTCCATTATACACACAATGTTATTATCCAATTCACAGAGGTTATTGACCCATAATGAATCTCACTCTGTTATGAGTTAAAGTAATGCACACTGCATATACATGTCTGTTATTATATCTGTTTAAGAGCACAAGCATCCATAATAACAGAGGTGTTTGTTCTCTTATATAGTCAGCACAAAGAGAACAACCTCAAGTGGTCATGTCCAATACACACAAAGTGTACTAGTTTAACCTATAGTCAAGATAGACTAATACCATATTACACTACAACATTTTTAATGGTTTGTCCAAGTCCATCTAGGTTGTGAACTATTTATATATTCCACAGAAAACTGATAATATGATCTTCTGTGTGACACCACACACCATATTATCTACAATATAGAATATCAGACACTTGCATTAATATTATAAATACAACATGCAAAAATTTGCCCATATAATTCTTATTTAAAAATAAGAAAATATACTTAATACAAAGTGATGATTTTAGTATATAACCCTAACAATTGGTTCATGCAATATATATATATATATATATATATATATATATATATATATATATATATATATATATATATATATATATTCGAGCTTTCTTGTGGTACTTGCTATTTGGGGTCTAACCCCACTAGTTTTGTATGACAAGGTTTAGAGCCAGCACCCGAGGATCCTCTATTCGTCCATATTTCTAGAAAAATTATATCTTGTTTTTCATTACCATTCACATAAGAATGCGGAGTTCTTTCTTCAACTCTGGGTTTCGAAGAGATGGGCCTTGAGCCTGTGATTGGATGCCCTGATCCCGGAGGAGTTGAAGAAGAATTAACAGCTAGTAAAAAAAAAGCACCACCATTTGTCTAAAGAGATTTTTCACAGCTAGCTAAAGAAGGGGTTGGGATTCGCCTCGTCCTAGTATACCAACCAGGAAATACCTTGACCTCAGAACTTACCCGAGACAGGCTGCCACAAACTCCAAAGAACTCGAACAGTACCTTCCCTGATTCAATGGCGTGCACCAGACGGATGGCCGTTGAGGGACACGAGTGAGTTTCTTCTTTTTTGCTTGTTACTGTATATTCGCTTAATTTTGGTGTTTAGCAACCGAAACATGTTAGTCGGCTTGTTTGGACATTTAGTTTTCTTTACATGATTGTAATAATCAGACTGCAGCTGATTACGAGTCATGTACTTTTGTAACTCAACTAGCTTCTCATTTTGCATAACTAATTCCCAGAACATTTTGACAGAGCGTTTGGGACGCCTTTCTATTTTATCATACATGTTCTATGTTAGTGCTTCTTGTTTGAATGATTAAGACATATATGTTTCGTATAGCCCTAAATGATTTGATTGTAGCACGCACCCCCTAATCTAGTTACAGCCGTGATCGTCGTACGATGTTTCATACCTTGTACGAGATAGTTGGCCATGTCCGTCTCCATATTTCGATACTAGGGCATAACAAGGTTTTATTGGTGGCCCATGCAGGTTTATTTTTCGGACTTGTGGGGTGTTATGGTCATAGGAGTCTCAATCAAACATGTCCCCTTTACACCATCACACCACCGGCCCTTCACCACCCCGTTCCCTATCTCTCCTCCTCCTCGACCATAATCCTTCCCTTCTTGATAATTGATGACTCTTGTCCATTTCTTCATAGGGCTATATCTTCCTCGGTTGCTAAAGCAGCAGGCATGGCAGGTTAGGGTCCCCCTGGGCAGTAATAGGAGGCAGCACCTGCTCCGAGTCAGATCCGGATTGAGCTAGTGATTGAACAGGCCGAGACAATAGAGCCAACAACAGAGCATGATGAGCAACAAACCCCTGAGATTCCAGCACCCCTAGTAGTGTCAGCGGTACTTGGCACCCCGACATTATTAGAGATAATCCGAGGGATATTGGCAACCCAGCAGCCATCAAATGGCGGTACAACAGCACCAACAATTTCAACAGCATGAGCAGAATATCTTGCTAAGTCGGGGATTACTGACAACTTGGGAACGGAACGAGAGGACTGATTCGGGGGCAACGGTCAGGTTTTGTCGACTTAACCCGAGGTACTTCGATGGCACGGAGGACGCCATCACGACAGATGCTTGGCTCCAAAATATAGAGGCTATCTTGGCGGCGACGAAGGTTCTAACTGAGGAACAAGTTGACTAGGTCTTATTGCAGCTTCAGGATCTTGCCCGTGATTTGTGGGCATCGGAGGAGGTTGGTTTGAGGTATCATATTTCTTGGGACAACTTCAAGACCCATTTTAGGGCTAAGTATTTTAAGGTAGTACCGCAGTATGAGATACAACATAGGTTTATCGGCCACAAATAAGCCGATAGTACTGTGGACGAATATGCAGCAGAGTTCTGCAGGTTGAGTAGATTTTCTCTGACAATGGTGGCTACGGAGGCAGAGAGAGCAATGAGGTTCCAGCAGGGACTTCACCTTGAGAACCTACAACTGGTAGAGGGGCACGACTACCAAACTTTTGATGCTGTAGCGGCTAGGAGACGAGCTCACCATTCAGAGGTTGGCATCGAGAACTGGAGGCCAGAAGAGGTCTCATGCTCAGAGCGGAGGAGGAGAATAAGGAGTACCCCGGACATCATCGTCATCACCTAGCATTCGTATTCATGACTCAACGCCGAAGAGGGCGACAGTTTCAACAGTGTCGGTATCGACTCGGCAGCAGTTGAGGCAACAACAACAACATCAACGCCAAGGAGCATCGGTAGGTTGCACTTACTGTGGCAAGGGAGGCCACACTAGAGATGTATGTAGGGCGGCCAACGGGTTGTGTATGAGATTTGATAGCCCAGATCACCGGATTCACTTGTTCATTGATACAGAGGCTAGTGGGGCCAGTCCAACAGTTTTCAGCACTACTAGCACCGAGGGCCAACATTAGCAGTACGGTTGTTAGCTCAGCGTCCATTGCTGACGTAGGCTCAGATTTTCCAGCAAAGGGACCAGCAGTAGGGTCAGTTGAGGCCCCCACAACGTTTCCAAGGAAGGCAACTACAAGGAGTGCAGCAGGGCTAGGAGCAAGCATTTACTTTGTCTCTGGAGTTGGCTTTGACATCGGGAGACGTGGTGGCAGGTAACATTTTTATCGCAACTTATCCTGTTGTAGCATTATTTGATTCAGGTGCATTACATTCATTTATATCTGTATGATTTGTGACACGCATTGGATTGGAGTTCGAGGCATTGTCAGAGAGGTTGAATATACTCACTGGTAATGGGCTCGTAGGAGTCAGTAGAGTGTATATAGCGTGTCCGGTCGTAGTGAGCGGACGTTCATTACCTGCATGGTTGATCGAGTTTCCAATGGATAACTTTGACGTCATCCTAGGCATTGGCTGGTTGAGATACAATTATGCTACGATAGATTGTCGTAGGGGTAGAGTATCGTTTAGTATCCCATGCATGGAAGACTTCGTCTTTGTCAGATCAGTGGAAGACCAACGTGAAGGCAGGATTGTAAAAATAGGCATAGCAAAAAAGCATATTCCAAAATAGTCAAGGAATATTTAGATATTTTCCCCGAGGAGCTTACAGGGTTACCACCAACAAGAGATGTGGAGTTTTATATCGAGTTGTTACCAGAAACAAAACCAGTTTCACACAAGATTTACCAAATATTGCCAACAGAGCTCGAAAAGTTATATCAGCATGTCGATGAGGAGCTGAAGGCGAAGAAGTTCATCCGACCCAGTTGGTCAACATGGAGAGCACCGGTGGTACTAGTGAACAAGAAGGACGGGACTTCACGGTTGTGTATTGACTACACACGGTTGAATACGGTGACAGTAAAAAATAAGTACCCATTACCAAGTATTGATGACTTATTTGATCAGTTGAGTAAGGTTAAGGTTTTCTCCGAGCTCGATCTCCGGTCCGGATATCATCAGGGGAGGGTCCGAGAAGAAAACATAACCAAGACGACTTTTAGGTCACGATATGGGCATTATGAGTTTCTAGTGATGCCATTTGGGTTAACCAATGTTGTGGCAGTGTTTATGGATTTGATGAACCGCATCTTTATGCCTTACATAGATTAGTTCGTGGTGGTTTTCATAGATGACATTTTTGTCTATTTTAATATAAGGAGGAGCATGAAAAATATCTTCAGAAGGCCTTGGGGATTTTCAGGGAGCACCAGCTATATCCGAAGCTTAGCAAGTGAGAGTTTTGGTTGATCATGTATCATTCTTGGGGCACATCATCTTTGGAGCAGGAGTGGCGATAGGCCCAAGAAGATTGAGGCCATGGAGAGTTTGCCGGTTCTAAAGACAGTAGCAGAGGTGCATAGTTTTCTGGGTTTGGCAAGATATTATAGAATGTTTGTGACGGACTTTGCAAGAATTTCAACGCCATTGACCCGTTTGACGCATAAGAAGGTTAAGTTTGTTTGGTCAGCAGAATGTTATGTGGAATTTGAGGAGTTAAAAAAAGATTGATCTCAACACCGATTCTCATGCTTCCAGTAGGTTCCGGGGGGTTTACAGTGTATTATGATACGTCCAGAAAGGGGATCGGGTGTGTTGTGATGCAACATGGAAGGGTGATAGCTTATGCATCTCAGCAGCTTCAAGATCATGTGAAGAACTATCTGACTCATGATTTGGAGTTGGCAGCAGTGGTATTTGCGCTTAAGCTATAGAGGCACTACTTATATGAAGATCGGGTGGAGATATTTACGGACCACGAGAGCCTGAAGTACGTATTCACCCTGAAGGACCTGAACATGAGTCAGAGGAGGTGGTTAGAGTTGTTGAAGGATTATGACATGGAACTTCAATACCATCCAAGCAAGGCTAATGTAGTGGCATACGCCTTTAGCAGGAGGGGTAGCACATTCATATTGACATCACAGAGGCACATCTTAGAGGATCTTCAAGAGATGGATATCGAGATCGTACTTTCATAGGATACCGAAATGTTGGCCAGCTTGTAGGTTCAGTCTACCTTAGTTGAGAGGATCATGACAGCTCAGGCAGAGGATCCACATATACAGAAGCTTCGGGCAGAGTGTTAGTCTGGCCTCAGGAAGGAGTTGAGGATTCATTATAATGGGACGCTTAGATTTGGGAATTGTCTCTATGTACCGAGCTGAGATATTCGACAGGAAGTTATGAATGAGGCACACAGTTCCCAATATTCAATTCATCCAGGAGGTACCAAGATGTATCAAGATATCAAGCAACATTTCCGGTGGAACGAGATGAAGAGGGAGAGAGAACGGTTTGTCTCTCAATGTTTGGTATGTCAGCAAGTGAAGGCTGACCAGCAAATACCAGCAGGATTATTGCAACCGCTTCCTACTCCGAAGTAGAAGTGGGAGCATATCAAGATGGACTTTGTGATCGGTCTACCTAGATCCCCAACTGGTCGACATGTAGTTTGGGTAATAATGGATCGACTCACGAAAGTAGCTCACTTTCTCCCTTTCTGAGTAGGGCAGTCCACATAGCAGTTAGCAGAAATGTACATGCAATAGGTAGTAAGGCAGCACGGTGTTCCCGTAAGTATAGTATCAGATCGAGACACCCGATTCAGCTCCCATTTATGGAAGAGCTTACATCAGAGTTTGGGTACCAAGTTTAGATTCAGTACTGCTTACAATCCTCAGACAGATGGCCAGTCAGAGAGGACCATCCAGACTTTGGAAGACATGCTACGGGCTTGCATTTTAGATTTTGGAGGGTCTTGGAAAGATCATCTTCATCTAGTTGAGTTCTCATATAACAACAATTATCAGGCGAGTATTCAGATGGCACCCTTCGAGACATTATATGGAAGGAAGTGGAGGTCACCATTGGCATGAGATGATATTGGTGAACGAAATATGTTGGGCCCTGAAATGATCACACAGACAGTAGATGTTGTCAGGCAGATCAGAGAGCGACTTCGGGTTGCGCATAATAGGCGTCGTCATTGGACAAATCAATATCGTAGGCCTTTAGAGTTTTATGTCAGCGACCACATATCCTTTCGGATTTTGCCGACCTGTCACTACCACTTTTCAAGATAGAAATATTTTTATCATTTTGTATTATTTATTATTAAAATATCTTTATTTCATAATAATTGGTATATATATATATATATATATATATATATATATAGGGTAAACGGGATATGAGCCATAGGATCATATTCCTATATGAGCCATGCACATGTGGACCAATAGGAATGGATTCCTACATCCCATGTGCACCAATGTGCATTACTACACTCCATTACTATTAGTCCACATGTGCATTGGCTCATGTAGGAATATGAGCCTGTGGCTCATATCCCTTTTTTTCATATATATATATATATATATATATATATATATATATATATATATATATATATATACGATGGTTGTATGTTAGCCCCTTAGTTAGACTAATTGTTATTGAACCTAAGTGAACCCAACTAGACTTGTCATGACCATTAGTGCAACACATTTGGTTTAATCATGGTTGACTAGTTATAGAAGAAGGAATGAGTCAATAACCCCTTGTAATTAAATTAGAAAACTCTCTTAGTTAAACCCCTTTATTAAATAACTCTTCACGGCAACTTGGATGACATTTTAGACATTTTGAACCAAACCAACCCTAACCCTAAGGTGGCCGGATAAGAGGGGAGAGCCTCCATTAATTCCTTCCGCTTCATTTATTTCCTCCTCATTTTTTTTCTTCCTCAAAATTCCTTCATTCCCTCCACCAAAGTTCTTCAAACCAATCACAATCGCTCTCACTTTCATCCCCAATGAGAGCTAGAAGCTTGAAGATTGCAAGAGGCTAGTGGAAGGAGAGTTTTGCTAGGAGTAGGTGTTCATTTCTCATTCTTGTGCCACTTGAAGGAGCTACATTGAGAATCCATCTCCCAATAAGTAAAATTTTATTTTTCTTGTCATTTCAATTCTAGAATGGTGTAATATACACATAGGAACCCTTTCTGGCTTACGACTACCCATAGGAAAAAGAACTATTTGCATAGGAGGCCTATGGTGGAAGCTACATTGAGTTTTGTGTTCATTTGGAAAAAAATCTGAGATGGCACACCAAGTGTTTGGTGAAATACCAAGAAGGTCACTCCCTATTATGTTGTGTGTATTTGGTATATTAGGACGTGGTTCATGTATTTTGGGTAGTGGTATCACATGGAATGAATATTTGGAGGGTGTATCATGGGTATCTTAATCATGCACTCACGATGTTTGATAAAATGGTTATTAGTGTATGTATTGAATTTTTCCAAGCATTTCTTGTGTTATATATAGATATTTATATATGGAAATATATGGAATTGAGTCTGAAATTAGTATATCAGTTGTGTGGTGTGATGAGTGTGAGTATGTGTGTACTGTTACTGTGCACATCATGTGCACGAGTGAGGATATGTGCATTGGTGTGGGTTGGGTGACTGTGCATTGCTAGTAAGTGCCAGTGTTTGTGTGAGTGTGGTTTTCCAGTCCTTAAAGGGGATGTGGACTGCAGATAGAAGAGAGATCTGAGATGGGGGGGGGGGGGGGGGGGGGCTAGCAGTTGTATCAAGCCTTGGAGATAATGTGTGTGGGTGTATGGTTAGTGAGGGCATGTGCCTGTGCATGCGGGTTGGAAATTCCAGTATGTGTTTTTGTGTTGTATGCCTTGAGTGGTGTATCATTCAATGGTGTTGCTTGGTGTGCTAGTATTGTAGTAGGAATGTTAGGTCTGATACACTATGGCGTATCGGATTTTGGGCAGTAGAGACAGTAGATAGATGGGGGAATAGTTATCAGTGTTGGGTGCACTGATTAGCATCAATAGGATCAGCAGCAACAAGCATAGGAGTGCACTGCTAATTAAAGGCAAAACAGTAGCAGCAGGAGCATTTTGAGGGTCGGGTTTTGCTCAATAGAGAGGTAGCAGCAGCATAGGTTCAGCAACAGCAGTGTGCAGTACCTTGGGCACTGCAATGAAGAGGTAAAGGGGGTGGGGCACAGGCTTGAAATAGGGTATTTGTCTCTATGAGTGTGTGTTGTAGTGGGGGGAGGTGGTCAAGTGTAGAGTTAAGGGTATGAGGATGATAATGTGTGCAGATGTTGGTGTTAGTTGTTGGTGTAGGTGTTGATATGTGTATGAGAGTGTGTTGGACTGTGTATTTATCCAAAAGGGTATCAAGGTGTGGGTGTCCAAGTGCACAAATAGACTGAACCTGTGAGTATTGTGTGTCAGTTGTGTATGAGTGAGGTATTGGGGTTAAGGTAATGGGAGGTGTGTATCCAATATACCATGGTATCAGTAAGGGTAACAATGGATAGGTGATACCAAGTATCATAGAGTAAGGATACCTAGGTGTTTAAGTGTTAAGGGATGTTGGTTAGAATGTTAACTAATACTAAGGTAAGTGTTATAGATTAAGGTGATGACTAGATATTCACCTAAAGGTAGAGTGTGGCATCATAGATACCAAGTATAGGAAAGTGTTAATAACTAAGATAATTCTAGATATTGGGTAATACTAGTATATTTCAAGTTTTATATATAAGTTACTTAATGTTATTAACTAGTATATACATGTTATATAGATACTTAGTGATATTAACTAGAATGACTGGTGTAGTGACCTAGAAACCTAGGTATAACCTAGTTTTGACTAGTTCGACTAGTTTGACCCTAAAAGTCAACCCTTTAGGTAGTTTGACCTAATTTGACTAGAGTGACCTAATTTTGACCCAGAAACCATATTTTAACTTAATTAAACTTGTTTCTCTTCATTATACCCAAATGACATGATATTTCATATATAGGTTTGTGTGACACCAGTTCAGACATCGTTTCGTATCATTTGCTCAGGGACCTCAGGCGAGTACATCTCTCTGTTAGTTTTCAGTACTTGATAGTGTATATATCACATGTCGTATATCTGCACTACTTGATTCTGACACGATGTTACACTGGCTGTATTGTATGGATCAAATAAGGAGATGTTATTTATTGACGTGTGCATCGGACATTCCTTGTACTTATATCTTATCATGTACAACGTGTTCTCCTTGTGCTCGTATTTATTTGTGGGCCTCATGTGCTCACACTATATTCGTGTGCTCCGTGTGCTCATATTATATTCGTGTACATAACGTGTCGTGATTGCATCCATGAATATTAGTCGGGGAAGGGGGTAGGAGTCGATTATGTGATCACACCCTTTAGTGTATTCGTGTGCATGCCAATTATACAAGACACGTATAATTGAGTTACCTTAGTATATTCGTGTGCAACCCAAATTGATTACATAATGACTTGTACTCTAAAGCACTTAGTGGTATCATCAGTTCTATTATTTACAGTTATCTTATTTGCAGTTCATACCTTGTTGTCTGTATTTACTTTTTCAGTTATCTTTCGTGTTTATATGCCTAGTTCAACTGTATTTTCATTTCCTGCTTACTTGTGCATCTTGTATTCTTTTCTATTAATGTTATATATCATCTACCATGTATATGAAACTGCTTTCAGAGTTTTGTACTTGCTCCAATATTGACTGGATATATTTTTCTAGACGACTATTTAGAGGACTGGTGTCCTACATACTACGGCCTGCAGGACGGAGAGCGGTTAAGGTTGCACCTTTAGGCCATGACGATTTAGTACCAGCTGTCGAGGAGGCACACCTGGTCAAACGTTGCATTTCTTCAGTTAACTGGGGAGAAGGGACACCTCGAGCAGTCCGCCCATCCACACGTCCTAGATTGCGGGTCCCAAGACCATGATTAATCAAATGACCCCGAACAGTGTCTGTCCCGCTTACTCGCGTTATGCATCCCAACACCCTGCCACAAGGCTGAGCACCATATCGGTCATGACTCGTCTACATCTGGGTTCCACGAGCGTGTGGAATAATGGGTTGTTAGTCTTGAGGACCATGTCCCACCCCGACTTCAACCTTTCGAAGTTTGTAGGTTACTATCGACCACCCGTCTTCTTGCCGACCAAGATCCAGACAAGAAATCCCAACAGAATCTTCCGGAGGAGGAGGGTCTTCTTAAGATGGTAAGCCCGCGAGGGAGAAGGAACGTCGCTGCCTCCGTCCAAACTCATTTATATATATATATATATATATATATATATATAGAGAGAGAGAGAGAGAGAGAGGAGGGGGGAGGGGGTAATGCAAATCTGTTGGGGTCCAGTCTGGATTTGGTGAATTTTGGAGACCAAATATGGTTAAAGATCTAATTTTATATAATCTAAAAATCTACATTAAATGTAAGATTTGATTAGATTTCAAATTTGTATCAAATATTTAATTTAACCATATTTGGACATCCATAATTAGTGTTGGACTATTTTAGGTGGAATATGATTCTTATTTTAAGGTTTTCTATTTAGAAAAGCATATTATGACCTAAAATAGGATTTTTTTTTTCCTATAAATATAGGAGGAGGGTGGAGGCACAAAATATAGCATAAATTGGAGATTCGGGGTGCTCGTCCACAGAAAATCTAAGAAAAAGTCTGTGCTTTGCTCTTAGAATTTCGCCATCCAAGACAGAAGAAGAAAGAGATCTGATCGAGGAGTCGTCGCATTCGCTTAGGGAGATTGCTACGGGTTTATGAGTGACTTCAATTGTAATCTCTTTCTTTTCTTCTTGAGTGTGGTAAGGGGCTTGAATCTATTAGGGCAAAGGGTTCAACACTGATTCTGTCAATCTTATAATTTCAACTGAGTTATAAAGGTTGAGATTTGTACATGTGACGTAGTCACCGCCATATACTTGTCTTTATCATTGCTTGGTGTCCATTAGACGGAGGTTGGTTTTTCAGGTGGGTTGGACTAAAGTTTTCACTACGGACAGTCTCAGATACGGTGTCGGAACACTTGCAGGGCGTGTCCGATTCACAACATCTGATATCAGAGCTCTGGCATGTTAGTCTGATACCAACATCTGGTATCAGAGCTACTGCTTTTGGTTCTGGCAACTATGTCTACAGAGTAGATGAACACTCGTATGATCACCCCCACAGAGGAAAATTGGACAATTTGGAAGCCAATGATGAAGGATCTACTCTGGTGCAAGGACTTGCATGGTCCGTTAGAGGGCGACAACGCTAAGCCATCATACAAAGCTGCTGAAGACTTGAAACGACTGGATCGGAAGGCCGTTGGATTCATCCGCCAGTGGCTGGACGACTCGGTGTTTCACCACGTGTCCATGGAGAGTTCGGTAAAAGCATTGTGGGAGAAGTTGCATTCGTTGTACGAAAGGAAGACGACTGGCAACAAGGCATTTCTAATTCGCCAACTCGAAGTACACGGAGGGTGCCCCAGTGGCACAACATCTGAACGAGGTTCGGGGTATTATCAATCAGCTGTCAGCGATGAAGATGGTGATTGATGATGAGCTTCACGCCCTTTTGTTTTTGAGTTCTCTGTTAGAAAGCTCAGAGACGGTGGTGGTGTCGGTGAGCAACTCCTCGCCTGGTGGAGTTGTCACGATGGAGGCAGTCAAAAGCAGCTTGTTGAACGAGGAGATCCGACGTAAGCAAGTGGAATCGTTGTAGGAGTCCGCTTTAGTGGCTTCCTACGGGAAGGGAAGACCCAAGTCACAGGCGAGGACAGGGGAGAGTTCTCGGGATCTTAAGACTGTGGACCGCAAGGAGGACTGCTATCACTGTGGCGAAAGGGATCATATCAAGAGGAACTACATGAAAATCAAAGCTAAGAAGGCCAAAGGCAAGGATTATCAGGAGGATCTCACTGCTATGAGAGATCTCATCATCGTAGCAACCGACACAGAGGAACCTTGTGGCATGTGTCATGATGGCGATTGGATCATGGACACGGGGGCATCGTATCACGCTACTCCATATAGGAGAATCTTCACGTCATACCACGACGACATGTTTGG
Source organism: Iris macrosiphon (assembly GCA_036927795.1). Classification (NCBI taxonomy): domain Eukaryota; kingdom Viridiplantae; phylum Streptophyta; class Magnoliopsida; order Asparagales; family Iridaceae; genus Iris; species Iris macrosiphon. The sequence continues at coordinate 25,073,519 of JAYESA010000014.1, read as the reverse complement.
ACGTGTAAAGATGGACAACAAGGGGACGACTGCAGTTGTAGGCATCGGTGATGTGCACTTAACAACGAAACTTGGTGAGAAGCTCGTTCTCAAGGATGTGCGACATGTGCCAAGTTTGCGTTACAACTTGGTTTCGGTAGCGAGGTTGGCGAATGATGGCTGTCGCATTTTTTTTGGGGACAAAGATTGGATGCTTACGAAGGGTTCCCAACAGCTGGCTCGAGGAGATTTATGTTGTGGCATGTACAGGCTCAAGCCGCTGAGTTGAACATACAGGCCACAGACATCGGATGGAGGCTCGCTAAGAAGGGACTTCGAGATACTTTGAGGATTACGGAGGATTCGGTTCGTCGAGACAAAGCGACGAATGGTGATGAGCCAAAGATTGAGGGTCGGTATGTCGGTCCCATGCAGATGGTCGATCTCCAGGTGGGGGTTGCTTTACGGATCCGGTTTTGGCGACGGGTGGTTTGCCAAAGCTTCACGGGGCGACATTGGTTTCAGCAGTTCGAGGACAGGGAGGAGATCAAGGTTTGCAGCAAACTCAATCTGAGGCGGGAGCGTCACCATTCACACAGTTCTGAGGGAGTTGTGAGTCATCGACGACATGCGAGGACGAATGTATACGGGGGAACTTCAAGTTCGGACACGAAGGTGGGCAGATTCAGGAATTCGAATCTCGGAAGAATCGCATTGTCCGCTTGGTTGGGCCAGCTAAGGGTGAAGGAGCTCGTCGGAACATTAACATGTTTCGGTGGAAGACGGAAGTCAGGAACAGGCAGTCAAGACTCACAGTGAGGCTAATAGACAGGGACTTTGATCTCAGCCGTGTCATTGATGTCGGCAGGATCCCAGTGGTACAGAAGGTGCTACGCATGGCAGCTAGCGAGGACGTGACGATCGAGGAGCTGGAGACGAAGGAAGATGCAAAACAAATCGGGAGATCGAAGATCGGTGGCATGGGGGAGCAGGAACTCTGTCGTGGGACGTCGGACATGGAGTCCAGTTGAAAAGCCATGGGGACAATACCCTCCCATCAGACTGGAGGGAGAGATTGTTGGAATCCAGCCTGGTGAATTTTGGAACCCAAATATGATCAAAGATTTGATTTGATATAATTTAAAAATCTACATTAAATATAATATTTGATTAGATTTCAAATTTGTATCAAATATTTAATTTTACCATATTTCGATGTCCATAACTGGTGTTGGACTATTTTAGATGGAATAGGATTCTTATTTTAAGGTTTTATATTTAGAAAATCCTATTATGACCTAAAATATGATTTCTCATCCTATAAATATATGAGGATGGTGGAGACACAAAATATAGCACAAGTTGGAGATTCATGGTACTCGTCTACAGAAAATCTGAAAGAAAGTTCGTGCTTTGCTCTTAGGATTTCACCATCCAAGACACAAGGAAGAAAGAGATCTAATCGAGAAGTCGTCGCCTTCGCTCATGGAGATTGTTACGGGTTAGTGAGTAATTTCAATTGTAATCTCTTTATTTTCTTCTTGAGTGTTGTGAAAGGATTGAATCTATTAGGACAAAGGGTTCAACATTGATTCTGTCAATCTTGTAATTTCACCTGAGTTATAAAGGTTAAAATTTGTCCAGGCGACATAGTTACCGACATATACTTGTCTTCATCATTGTTTTGTGTCCTTTAGACGGAGGTTAATTTTTCAAGTGTATTGGTCTAAAATTTTCGCTGCGAGCAGTCTTAGATACGGTGTCGGAACGCTTGCAAAACGTCCGATTCCCAACATCTGTAAAATATTACATTAAAGCTTATTGCATCATTATTGTCCAAGTAATATCAGCCCCATATTTTTTTAAAAATGTGTGATTATAAAATATGCAGACGTGACAGTAACTTTATGAAATGATTTATAACCACATTTCAAAAAATGTGTGGTTAAAATTACTTAATATAATATTGGAACAAAATATATATATATATATATATATATATATATATATATATATATAGAGAGAGAGAGAGAGAGAGAGAGGGGGGATGCGGATCAAAAGTCCCAATCTCTGGATTCCCGTCAAACCCTCCCACCCCACCACCCACCCACACCATCGGATCGAGCGGAGCCCGCGCGATGACCTCTAATCCAGCGGCCAAGGGGAGCGGGACTTTGATGGAGCTCCCAAAACGGAGCTCCCGATCCGCTCACACACACACACACACACACACATATATATATATATATATATATAATCCACTCACACACACACATACATTCTATATATATGTGTGTGCGTGATGCCCGCATGATGCCGCACGATCCAACAGCCGAGGGACGAATAGGACTTCCCAACGGCACTCCCGATTCGGATATATATGTATATGGTTACAAAGAAATGTCTGATATTGATGTTTATGTTGGTCAGTTATTTTGTCACATACACAAACGCCGCCAGCAACCATTTAATGCCATCCTAATGTTTTACATTCCACCCTCCGTTTCTCAAAGTTGGTATGGCGGGTACTGCACAAAAAACTCTTTTCGTTCTTCGTAAATGGTTGTATTCTGCCCGTTGCATGTGCGCGCAAAGAATAATAAGATTATAATTCTCACATATAGAGAGCATCTTATCATGCAAACTTGGTCAGTACACTGCACTACAAGTTTGAGAAAGAGATGGGCAGACTAGGTACTGGACATTAGGATAGCACTAAATGGTCGCATTCTGCCAACCATGCAGTTACATGGATCATAATGAGAAGTTTATGCAGTGAAAAATGTATGCATCTTAAGGAAAAGTTGACTGGGAAGTAGTAGAATGCAGCAAAACCAAGAATGACAAGGATCAACAGTACAAAGAAAAGATCCAGTTACAATACTGATTGTGCATGGTGTACAAGAAAACTGGAAATGGTAAGGTGTCATTAACCAATTGCTGTCAAGGCTACACAATTCTGCCAAGTGCTAAGACTAGTCTACGAACTGCAGTAAACAGTACCCATGGAAATAAAAGAAGAGCTATGCTAAGACTACAACCAAATGCCTACGACGCTCTTACAACCGCCAGTAAACAGTACCCATGGAAATAAAAGAAGGGCTATGCTATAACTACAACCAAATACCTACGACCCTCTTACAACAGCCACGTGGTGTCCACATGACACCACATGACAGCCGTCCATTGGAGGAGAGAGAAGAGGTGGGACCTGATGGCTGCCCGGGTGGTCGCCACGTGGCCGGAACGCCACGTGACGGTCGTTCATTGGGGGAGAGGTGGGGCCGAGGGTGGCCCACATAGCGGGGGGGGGGGGGGGGGGGGGGGGGTGAGAGGGTTGTAAGAAGCTTGTAAGCATTTGGTAGTAAACTTAGCATTATTGATAAAAGAATTCAATTTTTACAGACCTGATATCCCGCTGCCACTAGTTTTATACCAAGGAAATAACTGCTTCATTTGGCAGATAGCAACAGTTCGTTATGGACAATTAAGAATCTCCCTCCAATAACAGATATAACACCAAATTGGACTTTTGAACAAAGTTTCTATGTGATAACTTTCAATGAATATGTGCATAACAGAACTGAGTGCAAGTTTTGTCAGTGATTCACTAAGAAATATTGTTTCATTATAAGAAAATTGATAAGCTATTGTATAGCAAGACATCACTACGAATCAACAATTTAATTCATAAGAAGAAGATTACAAATTAAGCAATTCCCTTAACGAACAAAGAGTTCCTTGTGTCTCCTGACTTGTTCTTTCGAAAAGACAATATCATAGCAATACCTAAACAAACATTTGAGCAAACCATAACATGATTACCTGCACCTGTCTCTGAATATGATAAGAGATCAAAAGGGATCAACATTTCATCTCAAGATCTTTCGCGCTTTGCTGGTGAAAGCCTTACTGGTGAGCGACTGTAAACAAAGTCAAAGTCATGGTATCAGGTAGATGAGTAAGACCTGGGGCATAGTAAACACCAGGAACTAGTCTAAAATGATGCTAACCTGCGGTGTCTCTCGTAAGCAGGATTCTCTGCTCTTCCATAATTAGGACTTCCTCTTTTCTCCGGCTTGTTATAGGGACTAGAACCACGACCATAATCAGGGCTAGCCCTCTCCATGCCTCTGTGATAAGGACTTGCGGATCGTCCACGATCACGACTTCTCCCTTCAGGGGACCTATCCCGACCTCTCCTATCAGGGCTGTAACCATTTCTTCTTTCATCGTCATCTCGAACAGCATACTCCACTGAAATAACCCTATCCATTAACTTGCTGCAAGTCCACAGAAAATATTTTTAATGGGAAACCAATGATAATATGAATACCTATAAATCTTGCTATGAAAATCAAGAATGTGTTGCATATATTCTCGATAGGATTGCAACAGTTATGTCGATAATACTGGAGCAAAACAAGGCCCGCTGAAGGCAATGTCTCGATAAAATATTTGGTTTCGAGCAACACAACAAACCTTCTATAGCAGATAATTTGATTTCTCCCAAAGACATGAAAGGCGCTAACATTGTTTCAACAGACTAAAGAGGCTTGATGCTTCACTTGTCATTCTAAGCAACAAAGCAAGTGGAAACTAAGACGATCAAGAAGACATTTACGCCAAGGCACTTGCAAGATGCAAGTTCAAAACAACAAACAATAAGAAATTACTGAAGTAAGTTATTTGCTTTATCATATCAACTGATTTATAATTATCGTATACCTGCAACTTTTAAGAGTTCAAATTTTAGATTTCAATCCATCTCTTAAGTTTTCTACCCATGATAGTGATGGCATTGGAAGTTTGCTTATTATTTATTGGAAGTTTGCTTATTATTTTGGTTTCAGTTTCAGACTTTTGTTTACGAGTCCAATGAAATATAGTTTAGCAAGTTAGGGACTTCAAATACTTGGACTAAAGTAATTAGCAATCTAATTCTATTAACCATATATGGAGTGCCAGCAAAAAAAATAGGGTTATCAATCTTACTCTTAAAATTGAGGTCCAGAATATTCTGAGCAACTGCACCAAGAAGACAAGTGGGCCATTTTTGTAAGTAAAGACGAATACTAGAAGAATTACTGCTATTGCAATCCACAATAACTATCATTTCGTATATTTGACCAAGATCAGCTGAGAATCCAGTGACCATCAGCTGAGAATCCAGTGACCATCATCCGGGCCAAGGAAAGATGTAATAGGTTTATAATTAGTAAGTACTGTCAATAATATATCATGACAATCATATATAACAAGAATAATGATGTATAAGTTTGATAATTATGATCTAATGATGCATATAAAAACTTTGGGAAGCGAAGCTTCCAAATCAAATAATTGAAGGAAGCATGGTAATAAATGTTTAACCAGGTATAGAGATGAGTGAAAACTGCCAAGGAAACGTGTATATACAAGTTATGCAAAGAAACAATAAAGAAACATATAACCCATGTTTGTAAAAATACAGTGAGCTAAGCTGGGCAATCAAAGGATGAGCAGGAATCTAACCCGTGTCTACAGTTAGCACCGTATTGTGCATCAACCTCGTAAACCCGTGTCCAAGATAAATATTGAGATGTATGAAAAGGACAATAAATTGGTCCTTTGAATTGAAATACGTAACCAAGCGGAACTACCTCATGTTGGTAGCTTCTAATGCCTTAGTGGCATCCTCTTGTGATTCAAATTGAATGAAAGCAAAATTCCTTCTGATTCTGACATTAAGAACTTTTCCATATGGTTCAAAGTGCCGCTCCAGATCCCTCGTCCTGGTATTGATTGGATCAAAGTTTATGACAAATAATGTCTTTACAGGCTTTGTGTTAGCTGATGATCTTCTTGCACTGCCAGAACTACCACCACGTTCTTGCTGAATGAGAAAAAAAAATATTCAGATACAAAGTAGAGGAAATTTAATTTATCAGTATATATTCAAGAAGAAACTACCAAGCAATGTACCTTAGTCCACTCAACACGAAGACGACGACCGTGTCTCCCAAAATCAGTCCTGTCAAGCGCACGGATTGCATCCTCAGCCTCACGTTCATCATCCATGTAAATGAATGCAAATCCTGGAAAGAATAGTAAATTCAATCAGTTCAAGGATAAAGATACACAAAGATGCTCCCAAGCAGAGTCCATCAATTGATGCTGAGATTGTTGGCTGCAGCAAAAACACACTGCAACTAAATGAATTCACTATCTGGCCATCTCTGTTAAATCTTAAACTAATGACCAGATAAAACAGGAACAGACCTCGTATGTTGTTCTAATGATGTAGGAAACAATAATCCAAAAGTAGGTCTCTCGAGGTAGGCCATGGAACACAAAAGGCCGTCTTCAACTATGCTCCAAGCAGGTCACGGTATCAGCATGGGAAACATGATTGGATTGGGAGACTGGGCAAAGTTGAGAAAATGAAAGGCAATAGTGCTTTGGAAATTGTGCCATGTGAATCAGAAGCCATTGTGAAATGTGGTTGAGATCAGCTTGTTTGAGAAACACAGTACAAGCTCGGACAGGAGCAGGAAAGGTGTTGCACACCCCCATCAACCAGGAAGCGCGTGGGTGTTCCAGGATATTCCTGCGCCAAAAAAACTTTTGAGTACAAGGGAATACCCTTCAAAAAATACATTGATTTGTTAAACTTATCCTGATCCATATCTCCTGTAGAACTCAATAAGCAGACATCCATCACCATATTATGTTGTTGGGAGTCTGGATATTGCCGCAATCTTGCAATGGAGGAATTGAAGCAGTTTGACCACTTCAACTATCAAAATGGATATTTTCTCCGACTTGAAATCGCATTTACCATTTGCACATGGCCACACCTTATGGCATTCAAGTGATGACTACTTTCCTAAGGTTTTATCTTTAACCACCAGATGTTTCACCGAGTAAACTGGCAATGAGCGCGGCTAAACTTAATATGTTGACTTTCAAAAGGCTTGTCGTCATTTTCATCATATCTGGAGCATTTGATTTGGATCTCCGTGTGTACCGATAGATAGAGACAACACATGAGACTGTGTTCAGTATGCAGCAACTTAGAAAAGGGGCGCCCCATAAACTCCATCTTGATATTAATTGGTGCCAGCTTACATATTGTTTGCAGAGAAACATTTGAATAATAACTTATCATGTTATCTTCAGAATCCTTTCAAGAGATATAATGTAACAAAAACAAAAACTGGAAATCGTTTACAAAGCACTACCAATAGAATATAGTTAAGATGTTAGTTTAGGAGACACTACTTCGTAATGATGGCTAACAGTTCCAATAATTTACTGAAATAGGAAAAATAGAATATATTTACCTGACTTCATATCGACCCTGTCAACCTTTCCATATCTGCCAAAAAGCCGCTCAAGCTCAGATTGGCGAGCATCAAACTCAAAATTGCCACAAAAAATGGGCCTCATATTTGGTC